>CM052540.1:81412876-81453799 GCA_028533065.1 Trachops cirrhosus | reverse complement strand
AGGGGCGGGGCCTTAGGAGTTCACCAGGGTGGGGCACCCCAGTTGCTGGGTTGTGATGGCTGTATGTGGGGGCGGGGTCCGAGAAGGAACAATGGCGCTTACTCTGCTCTCTGTAGGACCTCAGACCCTTCCTCCGCTTTCTGCAAGCTAACTGGGCCCCTCTGGCACCAATTCCGGTGTGGGTGGGCCTGTGCAACCCTCGGGACCTTCATTTTCAGTCAGTGCCTCAAAGCTCTATTTCCCAGTGCTGGGACCCTGAGTTGCGCGCAGTGCCTTGCTTCACAATGGCCGCCTCGCTGGGTTTGCCAGTCGCCATCCCCTGGACAGGGCCCACCAGCCACCGCCCCTTGTGCGCCCAGGGTCTGCCTGCTGTGGACTTGTGCACCGCCTCGGTGCTCAGCTCTCCGCTCTGCGTCCCTCTCTGGGTCCGACTCCACCCCTCCTACCGGTCTGGATGAAAGTGTCTATTTTTAAATCCTTGGTTGTCTGACTTCCATACACTTCAATTTTCTGTCAGTTCTGGTTGTTATTTTGTTTCTATATTGTTGTTGTCCCTATCTTGGTTGTGCAAGGAGGCACAGTGCATCTACCTATGCCTCCATCTTGGCCGGCCATTCTGTCAATTTCTGTCTTTGATTGGAGAGTTTACATTTAAAGTAATTACTGAGCCCTGGCTGGTGTGGCTCAGTGGATTGGGCTGCGGGATGGGTCCCCAGAAGGGGACTTGTGAGAGGCAACTGATTGATGTTTGTCTTGTACATCTTCCTCTCTTTATCCCTCCTTTCCTTTTTCTATCATCCTCCTTTTGCATTCTTTATGCCATCTGGTTTTTTTATTTCTAATTTCCTGCATTACTGTCTTCTTTTGTATTTAGCTGATTTTTTTTGGTAGAGAAACACTTTAATTACCTACTCATTTCTCTTTGTACATAGTCTACATTTTCTTTGTGGTTACCATGGGCATTATATTTAACACCCTTAAGTTTAAACATTCTAATTTGAATTTGTACTAGCTTAACCTGTATGTACAACATAGTAAACTTCTCCTATACAGTTCTGTCCCCACCTCTTTCAGTAATGGATGTTACAGAATGACATCTTTATACATTATGTGTTCAAAAACATAAACTAATGGGGACTTCTCATCAAGATTGAGGTGTAGGTAGATACACTTTACCTCCTTGCACAACCATAAGAAGGATCACAACTAACCTCAAAATAAAAAACACCCAGAACTGCCAGAAAATTGAACTATATGGAAGTCCAACAACCAAGGATTTAAAGAAGCCATATTCATCCAGATGAGTTGCAGAGACAGAGCTGGGGAGCTGGGCAGAGAGGATGCAGTGTGGCTGTGGGGAGGTGGCTGTGGTGAGGTGGCAGCAGCAGCAGCAGCCGGTGGAATGGGCGGTCCCATATTCACGTGTGGTGCATAGAAATTGGGAGGGATATTTGGGGTGTGAGTGACCCCTGCCCCAGGCCAGACTGCACAGTCCAGGGTTCTAGTGTTGGGAAAATAAAGTCTTGTATCTTCTGGCTGTAAAAACCAGTGGAGGTTGAGGTGGCAGAGGAAACTGCTGGTGTCTCAGAAGAGTCCATTTAAAGGGCCCACATGGTCCTAGAACATATGCAAACCCACCCACTTTGGGAACCACAACAAGGGCAACAGCTAGAAGTGTGCCAGTTGCATATGGGAAGTGGTTGAAGTGACTGGAAATGGGGCAAGTGAGGAGCAAGCCTCCAGCAGCCACACAGTGACATTGTTTCCTCTTCAATCCCTTTCCCACATACAGAGCCACAAAAAAGTGAAGTGGGTAGCCCTGCCCTCGTAAGTATCTAAGGTTCTGCCCCATACAACTTAATAAATGCTCCAAGACAGGAAGTAAAAGCAGCTCTACCTAATACACAGAAACAAACACAGGGAGGCTGCCAAATTGAGGAGACAAAGAAATATGGCTCAAATGAAAGAACAGAACAAAACACCATAAATAAAACTAAACAAAATGGAGATAGCCTACTTATAGGTAAATGCAGAGTTCAAAACACTGGTGATACAGATGCTCAGAGAACTCACTGAGTATAGCAAAAGAATAAGGAAAGAAATGAAGTCTACACTAAGTGAATTAAAGACAAATCCACAGGGAACAAACAGTGAAGGAAAGGAATCCAGGGTCCAAATCAATGATTTGGAATAGAAGGAAGAAATAAAGAGTTAACCAGAACAGAGTGAACAAACAAGAATTCCAAAAAGTGAGGAGATAATAAGAAGACTCTGGGACGTCTCCAAAAGTGCTAACATCCGAATAATAGGGGTGCCAGAAGGAGAAGAGGAAGAGAAAGAACTTAAAAACTTATTTGAAAAAATAGTGAAGGAAAACTCCCCCAAACTGGAGAAGGAAACAGTCATGCAAGTCCAGGAAGCTGAGAGAGTCCCAAAAAAGTTGGATCCAAGGAGGGACACACCAAGACACAACATAATTAAGTTACCCAATATTAAAGATAAGGAGAGTTCTGGCCAAGATCCAGGCATAGGTAGAAACACTTTACTTCCTTGCATAACCAAAAGAAGGATAACAACCAATTTAAAAACAATAAACAACCAGAACTGCCAGAAAATCATCCTTCATGGATCTCTGACAACAAGGATTTAAAGAAACAACCATCCAGAACAGTAGAAGGGGCAGAGATGGGCAGCCAGATGGAGAGGACCCACTGCAAGGCAGTGGACCGCATGGGCAAGGTGGGGGTGGTTGACTGGAAAACTAAAGACTCAAAACCTCTAGCTATAAAATACTGTGGTGGTTGCAAAGGCAGGAAAAACTCACAGTCTCACAGGAGAGTTCATTGGAAAGTGAGGCTAGAGCAGAACAAGCAAGAAACATCGTTTCCTCTCTGACCCCTCCCCCACAGAGAGCACCACAACGCAGCAAAGAGGGTTGCTTAGCCCTGAGACAAAGAAATATGCCCCAAATGAAAGAACAGATCAAAACTCCAGAAAAAGAGCTAAGTGACAAGGAGATAGACAACCTATCTGATACAGAGTTCAAAACACTGATAACCAGGATGCTCACAGAATTGATTGAGCTCAGTTGCAAAGTGAAGGAAGAAATGAAGGCTATGCATAGTGAAATAAAGCAAAATATACAGGGAACCAGCAGCAAAAGACAGGAAACCAGGACTCAAATAAACAATTTGGAACAAAAGGAAGAAATAAACCTCTAATCAGAACAGAATGAAGAAATAAGAATTCAAAAAAAATGAGGAGAGGCTTAGGAACCTCTGGGACAAATTTAAATGTTCCAACATCTGAATAGTAGGGATGCTAGAAGGAGAAGAGGAAGAGCGAGGAATTGAAAACTTATTTGAACAAATAATAAAGGAGAACTTCCCCGATCTGGCAAAGGAAATAGAATTCCAGGAAGTCCAGAAAACCCAGAGAGTCCCAAATAAGTTGAATCCAAGGAGGACACACCAAGGCACATCATAATTACATTACCCAAGATTAAAGATAAGGAGAAAATCTTAAAAGCAGTAAGAAGAAAGGAGACAGTTACCTACAAAGGATTTCCCATGAGACTATCAGCTGATTTCTTAAAAAAAAAAAAACCCAACAAAACCTTATAGGCAAAAAGGGGCTGGAAAAAGTATTTGAAGTCATGAAAGGTAAGGACCTACATCCAAGATTACTCAATCCAGCAAAGCTTTCATTTAGAATGGAAGGGCAGATAAAGTGCTTCCCAGATAAGGTTAAGTTAAAGGAGTTCATCATCACCAAGCCATTATCATATGAAATGTTAAAGGGATTTATCTATGAAATAGAAGAAGATCAAAAACTGTGAACAGTAAAATGACAGCAAACTCATAATTATCAACAACTGAACCTAAAAAACAAAACTAAGGAAACAAGTAGAACAGGAACAGAATCACAGAAATGGAGATCACATGGAGGGTTTTCAGTGGGAAGGGGTAGGGGGAATGTGGGGGAAGGTACAGGGAATAAGAAGCATAATTGGTAGGCATAAAATAGACAGGGGGAGATTAAGAATATTATAGGAAGTGGAGAAGCCAAAGAACTTGTATGTACACCCCATGGACATGAACTATGTTGCGGGAAGTGATGCTGGAGGGTGGGTGGGTGCAGGGAGCAGGGGGTTAAAGGGGAGAAAAATTTGGGACAATTGTAATAGTATAATCAATAAAATATACTTAAAAAAGAAATGTTAAAGGGACTTATTTAAGAAAAAGATAAAAACTATGAACAATAAAGTGGCAATAAATACATACCTGTCAACAATTGACTCTAAAAAACATACTAAGCAAAGAAGAAGAACAGAGACTGAATTATGGATGCAGAGAACATTTTGATGGTTGCCAGATGAGAGGGTTTGTGGGGGAATAGGTGAAGAGGTGAGGAGATTAAGAAGTACAAGTAGTTACAGAATAGCCATGGAGATGTAAATTACATTATAGGAAATGGAATAGCCAAAGAACGTATGTGCATCCCATTGTGTGCAGATTGCCTGAGGGAGTGGAGGTGCTTGGTGGAGGGGGGCCAAGGAGGAACACTTGGGACAACTGTAATAGCATAATCAATAAAATATAATAAAAATAATTAAAAAATAAATTGTAAGGGAGAAATTAAGATATTTCTACATAAAAGTTAAGGACTACTTAGGCTGGGAAGCTTAGTGGTTTGGAGCATCATCCTGTTCACCCAAAGGTTGTGGGTTTGCTTTCTCATGTACCTAGGTTGCATGTTCAATCCCCAGTCAGGGTGCATAGGGGAAGCAACTGACCATTAGATGTTTCTCTCTCTCTCTGTTTCTCTGTTTCTCTCTCTCTCTCTCTCTCTCTCTCTCTCTCTCTCTCTTTCTCTCTCCCCCCCCCTCTCTCTCCCTCTTGCTATTCAAACTCAGAAACCAGATAGATTTTTTTTTCAGATAGTGCACAAATATCACCAGCATTTATGAAGATAGGTCAGGAGTAAATGACATTGAGGAAATACTGACCGACTAGCTCTCCCTTCCCCATTAGCCCATTTTACTGTTGAGGAAACTGAGTCTCTTTGTGGAGGGGATGCACAGAAGGTAGGGAGTTCTCTTCTAATTAGCCAGGTAAAGCCAAAAATTCTATTTGTGGTGAAGATATATATATATATATATATATATATATATATATATATATATATATATATATATATTTTCCCCCTAAAGATTGCCCCTCCCCTACCTCTGCAGTACATGTATGTGCATGTGGAGCCACAGGCCTTCCAGAAATAAGTGACAGCGGAAACCTATCCCTCTGGGAGAAGCGTGCAGAATGACCAATGGGATGGATGGGGAGTGCGGGTGGTTGAGTACCTGTCTCTTAAGAGATTGGGGTGGAATCCATCGCATCCCCCCTACCCACCCCCATTCCCAGCCGCCTTTGGTTCTTCCACACTTTCTCTCCCTTGGTAGCGCCCAAGGTGCTCATCTCCTTAATTCCACCCGGAGCCTAGGATGAGTTAGGGGCGAGGCTGGAGTCTGAAGACCGCAGAGCTGCATCTGTGAAAGCTTCCCCCTGAGACCCGCAGCCGCTAGATGCCAATATGTAAAGCAGCTAGCGGGGCGGGGCCTGCGCGATGCAAATTAGGGGGTGTGCCATCCCTGGGCTCCGCCTCCCACCCACGCAGCTGGGGTCAGCGGTGCCAAGCGCAGCTGGACTAGCGGTGGCAGCTGGGCGAGTGACAGCCGCAGCTAAGCGCGCTCGGCAGCCAGAGCGGCGCAGGGACGCGCCCCGGCCCCGCGGCAGCAGCAGCCGCCTTCCCTGCGCCTCCCGGCCGCAGTCGGTGCCCCACGCCCCGGGCCACCGATCAAGGGCTCCCGCGCCCCGCGCGCAAGATGGCTGACCCGGCTGCGGGGCCGCCGACCGAGGGCGAGGAGAGCACCGTGCGCTTCGCCCGCAAAGGCGCCCTTCGGCAGAAGAACGTGCACGAGGTGAAGAACCACAAATTCACCGCCCGCTTCTTCAAGCAGCCTACCTTCTGCAGCCACTGCACCGACTTCATCTGGTGAGGGCGCGCGCGGGGCGCCTTCCCGGTCCCCAGGGCAGCACCGCGCATGGGGACCCTCCGCGCCACGGAGGGACAAGCAGCCCAGCTAACCCCGTGTGCCGGTTATCCCACTTCCACTTGCCCGGACTACCCGGTGGCCAGCCTCTGCCCGGTCTCCAGACGGCCGGCCGCCAGGCGCCTACTGCCCTCTCCCTTCCTGCTGCCTCCGGAGCGCCCCGGGGCCGCTCAGAGCTTGGGGTCTGTTTTCCTCTTTGGGATTGCCCTCTCGCCCTGGGTTTTCTATCCCGTTGCCTCCTTCAGGGCTGCCAGCGCCCGCACCTCCACCCCTCCTTTCCGGGGGCAGAGCCCTGGGTAACCTCTCTCTATCTCCCTGCGGGCATGGGGCATCCTTTCCTCCTCCGTGTCTCCAGCATGGGGCTGCTCCCTGTGCTATCTCTCGTTGCGTTGCTCGTCCCTAAGGGCCTGGGTTCCCTTTTCCACTTCCTAGACCTCCCCCTCACATCCCTGCTGACCTCTTTCTACCCTCTGCCCTTTTAGGCATGGGGAACCCATTTTCCCTTCCCAGGCCCCCTGGGAGCACCACCACCGCGGGGACTCTCTCATTTTCGTGCTCCTCGCGCCTTTATCTCTTCTCTTTCCCCGAGTGTACTCGGGTATCTCAGAGAGCAGAGATCCCGCCTACCCTCCGCTTCTCCCGCCCCACCATGGAAACGCCGCCTGGTGGTCGCAGCCGCCAGTCTTCTGCCTTCTGAGGGGAGGTGGGGGATACCACCGAGCTCCCCCTCCCCCCTCCCTGTCTCCTTCAAAGGCGGAAGACGCTTGGGCACCGGTCTGTGGTTGGGAGGTTGCACCTGGGGTAGAGGGGCAGGAGAAAGGGGGGTGCCCTTGGTGGCTGGGCTCCTCCAGCTACCTGACTTGTCTCCTTCTGTCTTTGCAGGGGCTTCGGGAAGCAAGGATTCCAGTGCCAAGGTAGGCTGTGGGGCTCTGGGGATGCCTTTTTTAGGAAGAGATGGTGAAAAGGACTTTCTAGAAATGACTGAGTTAGGCAGAGAGTGAAGGAATCATGTTTGTCAGAGTGACTTCCCAAGCCAGGATTCATCACCACGGAAAGGTCCTTTTAATGGGCGTATTTATATGTAGCAGGTGATGTTCCATCCAGGAAAGGCCAGTGGTGCTGGGAGGCCTCACCGGCCAAGGAGTGTATCCCCTCCCTGCCTTCTCCCTTCTCCATACCAGAAGATTTAAAAGGAGCTTCTTGAACCTACCCTGCCTGGTCAGTCCTGCTTCTGGAGGACCCCTCCTCCCTAACTGTGGCCTACTTGCCCGTCCTCATCTGACAGAGTGAGGTTCTACCTTTTTTCCTCCCTCACAGAAGTCTCTGCAGGTTGCTGTCACCTCTGCAGATGGTGTAGTCCCATAGAATGGTGATGGCGATTGTCCTCTGGGCCTCCTGAAAGAGGTGGTTCCAGATGGGATGCCTCTCAGATCTTGGTTTAAGTTGCCTTTTCTATCTTCTGGCTAGATATGGAAGGGTTCCAAGTGGGTCCTTGCATCTGGTATGAGATCCCTGACCCCGGCCAAGGAGGCCCAACCTGACAGTGTCTTTTAATCATGTACGAGGTGGCCTTAGTGGTCTCTGGCTGCAAATTTGCTCTCCAGGGCCAAATCACCTGTTGCTGTGTTGAGCCCTTAGGGAGTCAAACATGTTGTGGAATTTATTTTTTATTTAAAAATTTTATTGTATTTTTTCACTCCCATTTAGCCCTGCTATGCCCCCCTGCTGCCCACACCCCACATTTTTTAAATTTAATGTGAACATTTTGGAACTGGGAGATTTCACATACATGTCTGAATTTCCACCTTCAAGTGGGCTGAGAATTGGCCCTACTTTCTAGTTGGAAAAATCATTGGGAGTTGATTGATAGTGGCTGTTTGCACAGAGGGTTATACACTTACCACTTTGTCTCCATCAACCATCAGGCTTCAGCCATTGCTGGCCTCTGCAGGCATTTGAGTTGGTAACTTCTGGTCTGGAGGGACAACCCCCCTCTCCCAAATTTTAGGCTAGGTGTGGTTGAATTTGGTGAGGAATGTCACATTTCTGAGGTGTGTTTTAGGGACACATTCACTGCCCTAGTGAGCTGGTTTTTCATCAGGAGAAGAAAACATTTAAGTGTTAAGGAGACAGAGTTTCGACTTAGCCCTGATTGACAGTTCAGTTGTAGCACCTCCACCCTCCAGGAAAAAGTAGTGAGTGACATTGACAGTTGCACAGAATGCTGTCTTCTGAGACCCCTGTGTCCTCTCACCTGGGATCTGGGGCATGGCCAGCTCAGCCCTGACCCTTGTAGACCCACCAAGCCTCTCTGACAAGACTGAAACCTCCAGTTTCACGCACTGCACTTGAGGACTTCCTGAATCCCAACACTGAGGTACTGGTGCAAACAGTTGGGTTGTTTCCTAGAACTTTGACCCCTCAAGCAAAATACCCATGGTGTCTTGGTGCCAGAATGCATAGAAGATCTTTGGGGTTACTGTTCATTTCCATGAGTTGGTTTCCATCTTTGTCTCATGCTGAGGTCATGGGTGACTTTGGAACATTTTTACTGCTACTGTCCTGCCCTGCCTGCTCTGTAGTTGTTAATCATTGGGAAGGTCACTTTAGAATGTGCAGGCGATGACATATCTGAAGTAGGATAAAATGGAAGTTTCTGGTGTGGTGAAAGTGAAGGAAAATTAAGGTTTCTAATGAAATATGGCTGTTTTTGAGTAGTAGTACCTGTTTTTTATTTTCATTGCCTTTTTTTTGTCCTCTCCTTGAGAAGCAGCATAGGGTAATGGGCATGTGCACAGGCTGTCAGGCAGGTCACTGTAAGTTTGAATCCCAACCATGTTATTTAGCCTGTTTGTACCTCAGGTTCTTCATATACAAAATGAGTACAATAACAGTATCTACCTTAAAAAGTTGCTGAGATGCTCAAAATAGTTACAATATATAAGATGCTTGGAGCAGAGCTTAGACACAGTAAGCACTCAGAAAATGTCAGCTTTTATGGTTGTTCCCAAATGACCCCAATGGTGGGGCAGTTGGTGTGAGAGAAGACTGGCTCTGCAGGGGTTGCTTTGTTATGGGACCAGCATGCCAGGTGAGCATCAGAATGCAGGTGTGAGCATCTGGTCACCCTGTGTCACTGTTTTGGCAGTGTATTCCATTTGGGCTGGAGACAGAAGAAGCCAGAGAGGGGCTAGAACCAATTGGCAGCCCCTGAAATTGAGATGCTTAGGATGGGGACATCCAGGAAGGAGGAAGATTATTCTCAGATATGCTCAGAGTTACCTGGGACTAATTTGCAAACCATAGAGGAGTTCCTTATCTGAGTATTTTTTCTACCACATATTTCCTTTCAACGTCAATCTAATTAAAATGGGATCAACAATTTATAGAAAACATATATGATTTTATTCTCACTCTGAAGTCAGGAGGCCAGAGCCCAGGGCCCTAGGTTCCTTTCAGTTTTCTGCTACGCCATCCCAGGACTGACAATGATCTCATGGTACAAGACAGATGCTAGACTATCCATTCATCACATACAATTTTAGTTAGCTGGAAGGAAGGGCTAAAGAAAGGCATGGTCACTCTGGAAGTTGCCATAAGATACTTCTGCCTCTGTGCTTTTAGCTAGAATTTAATGACATACCCATACCATGCTCCAGAGGAGTAAGTAGCCATGTTCCCTGCTAAAAGCAATGGTGTGAATGTGAGTGGAGTGTTCCATTTCAAAAGCAGAAGGGGAGAGAGGATACAATCTCTGTAGTTCTTGGCTGGGAGGTGTGTAGAATGATCATAAGGCAAGGAAACTACTAAAGCCTCTGTGCTCCATTGTGCTTTTATGGAAACTGGGGATGCTGGGATGGGGTGAGAGGATGGATGCCAAGTCCATTAACCAGTGGAAGTTAATGGATTTCTGCATGCTCAGGGGAGCTTAAGAACAGATTTTCTTGCTTTTGTACCATGGGAGGACAAAACTCTGGATAGACTGTCACATAATTTCTCCCTTTGTGTTTCCACTCTCTTGTTTTTTAGTTTAAGAGGTAGTTTAAGGATGTCTCTGCTGACAAGGGACTGGGGCTCAGAATCCTTATTATGAATCTGCTTCATTTCTGCAGTAGAAGTGGGACCCCTCAGATAAGCAAAGCAGAGTTCTCTCTAGGACATTCTTTGGAGGAGCCTAGAAGCTACATTTGTACTTTAATTGTAATTAAGATGAGCCTTTGGGTGGAATTAGACTCTTACTCCAATAAATTTTTGCATTTTGGAGAAGAGGACATTTGTTTTTAAAGGAAGTCACTTTAGCCCTGGCTGGTGTGGCTCAGTTAGGTAGAGTTTTGTCCCATAGTCCAAAAGGCTGTGGGTTGTGTCCCTGATCAGGGTGCATATGAGAAAGCAGCCAATCAATGTTCCTCTCTCACATAGATGTTTCTCTCTTTCTCTGTCTCTCAAAGCAATGAAAAAGAAATGTTCTTGGGTGAGGATAAAACAAACAAACAAACCTAAAAAGGCGGTCACTTCAGTAGAAATAGGGAGGCAATAAAATATAGAAATTCAAGATTCAGTATTGGTAGCATGGGGTTGGAGTGAGATCAAACTGGGTTGAATCTCTGCTGTGCTACTTACTCATTGTGTGGCCTTGGGCAAGTTATCCACCTGTAGGGGCCTCAATTTTCTCATCTGTAACGTGAGGCTAGCAATACCTACCTTATAGGGTTATGGTGAGGAGTACTGAGGTGATGCAAGAGAAATATTCACCCTAAGTGGCAATGACTCCAAGTGAGATGATCATTATTACTTAATTAGCTGCAGGAAACCATGGGACAAAGTTAATTCTGGAACTCATTAGATGACTATGCCTCTTTTGTGTATGTAGATGGGTTTTCTTCTCAGGTCTGTTTCTTCATAGGCTTTGGGTAACACCAGGGAATGCACAGCTTAGTGCCTGGGCCCAGACAGCCAGGCTTGTTAAGTGTATCTTTTCTCACCCTGGGCCTTGTGAGAAAGATCTAAACTTCCCATGGACTCTATAGAAAAACCCAGTGCACTAATTTTATGACTATGAAGGCATTGATGATTATAATGAGTAAACCAGCTCTTCCCTTTTCTGTGTAGACTAAAAAAGATGTTTTTAAGTCTTTTAATAGAAATTTTTCTTAAAAACCTCCAAGTATTGTATGAACCCAACCATTGCTGTTCATCAACATCTGCCCTATAGAATCCAAGTCATTTTGTCTGTAGTTAATACATGCAGATTAGAATATACACTTTTTAAAAAACATCCATTAAAGATTAGTCAAAAGTTAATTTTATTTTTGGTATTTCATATGTACTTATATGATGTGCTGCAAGCCAGGTTGAATTTTCTCAGTAAAATCATAAAGAGGGCGTGTGTGCATGTATGTGTGCATGTGTGCAGCCACCACGTCATGTTGCGTGTTACTGGCACTTGCTTTAATACTTCTACTTCTGTCCCTTCTAGACGCAGATCCCAGAGGCCTGTGAGGGAAACTCCGCTCACCTTTTGGCTTATTCTGAATGTGTCCTGGGGGTTCTATGTGGATAAAAGACAGAGGCTTTTGGACTTTGTGTGGGATGGTTTGGCTTTTTAATATATTAAAAAGCTATATTTTCATACGCTAAAGAGACATTTTGATTTTTCCTGTCAGTCATATTGTTGATGTTCTATTTTGGGAGGTGGTTACTGTATCGTTTTTGTGGTTCTGACAATTAGGGTATCTCTTTTCACTGCATCCTTAGATGCAGAAGACCACAGGACTTCTTTTTCCTCTGAAAGCATCCTCCCCTCCTTTGTTCCCTCTCTGCTGCTGTCATGGATCCAGCCCATGGTTTTGAGTGTGTGTTGCAATGCTGGGGAAGGGTTTTTGCTTTGGAGAGAAGCATTGGTTTAAATTTTGGCTTCTTGTTATGGGCCCTCATTCATGTTACTTAAACTCTCTGAGCTTTGTGTCTTCAGAGGTAAGTGGTAATAATAAAGTATTTCCTTTATAGGGCACAGCTCAAGTGTTTCCTTAGCACCTGACATAGAGGGAGATCTTGATAAACAGCTTCCATTTCCATTACTTCTAGGGCTGGGCACTACCTTGTCCTTAATGAGTTGATAATCTTGTTGAGGAAGCAAGAGGAATGCTCGTGAATCAAGGAGATGATGCAAGAATGAGCGTGCTTACATATTGTGGTCAGGAGTGTTGGGTGTAGCTCTGAGGGAGGAGTGCCTGTCTAGGGGTTGACCGGTGATTTGAACATGGAAGACCACAGTGCTTTCCATGCAGTCGTTCCCTGGAGTTCGATGCTTTAATGTGTGAGAAGTGTCAGAAAGCTGAATTGAAATCTGTGACTGCTTCATCTGCTGCCTCGTTTTGAAAAGACGTTGATGGCATTTCATCTTAAATAGATTTCTGACCATTTCATCTTTTAAATTTAAAATTTTAAATTCTTCACCCTTTGGAAGGAATGTTTATGGGTTCTTTTAGATTGAAGAAGAAGCTGACAAGTAGTATGGGTGAAGGTGGAGAGTGAAGTTGGCAGGGCATCTCTTGTCTTACTGTGATAGTAGGAAAACCCTCTAATCGAAGGCCTTCATTCTCTCCCTGAAGATGGGGACCATTTTTATAGTTTAGGCAAACTATAAAATTTTGATAGTTACCTGGATTATTTTGTTTGTGACAAAATGTATGCTTGGAGGTACTGATAATTCTATCTGGGCCAAAGATTGCAGTTAGAGAAGCAGGATTAGCACATAGAGTGGTGAGGGACCTCCTATTTCAAGTAGATAGATATACAGGTGGCTAGCTTTCTGTTCTTTCCAAGATTAAATCCAGAATCTTTAACATGAGTTATAAGTCTTTTCCTGATCTGGGCTCTCATGTGCCTCCCCTTGTACCATGCTTCTACTCACTTTTAATCTTCTACTTGAAGACCAACTGGTCTTCCTCAATCATGATGCACCCCTGCCCACTGCAGGGCTCTGTCTTTAGCTTGAATCACTCCTTGTCCTCCTCCCCTGCTCACCTCCTACTTACCCTTCAGAACTTAATTCAGATGACACTTCTTCAAAGACACCTTCCCTGATCTGCCAGATCATGTTCCCCCTTTGTACAATCTCATAACCCCTTGTTATTTTTACATTTTCTAACTGTATAATTATTTGAGTGTTTAGTATCTGCCTTCCCCACCAAAGTGTAAGTTTCATGAGAGTAGGGACTACATCTTTCTAATTTCTCATTGTTTCTGGATTACCTAGCTCCACACTTGATTCATAGTATGTGCTTTTAAATAGTTATATATTAATGAAAGTATAGGAGAGAAATGAGTCAACAGGGGGAGTAATTTGATTTGGGTTTTGGTACTAGTTTTGTGATAGCTTTATCTGAGATTTTTATAAAGAGTGTATCACTTTCTAGTTTATAAGCTCTGATCATTTTTTGTTTAAATCAAAAATATTTGCCCTCATGAGAGACTGTTGGGAAGTGATTTTCAGAAGGACATGAACACCGCAGTCTTAACTTTGGACAGAACCTCAGGCTCTGTCCAATTTCTCTGTGAAGATCAACAGTTTCTCCCCTGAAGTCCCTGCCTTCGTTCATCATGGACCCTGGTGGACTGGAGTAAAAAGAATTTTCTTTAACCTCATATAAACTGGAAACTACCTAAGCACCCACCAACAGTGGAGTAGTAGGTGCACAGCAATGAAAATGAACGAGGTACACAGCTTAGATGACTCCCAAACAATGTGAGCTAAAAATGGCAGACACAAAAAAGTACATTCTGTATGATTGCATGCACTTGAAGTTCAGGAACTGGTGAAAGTCACATAGGTGATAGTGTTTAGGACAGTGATAACCCTTGGGGGGACTGGTGGGGACTAAGAGGGACTCCTGGGTGGTGGCCATGTTCTTCCTCTTGACCGGGTTGCTGGTTCCATGGTGTATTCAGACTATAAAACTTCATTGAGCTTTATACTTGTGCCCACATTTCTGTTATGTATATTGCACTTAACTGAAAATATTTTAAAAGCACAGAGTTTTAAATCACTAAGGCTGAATCTGAGGAATGTCAGTTGGGATTTTCATTTTGCACACAGAAGTGAAATCCATCTGGAGTCACCCACTGAGAAGGCCTTGTGCCTTCTTGGGGGACATCTGCTTCCTATTCAAGTTTTGCCCATCAGTTGGAAACTGTAGAACAAGAAAGCCAGGGCATTGTGACAGTTCTCCCACCCAATAATTAAGCTCTGTTAATACCTGGAAAGCTTCAGCTCATAAGCTATGTTTAATGGCTTGCATTTTAAAACTTCTGTATTAGTTAAGGTATTAGGAAGAATCCGTGAAAGCTGTTGTAACAGATAAGTCCTGACAACTCTGTGGCTTGGCAGAAAGGGATTTATTTCTCCCTTATGGCACAGACCCCTGCGGGTGACCCTGGTCAAGTAGGTCTTCCACGCAGGTATCCAGATTCTTCTCCATCAGGCTGCTGGGGTGGGGGGTGGGAAGGGAACATGAAGAAGCACATTTATCTCACAACCACTACAGCCTGGAGAGATATATATTCAGCTCATGTTCTTTGGCAACAACTGAGGCACAGAGCCATGTCAACAGCAAGAGGTCCTGGGATATGTCTACCAGCCCTGTGTCCAGGAGGAAAAGAAAATAGGTATTAGTGAACCCAGTAAACCTTGCTCCAGTCCCCAAAGCCATGGTTTTCTTTTACTTCCTTTGGGGTGTTGTATGCAATTTTATCTTTCACTTGACTTCAGGAGAACTGAGATATGAAACTCTAGACCCCTTTATCTTATCAAACACGTGAGAGCATGTTTCAGAGAGAGGACCGTCTGTTTGTATTAGTAAGAAAGAAATAAAGAGGCTCTCTTCTTGCTTTTGCTATGAGAACAATCTGGTTCTTGAGAATTTCCAGTTTCCAACCAGTCAGAATTCTCATCTCTTCTGCTTGCTGGTGCACATCATAAACACTTCTTTTTGAGTCAGGGATAGGAGCACCCAGTTAGTTCTTTCCTTTTGCTCATTTGTCATCTCTCTGATAGAAGAATCCTTTCAATGGTTCTACTTTTGGATATTTGACTGGACACTTGACAGCCCAGTTATCTATTGTTGTATAACGAACCCCCTCAAATCTTAGTGGCTTAAAATAACCACCATTTTATTTAGTCCCAGTTTTGTGGGTCAGTAATTTGGGATAGACTCAGCAGTGGTCATTCTGGTCTAGGCAGCAGTTGGCTATTCTTGGCCAGGCTCACATATCTGGAGGCTCAGCGGGGGTGCTTGGAACAACTGGGGCCTTTCTCCAGGTGGCAGCCCACCTTATAGCAGGCTAGCTTGAGCTTGGTCTCATGGTGGTGAATGCATTCCCCAGTGCATGAGCAGAGGCTGTAGGGCCTCTTGGAGCTGGGGCTTATGTCTTGCACAGTGTCACTTCTGCCATATTCTATTGGTGAGAGTAGACCACAAGCCTTCCCAGAAATGAAAAAACAAAGGGGAACACACTCTTTCCCTGGGATGGGAGAAGCTGCAAATTATGTGTGGCATTTTTGGGAACTGACCAGGCCAATTTCACTGAGGCCCTTCCTGACTGCTCAGCTCTTTAAAACATGCTGAAGTATGTTTTCATACTTCATGTGCCATACATGTGCCACTGTGAAACTGCCCTAGAATCTGTGGCAGCTCCTAAGTCTATGCTCACTGCTTAAGCCTAATAGGAGGACCTGCCTCATAGGGAGGTGGCAGGGTAAATTGAGATGCTGTATAAAGGGCACAGCAAGGAGCTTAGTTCACATAAAACACTTCCACCATTACCACTGAACACTTCCACCAACACTTCCACCACTGCTACCGAACACTACAAACATTATTACCATTACTACCATTGGGTTTTGCCATGCACTTGGAACTCTACTAAGAACTTGAGGTTCAGAGCACAAGGCTTCTGCCCGTGAGGAGGGAGGCATCTGAGGAAGAAACAGACATGTGGGTAAATCTGTGTAATCCACTGTGGCAAATGTATGATCACAGAGCTGTGGTGGAGTAGGATGAGGTCAAGGACGTGAGTTGAGACCTCATCTCCTGCAATGATCACATACGAGATATTGGACACCTTTCTTAATGTCTTTACTTTCAGTTTCCTCTTTGTGGGATGAAGATAATTCACACAGAACCTACCTCCTTGGGTGCCATGTGGACTGAATGAGATGGGGCAGGCAAAGAACATGTGATTGATCATTAAATGTTAGTTCTGAGAAAAAATTTCTCAAAATTATCCTCAAAAAACATCCTAAAGGTACCATTCTTGCTTAGTTCTCTGCCCATTTTTCTGACCAGTGTCATTGCTACTTTGTCTTTAAAAGGTGAAGATTTGCACACAGGTGGCTTATTGGGGGAGTAGCTCTTGAGAACAATACCTATAATGGATTGAGGTTAGCAGGGAGAGGGAGAGGTTGAATTGTGGTGCAATCATTGTAATAGAGGCCACAGCCAGTTCCTTTGGAATTGGGACAGTGGGGACCTACACCAAGTGGGCTGCTCTTGGAAAGGTGGCATTACCTTGGGTAAGGCACTTCCTTCTTCAAGGGTGGGCTCCCAGCAAGGATGCAGCTGTGAGATGTTGGATTTCAATGCTCCCAGATGCTGAGGGTGAGTATCCTGGCCCTACAGGTATGAGGAGGGTCTTGAGGAAGCACCATGAGGTCCATTGCTTGCCTCCAGGTCTCTCTTAGAGGTACATTCCAAACTATGCCTCCGTGACCATCAGTAAGCCTGTGGAACTTCTTGGTTCCTTCATAGATCACATTTAGATGCTGTCTATATTCATAGACTGTATTTTGCCAGAACTAGAATACCATTCATAGAAAGCCTTAATCCAAGTAGGCCTAAGGACATGGGAATGGGTTGTCCAAAGTTGTCCAGCTACCAGGAGGGAGATCATACCACCTTACTTCCCTTAGAGCATACTCTTCTGAGTCACAGGAGATTCCAACCTGTATTCTAAACCTGGACTCTGTGATTTTAATGATTTTGTTACCCTTAATCCTTACAATTTATTGCAGCTCCATTCTGGGATGGATTTTCTTGAATTCCTCTACATGCGTTTTTTAAACTGTGGATCATCATTCATTAAAGGTTCATGAAATCAATTTAGTTGGTGATGATCACCATAAAAAAACAGAATGGGAGATATTAGGAATGCATCAGACTCAGGAAGTGTAAGTATTGTTGCATAAAACTTTTGTGTATGCATGCCTAGGCATGTGTGAACTGAGTTACATGTAAAATGCGTTTGTCACTGTGGGTCATGGTCAGCACAGTTTTAAATCATTGTGGAAAGTATGGACAAGAGGCACTGGAGGCTCATGAAATTGGCCTGCAGACTGTCGAGGCTTCATTTATTTTTAGAAATGATATAGGTGTATTGTTTTGAATTCCTTATAGTTAGTTGTTTTGTTCTTACTCCATCATAACATCCCAAGATTATTTTGCTTGTACTCTTTGATCTTTACCAGAACAGCAACAAAACTTATTTTTCCAAATAGAATTCTAAGTGTGGGATAAGAGCATTTACATGGGATTGTTGGCTTTGGTGGACTGACTTGTCACTTGGGTAAGTGTCGAGTGCTGTGTCAAGTGGCAGGAGAGAGCTGTCCCACTCCTGCAGAGAGAATGAGCTGGTGATCTTGGGGGATAATGTGGGTTGAGAAAGAAGTGTTTTATGAATAGAATCAGCACAGAGGGAGGGAAGAGGAGGAGGTGTTGAGGGTCTGCACAGAGCCACCGGGAGAGGTGGGAACAGCAAGGAGGGGAGCTTTGTCCCCTTGGTTGCACTCTGCTGAGGGCAGTCTCCTGCTGGGACTTCTAAGGGCTGCAGTTGTGTGTGTTTATATTCTCTGGTTTCCCCAGTAGGTGGAGGCCCAAGTGGCAGTTGGCCTCACTGTGTTTCTTTTGGCCTTCTCTGATTTGGGGCCCAAGGGCCACAGTGCCAGGGATCTTCAGATGGGACAAAAAAGTCAAGTTCAGGGAAAAAATGAAATCAGAGCTACGTGTATCCCTGCTTGAGTATATGTGTTATGTTCTTCTCTATTTCTCAAGAGGATCTCTACTAATTGGGAGTTCAGGCCAGGGAATTTTTCATTTCTTGGACATCTTCAGAGAAGGCTTTTAAATGCTTCTGACTCTGACAAGCTGAGCTTGGTCGAGTTTTTATTATGTGCCTGGCATTCTCCTAAGTGCTTTACATGCATTAACTCAATCCTAACCTGTGATGTCGCTACTATTAGTATTCCCATTTCATGCTTGGAAAATGAGGCACAAAGAGTTAAGACATTTTTCCAAAGTTACATAGAGGTAGGATTCAAGCACAGATCTGAGGTCAGGATTGTGTAAAAGGCAAGTATATCTATGAAACTGATTGATGATACTGATAGTGATGATGATGATGATGATAATTTTGATGATGATAAAGACAGCTAATATTTGGGGCTTAAAATGAGCTGGGCATTTTCCAGACTTCATCCCTTTGACCTTCAGCCTCCACTAAGATCTTCTGTTATTATTATTCCCACTCATCAAAAAGGAAATAAGCTTAGTGACGATAAAGCATTTGCTTGAGACTTGCAGAGGCTGGATGAATTCAGGTCTGACTGAATGAGACTCTGAAGGGCTTGGGAGGGAGAGCACTATGGTGGGGATGGCCTGGCAGAGGGAGGCAGGACAGCAGCCAGACAGGCTCTGGGGTGCATGATGCCACCTGGGGACAGGACAGCATGCTTGCCACAGAAGTGGAAGAAACTGGACAATTTGACTGACTGTGGAAATTCCTAGTAGGAGAAAATATTTCCATTAAATATTTTTTATTTAGTGAGGACATTTGCAGATCTGTAGAATTTTATTCACAACCCTGAGTAAGGAATTCAAAAAATGGCTTCTGGTTTCAAGTCTTTCAGTGTTGTGTGACCCCAGTCTGCTGATTTCTTCAAGTCTGATCTGCTGGGCTGGGAAGGCAGGGTAAGAACTATGAAAGTTCTTGCAACCTTTGGGAGGAAGGCGTCACATATAGCAGGCATGTCCATGGCATGATAATACCATGCCATTCTAATTTATTGAGGCACCAAGCTGGGCACTTCACACATGACTTCATTTAATGTCTGTAGCACCCCTAGGAGGAAAGTTTCATTTTAATTCCATGAAGGAACTAACGCTCAAGGATGTTAAGGAATTGGTTCTAGGTCTTGAAGCTAAGAAGTATTGGAAGAGGGAGATAAACCCAGGCCACGTGATTCTGAAGCTAATGGTTCAAGCACTCTGCCAAGAGACCTAATTAGCCTTTGCCCAGGGCATGAAAGTGGTATGTCAAGGTGTGGTTTACATCTTATGTATCATTTTCAAAATCCACTCAGTGGGGAGTAATATAAAAGAAGAAATAGCACAGTGTGGTCCAAATAACATATGTGGCTACCTCCTCATGTACAGAAGGAAGTGTTGGGAAATAAGGCCTGTTTCTGCCCTGTAGCATGCCTAAGTCTCATAGGAAAGACCCATAAATCAAACGTTTATAATGCAGCGTGATAATGTGCTATGATGGTGGTACAGGTGAGGACACCAGGAGCAGCTTGCTTCCCAGGGTCCTGGGGAGATTGCACTGGAGCCCAAGTTCCGAGTTGAGTTTTGAGGAAGCAGAAGCAGGAAAAGAGCGAGGAAGAGTGTCAGTGAGGTGGGAGGAGTAAGAGAGAGAGAAGGGACACGTGTTTGGAGGAAGTAAACGAGGCCCCGGAATGGTAAGCCTGGAGAAGAAATTTGGAGGGGGCAGAGAGAAGGCAGGAGAACTTTGAGAGTAGGAAAGAAAGATCTGCAGGATTCAAAAGTGAGCGTGTGGTCGAGTAAGGCAAGGACCAAAGATGACATATTCAGGGGAGGTGGAAGGGGAAAGGGTGGTGGAAAAGAAAAGAAGGGAAAATGGGTGGGAATTAAAATAAGTTTAGAGGCCAGTTGAGGAATTCTTGCCTGATGGTCTCTGTTTGCTTTGTGCAGTAGGATAAAAGAGAAATTGGACAGATCTGGGTTCAGATCCTGAAGCCCCAGGCAAACTTCTTATCCTTAGCTCCCTCATTTTTAAGGAGTAAATGATAAGGACAGTACCTTTTTCAGAGTTGTGAAAATCAAAGTGTTTGTGTGAGGCATAGCATCATTCTGCCTGGCACTGGTAGAAAAAAAAAGTAGTATGGACATTGTTGGCTATTGAGGGAGGTCTTATTTGGGTACCTTAATGAATAAGGGTATTATAATGAGCAGTAGAAAATTCTAGAAGAGGAGAGAGTTTGGGGGGTGAAGATTGTGAATTCTGCATTGGCTGTGTTAAGTTTGGGATACTGTGGTATATTGAGGTGTAGGTATTCTAAAGGCAATTGGGAATAATGAGAAGGCAGGGATGCTGGTAAAGAGTTGGGAGTTATTAATATGTATGGGCTGTATTTTTCAAAATATCTAAAGCATATTACTGGTGGTACTCAAAGATTTTAATGGTATATGCCATTAAACAGCATGGAATTACATAGTTTCATTTTTCTTCAATTGACTTTAATTTTTCTGGCTAAGGAGGAGACTGTCTCAGTGCCATGCTATTATATCTTAAATATCTTTCTAAAGCATACTAATCTCCCTTTCAAAGAAAAAGAATAAAAGAACATCAGGCTATGTGGCTGCCAGAATATGATAATTTTAATTTTCATTGTGTTTTTTTATGATTGCCTTTTATTTAGAGCAAATGTTACTAGCTTTCCAGTTCTGGTGTTTGTTTGAGATAGCATGCATTGTTTGTTAGTAACAGACCAACGTAACAAGTTGTGTGGAGGTAGGTGTGATAGAGGCATTCCCGGGACCCAGGGACTGGAAGGTCCACAATACACTGTGGGTTCTTGGCTTTGCACAGCAAAAAATTCTTGGAGCCAGCATAGAGTTTAAAGTGAAAGTGAATTTTTAGTGAAGGAGTGAGGTAGAGAGGGAGCTACTCCACCGGCAAAGCAGTCCCTCCCTAGTGGGAGTTACTTCTTTTATTGAGGCTTATGTAATTGAGAGGTAGAGCAATCAGTAAGGGGGAGGAATAATCAGGATTTTTCCAGGAACAAGATGGAGACTTCTCAGAAGACCTCCGTTAGCCATTTTGTGTCCATGGTGGCTCTGGGTGTGTGGTTTAGTATGCTAATGTTTTACAATGAGCATATAATGGGGGTTACCACAAGGTGAAATTAGTTGTCATGTTGGATTGAGCTGGTCTCTGCTGGTTCTAAGCCATAAATCTGTTGGGAGTTGGTCTAAGTAGCTCCATGACAGTTCTTATATCCTTTACTGGTCATATCCAGTTTGCCACATACCCTATCTCAGGTAGTTCTAGGGTTAGTGTAATCAGAGGTTTAACAGGGTCATGAAGGATTGGGGATCTTAACAGTTTGTTCTCTGCCATCCTCCAAGTGTCATTGTCTTTGCCAGGAAGGCTGTGGCAAGCTCCAAGAGTCGCATTTTCACAGGACAACATACCAAGCAGGAAAGAAGGGGACCCAGGACAAAACATTTGTCTTCAAGCACCTCATGTCATACCTTGGAACTGTGGCAGCCATATTTTGACCATGAGGGACAAGGCTGCTGTGCTGTGAATGACAGTGTGGAAAGATGGAGAGGAACTGTGTCCTTCATGAAGCCATTGAATCAATGAGTAGCTAACCTTGGTATAGCTCTGTCTCTGGGAATTTTGCTTTGTTAGATAATAAATTGTCTTACTGCTTAAACCATTTCAAGATGGGGTTTCTATTATGTGCAGCTGAATGCACTGCATCTCATACAATTTCAGATTATCGCTTCAATTTAGTGGAAATTATTCCTCCCTTTTTTCCTTGGTTGATTAGACTTTCTCTTGAGATTGAGTCACATTTTCCAGGTTTTTCCTTCATATGTTGAGTAATCTCAGGACAATCTTGAGTGTTATGTTGTAGGGACTCTGGGTTCTGTTGTGTGTCTGAAGAGTGTTGATATTTTAGTCTTGGTAAGTGATTGATTGGCTTGGTTAAATAGTAAATTGTGTGTTGGGCATCATCAGCTCAGATGTCAGGTCTGGTTATTTTTTCTTTGAGACTGCTTCATGTATGTGGGGTTCAAGAGCCAGCTAGACACTTGGGTAGAGTTTATACAAAATTTGTGGCTCCTCCTCAGCTTTCTCTATTCTTGGATTTCCTCCTCAGTTCCCAGCAGCTGTGGTTGACCTGAAATCTGTCTCCTGGCTCTGCAAGCAGACTGACTTTTTGTATTGGAGTTTTAGCTATCGCTCAGTGCTAACTGCTGTCTGGGTCAAAGTTGTGCAATGGCCACCTATTTCTTTCAAGTTCCAGCCTGTGCCACCTCCAGAATCTCCTTATTTTGTTTACTTGCCAGTGCTTTCAGTCAAACAAAACAAAATTAAAAAAAAGTTTGTCCAGAGTTTTGTTAACTGTAGAAAGGTTGGGTCCAGTTGTAGTTTGTTTGGACCAGAAACAAAAGCCTTCTTTCTTTCTAACATATGGGAAAACTGTTGCCCAGAGAGGTGAAGCTGCTTCCCCAGCATCACAGAGCTAACTAGGTGGCAGGGCCTGGACCCACACTCAGGTTGCTGTACCCAGTGTTCATCTCCGTTCAGGAAATCTGGCTGTGGATTTGTGCCTCTGAATAGTCTGTCTGCTTGGGCTCAGTTTCATTTTGGCATGGAAAGTGCCTGTCCTGTGAGTGGGGCTGTGGCAGTGGCAAAGCTGAGCTGGGCAGTTTTGTGGCGGCCTCAGGTCAGCTTTGTCCTTTCCCATCAGGATCCCTGGATTGGCTCCCTTGAAAGGCTGACAGAGGCAATGCTCCAGGTAGGGTTTTGGAGAGAAACTGTCAACACCAATGAAGTGCCTGGTTATTATGTATTTGCCAATCATTTTACTAAAGTAAGTCAGTAGTAAGTTGTGGTTAAAAGAGAGGAAGTTCAGAGTTCAGTAAGTATTTTTCCTCTCTCTGTTTTTTTTAAAATAAAAGCGGAAGTGACTGCTCTTATTTTTGTACCAGTCTTGTCACTAATGGATATGGGGTAAAATTTTAGTTAAGCTGAGGGTCAGACTTTGAAAGTTTGTAATGAGGGTCTCCCTTCCTCCTCTATAAGGCCACTTCCATGAAATTTCTAATGTTTAAACAGCCTACAGAGCCACAGAGAAGAATACTTATAAAATCTAAGTTATGTCCTTTCCATTAGGAACAGAAGTGGTCCCCTCCAAAACAGAGTCATTGCCAGTTCTTTTTCCTAACTCCTCTCTTTGCTCAGTGATCTATCTTATCCCATAAGTACCAGGTTTTAAGGTTGTTGCTGAATTTCTGGAAGTATCCGCACCTTCAGTTGAAAATACTTATGAGTTACTACTATATATGTGATATACTAGGGATACAGTAGTGAACAAACAGGGAAATTTTTTGCTTCTGTTGGTGGGTGGTGAGGGAAAATTACCATCCTACCCTTCTTGAATTCTTGTGAGTGGACTAATAAGAAAATTGACACAAGACCAGATGAACAGGAGGAAAACCAGTTTAATATGTGTGCACAGGAGATCATGAATGATGCTCAGAGAAATGATGAACCAGCCAAAGAAACAAATTTGTGAAGAATTGGCAGGACCAATTAACTTAGGTTTGGGGCTCATTTAGTGAGGAACCGAAGCAAATTTTGGGCGTGGATAATAAATTAGAAAGCAGTAACAAGGTTTGTTTGTCCAGGCTTTTTGACCCTGGATTCCTTCCTTTATCCATCAGGGTGTCTCTCTTAGGCCCCTGGAGCAAGGAGGGCATCTTTCACAAGGAAGATTTATTTCCTGCATTCAAGGAGACCTGGGAGGATCAACTACCCACTTCTTGTCAAATAACTAATTCAAAGTAATCAACGTGACCTCATGGGGTATCTTGAGGCTGCCTGCCCTGGACCCCCAATACTCCTCATGTGACATATATTCTAGTTGAAGGCAGACAAAACAAGTAAACAAAGAAAAAAAAGAGAGATCTTTATAGTTTATGGTAAGTGCTAGAAACGAGAAAGAATATACAGAGTTATTAAAACAGAAACCTATTTTTCAGGGGTGTTGTGATAAAACATAAGGCAATAACATCTCCATTCCTCCACTGTTAGTTGGGATAGGTTATTTTTTTATGACTAGGGCTTCTGAGATCTCTTAATGTGAGAAATGGGGTGGATTGGAATGGGTTCTTTTTGGGCTGGTCACTGTGTTTCATTTGGTCAGTTATTTCCCTCTATTGTCATAGGTCTTACCTTTAACACTTGGCACAGATTCTGCTCCTCTGGCTAGATGGAGCTGAGTAAAGGTACTGGAGAGGTGGGTTTACACCCAGATTATGAAAAACTGGTTGTTGCTAAAAGATCTGCTTTTTAGACTTTATATTTACTTTCCATCCAATTCTTTCTGAGTTCAGAACCCCTTCCTGACCAAATTGCTCCCAGGTTCTGTGGATTCCTGTTAAATTCAATCCCTTGCTCTGTCCTCAACTCTCAAGTATTTCCTCTCTTTTCGCACCTAAGTGTAAGTGCAAAAGAGCTTCAGTTGTTAACTTGATTGATTGTAAAGTGTCTGCATTGCATATGTTAGTTATCACCCCTGGGGAAGGATTAAGCCTGTAGGTCTTAGGGTATTAGAATTGCAAAAAGCCAGGTGTGCCAGGCTTCCTGTTTCTCAGAGTAAAGAGAAAGTTTCAGGGGGAGACAGAAGTCTCAGTCATGTGGTGAAAATTATGGCCATATTTATCCCCACAATTGTGTCTTCTGTTGATTCTGGAGTTGGCCAGATTTAATGACCCACCATGGATGATGCAGTGAGGGTGACTTGCTGTGTTACAAAAAATGACGTCTATAGGAATGGCATAAATACAAGCTCATGAAGATAAATTAAATAAGATAGATAAGGTGAAAGACCTTTACGGTTCTTTTGACTTTTTGAAATTTTTTAAAATTTTTAATCATTTTTAAAATTAATGTTCGAATACAGTTGACTCCATTTTCCCACCACCACTTTCCACCACCCCACCCACCCCTACCTCCTACCCTCAATCATACCCTCTTTTGGCTTTGTCCCTGAGACTTTATACATGTTATTTGATGACCCTTTCCCTTCTTTCCCTCTGACCCTTTCCCTTATTTCCCTCCCTGGCCCCTCTGGTTACTGTCAGTTTGTTCTTTTGACTTTTTTTAAAAAAAATTTATTTATTTATTTATTTATTTTTAGAGAGAGAGGGGAAGGGAGGGAGAAAGAGAGGGAGAGAAACATGGATCAGCTGCCCCTTGTACTTGCCCCAACCAGGGACCAACCTGCAACCCAGGCATGCCCTGGCTGGGAATTAAATGGCAACCTTTTACTTTGCAGGACAACGCACAACTAACTGAGCTACACTGGCCAGGGCTCTTTTGACAGACATCTTAATCCAGATTGCCTCTCCCTTCCCCAGAGGTCACCACTGGTGTCTCTGTTTAGAACTTTTCCTATGTTTATATTTGTACCTGTATAGGTTACATGGTAGAGTTTGTGTTTGTGTGTTTTGTGAAATGGTGTCACACAGCACACATCATCCTGCAACTTGGTTTTTCACTTGACAGTGTCTTGAAGAGCAGTCTTTGGTGTTAGCTTTCAGCTATTGTGTAGTATTCACAGAATGGACTTTCTCCCATATTGTGGTTATGGAGAAAGAATTTTCCTTTTATCCTTTTACATTCTTTGGATGGTCTAATAATCAAATTAACACAAGACACATTAACAGGAGGACAAATTTGAGTTCATACATATGGGAGCTCCTTAAGAATAATGGAGACCCATGAGCAGCCACGTGGCTTGTATGCCACGTGGGAACTAAGGAGAAGGGGTAGGAGTTTGGGACTTCAAAGGTGAGGAAGGCAATTTCCATGGAGATGGAAAAGCAAATGTTTGCCATGCCATGGAGAGGCATGGGTCATAGAGAGGACTTTGGTCTCCAAGCCTTGCCTAGTTCCCGTTACCATACCTCTGTCCTATGTTCTTTGTAGCTATCTGATGACAGTATTCTTCCTGGACCAGGCCCTCCATCTAAGTTCTTTTAGGTTGTTAAAGAAATGGTAAAAAGCTCTTCCTGAGTCTTTTGAGCTAGTTGTCTTTAGCTCAAAATAATCTACCTACCAGGGTGGACTTGTTCTCCATTCCAGGGAGACTTGTTCTGATCCTGTCCAGTGGCTATTCTGCTGTTGAGGAGCATTTAGATTTTTTTATTCAGGGGTGGTTATTGCAAACAGTAGTTCAACAAGCATCCTACACATGTCACACACATGCAAGTATTTCTCCGGTTACTGAGAAGTAGAATAACTTGGCCATGGGGCATATATGATTCACATTTTAATAGATATTACCCAGTGTTCTACAAAGTGACTGGACCAGTGTGCACTCCCATCAGCAGTGTGTTTCCTTTCACTGCGTCCTCCCTACCTCATGATATTGTCAAACTTTCTTTTCCCAATTTGATGGGAGAAAAATGCCTATTTAATTTAATAGGCATTTCCTTGATTACTAGTGAGGCTGAGCATCTTTTTACATATTTATTGGATGGCTGTAGCTCATCTTCTATGAACCCCACCCCTCCCTTTTTTACATTTTCTTATTTCATTGGAATTTTTATTTCAATTTACTGCATACTAGTCCTTCACTAGTTGTTTGTTTTGGTCTATTTTCATCAAGCCCTGAGTCTGTGTCACTAGTGTCTGGAATGATAGGCTTCCTTAGATTGGTTTAGCTCTTGAACTCTAACAAAGCATTTCAAGGCAATCCATTGTTCCCACTTTAAAGATGAGAAAACTAAGGCTTAGAGAGATTGAGTGATTAACTCAGGGTCACAAGTTGTTCCATTTTGGGTAAACTTTGCAAGCTTGATCAGACTCAGAAATAGACCAAACTGCTGTGAGCCACAGGGAGGCTTTGTCTGTAACCCTTCACTATTACCGAGACACTTCCATTTGGTATCTCAAAAGAGAAGTTTGTTTAATTATTCATCTCTTTTCCAAGTAATTGGTGACATGTCCTCTAGCTACGAGATTGAACAAGCTTTGTTGCTAAAAACATCCACCACACATAAAACAGGTGATCCAGTTGCAAAGAATAGGAAATGGAGATCCTTTCTTTGGGGGAGGAGGTCCTGTTTTTTAGGGTCTTTTTCTATACTGGCAGCACCCTTTTCCTGACATGCTGTTTGAATTAGAAGGTTGGGGAAACCGATGTCATGGTCCACATCTGTTCATCACTTTCAGAAATGACCTCTGCAACTCTTATTTCTTTAGCTTCTTTAAAAAGAATTGAAAAACCTTTATAGATAGAGGCAAGATCAGGGCATCACTGCAGGATTCCCTAGGAACAGTGCACTGTCTCCTATTATGGAATGGGAAACAAAAATTGAACTTAGACTTATACCACTGGTATAAGCAAGGACTTCTCTAAACTGGATGCAAAAGGCTGGTTTGAAATATTAATACTTGAACATCTATATTATTGGGCATGTACCAGCATTAATAAGAGTTTCTATTTATTGAACATTTATTTGGATCAAGCACAGTAATAAGTCATATATGTTGATTATTTCATTTAATTTTCAGAGTAACTTCTGACTTAAATAAAATAGTTTATTGTTCCCATTTTATTGATGACCTGAGGCTCAAGTATTTACTTTAAGGACATACAGCAAATAAGTTGCAGAGCCAAATTCAAATTCTAAAGTGTATGCTCTTAATCACATGAATGTTATCATGGCAATTACTTGAACTATATTCCCTTCTGTTTTTTCTTCAGTTCCAGAACTGGTATTTTCCTAACAAGATTTCCATAATGTGGTGACATGAGTGGCTTAGAGGGGACTGTGGCTGACTTTGAGGGGAGTGCACCCATCTCACACAAAGAATCCAATCCACTTGGGTTTGCTTTTGGCTGGTTACAGTCTTGGACCAAATGTTTAACTACAACTGGTCTACCAAGGTCTTTCTAAATTTGGTTTGAGCTGCCCTGAATGAATCTCAGAAGATGGGAAAGGGGAAGGGAACTCATATTTATTGAGTTTGAGTCTGAAGCAGGTATTCTCATTTCACAGATGGAAAAATAGAAGTGAGATGACTTGCCCAAGGTCACTGTGGTGGATTACATTATTGAATCAATTATTTGCTTTCTCCCTATAAGAGGATTGATTATATATACCTGTTCAGTGCTATGTGGCCTACGGTGTCTACTTAGAGGAGGGGTGTACTTTCCTGGTTATTGATCTGGAGGTTGGCCGTGTGACATACATTGGCCAGTAGAATTGGAGCAGATGTGATACACTCTACATTTAAATGTATCTAAGCAGAGGCCTTTAGAGCTATGGTTTGGCCATTGCTCTTTCCCCCTCTGCTGAAAGACCAAATGAGAGCTCTTTCCTTGGCTTATATTTTGGGATATGAAAGACACAGGAGCAAAGCCACAGAATTGGAACACTGTCACTTCTGTTGAATTCTACCAGCCAAAAACAAGTCACAGTCCATCCCAGATTCAAGAAGTGGGGGAACAGCACCTACCTCTGGAGAAGAGAAGCTGTAAGGACATGTTGTAAAGAGTGTGGACACAGGTAGGAATGAAGAAATGGCCATTTTTGAAACCTGCCACACTGACTTCTTTGTTATCTTATGAGTTGTATAGTAGGCTGGGGACTGAAGCATGGATGCCTTTCTTTCCACATGTCTGGCACACAAAGTTGCCCAAATAGATATTGTGGAGTGAATATGCCTTCTAACCACAAGCCTTCTTTCTGTTCACTGAGTTTGCCAAGTGTCTTCCCATCTCAGTGCCTCTCTTTGACTCCACACTAGAATCATGGCTTTTTCTCATCATTTTTGTTTCAGCTCAGTTGTCACCTCTGAGAGAACCCTTCTCCAACTGCCTTGTCTAAAGAATCCCTTTCAACACTCTCTTATCACATCAACTTTGCTTTGCTTTCATGACTTCTACAAGTACAGTAGCCCGTCCCCTTATCTATGCCTTCACTTTCCACAGTTTCAGGTACCTGTGGTTAACCATTGTCTGAAAATATTAAATGGAAAATTTCAGAAGTAAAAATTCATAAATTTTAAGTTGTGCATCATTCTGAGCAGTGTGGTGAAATCTCATGCTGTTCCACTCTGTCCCACCTGGGACGTGAACCATCCCTTTGTCTAGCATGTCCACACTGTGTATGCTGCCTGCCTATTAGCCTCTTTAGTAACCATATCGGTTACCAGATCCACTGTGGTGGTATCACAGTGCTTGTGTTCACCCTTGTAGTAGCTTAATGCTAGGTCCCAATCCCTACGCCATTTACTCACGCCATCTCATTATGCAGGCATTGTGTCATGCCACATCATCACAAGAAGGGTGAATGCAGGGCAATAAGATATTTTGAGAGAGAGGGAGACCACATTCATATAACTTTAATTATAGTACATTGTCATAATTGTATTTTGTTATTAGTTGTTAATTTCTTACTGTGCCTAATTTTATAAATTAAACTTGATCATAGATATACATACATAGGAAAAAGCAGTGTATATAGGGTTCAGTACTGTCTGTGGTTTCAGGCATCCACTTGGAACGTATCCCCCATGGCTAAGGGGGACTATTATATTTAAAATGATTAATATGTCTTCCTCTTCTAGAAAGTAAGCTTTGGAAGAGGAGAGCTCTTGTCTATCTTGTGCTCTGCTAATTTCCTAGCACCTAGAACATAGTGGGCACATAGTGGGTGCTCAAGACATATTTGTCAAGCATCTGAACAGTTTCCCCATGGCTCTTCCCTGGGGCCAGCAGCCACCCTAGTTGCAGGAAATAGTCCTTTGCTGGCCAACTTAGCAAGAAGAACTGGCAGGGTTCCCATGACAGCACCTTCTAGGTGGCTGCTTTTCTGCAAGTCCATGTGGCTTCTCTGTGTCTCAGGCAGGTTCTTTTGGGTCACAAGTGATAGAAATTCACTCAAGCAAACATAGGCCAAGAGATAGATTATTTAATGGTTAAATGCAAGGCTTCTGGAGCCATACTGTTGGGATTCAGATTTTGGCTCTGCCACTTCCTACCTGGGCAACCTTAGTGATCTTATTTAAACATCTCTGCCTCAGTTTCCTCACCTACAAATAAAGGATGGGAGAATAATTTTAGCTGCTTCATAGGGTTTTCAGGAAAGTTAAATGACTTCCTGTGTGTAAAGCACTTACTGCTGTGCAGATGGGAGGGTCTTGGAGTGTGAACTGCTGCCTTTAGTGTCGTTGGAGGCTCTTGTGTGTATTAAAGGGCATTCTGAATGACTGCACAGAACTGGAAAACCATTGGGAGCACAGGCAGTGAGGCTGTTCCTGTTTTTCTTTGTCTCTGGGCCATGGGTTCCTTTGTTCCTACATGGCTTCTTATTTTCCTTTCTCTGTCTTTCCTGGTCTGTGTTTGCACTGGATCAACCATGATCTTTTTGGCCACATTCATACTTTTTCCACTGGAACAGACAGCTTCTCTTAGGTCTAATTCCAAGTTTGTGGGATAATCTCTTTGTCCCTCTTTGGGTATGGTGCCCACCCTGATCATTCAGCAGTGGTGGTAGGTACAAACATGGAAGACACTATAGCTGGGGTCCTACTCTTGAAGGTTTCAGAGAAGTTTGCCAGAGATGGCCAGAGCCCCCAGGAGATGTTAGCTAGAAGCAGCTGCTCTTGGTGTATCTGCTGCAAGGTTGCCCCTCTGCCTGCTTTTTGAGGCTCTCAAACCTTTACTCCCACTCAATCTCACCCGAATTTCTAGTTTCAAATACTCCTCAACACACTTATCTCTAATTATACCAGATTCTTGCTGCCTGCCCCTGAAAATCACTCAGTCATTTCTTCATCTTCTGTTTCGCTGTTATGAGAAACTTCCCAGAATCTCTAAATTTCTATGTTGTACAGAAAAACTGCTCTTCTATGCTCATAACAAATGCATACCTACACCCACATACTCATATATTTACTAAAATAGTATTAGGCTAAACATTTAGTTCCATAACTTTCTGATGTCACCAACAAGATCTGTCTTTCCATGTTAGAGCATAGAGACATTAAAAAAATTGACAGCATAAAATTCCATGATATGCATGAACCTGTCCTCAATTTTCTAGCTTGTCCATGTACTTTACTAAATAGTGGATCTGAAATCCTTGTAACACTTCAGCTAGACTCTCCCTCTCACTGAATAGAGATAAAGCATCATATCTCATGCTCTAGAGTGGAAACCACAGATTCAGATTCTTATAAGAGCCAGGGCAGTATCTTAATTGATTGAAGCAGCCCCAGATAGAAGAAATATTGGTATTAAACCATAAAAATTTTCTTTGCTTATATGGAGAAGTATATATTTTTTCAATGTGGCTTTTATTTTTCCTTCTTTTTGTAGAGATAGGAATATGGAAGAATGTATGTTTTCTTTTAAGTATACTGTAAGGAAATTAACAGTCCAAGTGTGATGAGAGTTGGCAACTGACAGTGTTGGTGATGAGGAACCCAGGGAGTGGTGGCTCCTGTCACAAAATGAGTGGGACCATGTCCCACCTCAAAGGGGTGGTGCTACTCTGCTCAAGCCAGTTGTTGCCTGTATGGAAACACAGGCCTAGCCTTGCTAGAGTCTTCATTTTTTCTTTTTAGATGATAGATAGGAAAATCAGAGTATTTATAAGAAATTTTCTAATTTTGGAGTATTGGTAATATATTTTTTAAAACTAAAAAACAACTTGCAGGCCAAACAATATGTGAGCCGTCAATTTGCAATCACTGATGTAGAGAATATATTTTAATTAGTCTAAAATCATTAACTATTTTTTGGCATCCCTCTCACACTGCTGACTCACTGAGCTTTTTATCTAATGAAATCCTTAAGTGATTCATAACTGCTTATTCCAAAAACCTCTTAATCCAAGTTGTGTCCCTAGACTTCTAAATTAGGTTTCTGGACTTTATATTTGCTCATGTTAAATCCATTCTGTTATGTATAAGACCCTACTTCCAGCATGGCCGCTAGCTTTCTCAGCTCTGTGATTTTGAACTTGAGTCATGTGATCCTTTCTCTAAGTCTTGTGATAAAAATGCTCAGTGAGACAGGACTGGGGATGAAGAACCAGGGCCCCTCTGTAGCAAAGCTCATTGTGATGTCTAAAGAATGAATCTCACCCTAGATGTGTTTTGCTTCAACTGAAAGAGTTAAAATGTTAAAAAATATCCCCTAATAACCTATATTTAAAAATTGGATTTCACCATAATATACTTTTTAGGTACCTTTTGAAATATCATGATGACTGGCAGCCCAGGTTCTGCATTTGATCAGGTTCCAGGGCCAGAACTGATAGTAGCTGACTCCTTGGGTGGATATAGCTTCTCCAGTCTCTCCATTTGTCTCACTATTCATGACCAGCCTGGCTCTGTAGACACTTACACTTGTAATTCTTGTGCAGGTCTTTCACCAGGTTGACATAAATTCATTGATTTATCCATTCATGCATGCAGTAGTGTTTTGAAAACGTATTAGTGTGCCAGACACAATGTTAGATATGGGAGGTATCATGGTGCCAAGACAGATGCTGTTCCTTTACTCGTGGACTGCACAGTCTATGGGGAAGGTTGACATGAAACCATTATATAAATAATTATATATTTACAAGTGCCACAAAGGCAAATCATATTATGATACCATTTGTGCCCAGTTGCACCTGAGAAGACTGAACAGGTCTTTCTGACTCTCTCAAAGGCCTCTCATGAGCACAGTGAGGAAAGAGACATAGTCCACATCACACTTCCCTTGTCCACCAGATTAGCAACTGTCCAAACACAAAACAAAACAAAACTCACACAAAAAGGAAATGAGGTGAGTCTGATAAGACTCACTCCTTATGTTGGTTCTCTTGTCTGCAGAATCCACTGTTTCTTTCCCTTTTTTAAAAAACAGTATAGCATTTGTGTACCCCTTAGTGTTTTCCTGGTTCTCCAGGATTCTTCTGGGATCCTAGCAGTGGTTTGGTGATTTAATGTGTGAAATCTCTTGGAATCCTGATATGAAATTTATCTGGGCTGAAGAACTGAGCTCAGTTAAGGGATTCTGGGTGTTTATAGACATATTTGCTCTGCTCTCACCTCTGCAAATACCACCAATCAGAGCAAAGTGTTCAGCTGGGGAGAGTGGTCAGCTCTGGAGTTTCCTTTATTCTGAGGTTCTACATCACAGGGAAGGGTAGATGGAGAAAGGTTATTCCTTGAACATTCCTGTCCTAGCTAGGGTCCTTTGGTTATGAGGAATGAAAAATGAACTCATTAACTTAAGCAAAAATGAATTTATGTAAAAGATATGGGAGAAATCAGACATGTGAAGGAAAAGGTGAAGAATTAGGCTTTAGAAAGTTCTAGAACCAGAGAAATTCCAGGGATCTAGGAAGCAGGGCCTAATGGTTCATTGTAGATGCAAAGTTCAGGGAGGGAGCTTCTGATTGGTCTACGTTTAGTCATATTGTTACCAAACAGGAGCCTGGCCCTGAGTGGGTCTGCCTAGGGCCAGCTGAGAGTGTGAGGGTTCTTGACTTCATGTAGGAACAATTTCACAACATGAGTCTAGGTGACTTTGAGGATACATTTATTAAAGCTGGGGACAGTAAAATAAGGAATTGCTTAATTAGAGGAAGCAATAGGAGAGCTGAGGCTCAGTTGCCTTAGCTCACTGAAAAGACAGAGAAAAGGGAGGCTTGGGGACAGGTTCAGGTGATTAGCCTGGGACAAGCTGCCACTGCCCATTGCTCCCCTGTTTGCAAGTCTTGTGAGGACCCTTCAAGTTTAGGAGATACATGCTTGTGGGGGAAGAAGTGAAGGAAGAAGAGGGGAAAGGGTATGGTGTTAGCTACTCCCCTTGTGCTGGGTCTTTTGTCTTGAGACTTTTATCTCTCTCTTGCAGGCAGGAAACTTAGGGGAGGTCACAGGGGAGGGATTCAGTAGAATATTCATCAGTTCTCCAGGTGTGCCCTTTCAGAGTCATGGTCTCCACTGATTGGTCAGTGGCAGGACAGGAGTTCATTAGTCATTGCAGTTGGTCCTGGTGTGGCCCACCTGGTTTTGCTGCTTTTCTGAGTCTGGAGCTGAAATACAGTTGAGGCCTAGATGTTATCTCTAGGCAGGTAGCCTTCTGTATGTGGCTGTGAATTGCTCAGCCATTGTGTTCAGCTGTCTGTCTTAGTTTCTCTATTCCACTTGCCAAGGAATTTTCCTAGCTTCTCACTATCCTGTTTCAACATGACCACCTCTGACTTGCTGATTCTACCAAGACCCCTTGTAATACTCCCCAAGGAAAACCAAGGGGTGTGGGTCCTAGGCATGTGAACCACATGGGTAGTCCCTTGAGTCTTCTTTCCTGATCTCAAGGCAAGTTATTAACTCTGCTCTCATCAGCAATAACGTGCCATACCATCAAAGCCCCTTTTCTAAGTATTTATTTGGGCCATTCAGTTGTCCCTTTCAATTCAGGTCAAGTTAAGAATACTAGTTGTTCTGTGTGGGGCCACAGTTCTCTTTTATTTCATCTGGTTGCAGTTCTCTCTCTCTCTGTCTTTATAAAAACAATGTATATTTTATTGATTATGCTATTAGAGTTGTCCTGATTTTTCCCTCTTTGCCCCCCTCCACCCAGCACTCCCTACTTCCTCAGGCAATCCCCCCACCATTGTTCATGTCCATGGGTCATAATATATTTCATCTCAGTCTTTAAACTAAACATTTATACAAATGGTAATAGATAATGCCTACTTAGCACTTAGTATTGTCAAAGCACTATGCTATGTGCCTTAGTGGTATCAACTCATTGAAGACAGATAGTACTGCAGAGTATAGTCAGTTCTGTTATTTGCAGCAGATCTATAAAGTCACAGCAAATACTGGATTAGTGAATGCTCAATGTTTGCTCCCAGGGCAACTACAGGGTTAGGTTCCTTCAAGCCTCTGGCCATGACATTTTTGTCAACAGATATGTGTGTTTCTGTTTAAAGACACTTTATTTGATATCTTTTATTGACTTACCGACATTGAACTCATGGCCAACAGCAGCACAACAATGCATGCCTGAGTGAAGCTTGTCTAACACACATAGTTCAGATACTTCATAGCTTTCTTGCTCTGAGGAATGCACCCTGAGGGGGGGCAGGGGGCCTTTTATTTTTTTTAATTTTTATAGTAAATTTTTTTTGATGTTTGAATACAGTTGTCTCCATTTTACCACCACCACTTTTCCCTGCCCTACCCACCCCCACCTCCTGGCAGGGGGCCTTTTAAACAGGCACACTTCCAACAAAAAGCACAAAAACACAAAAAACGAAAACAACAAAATGTGGTGCTAAACATACTGCAAAAAGAATACTCATTTATAACATCAAAATGGAAAACAGGACAGATCATCGCCTGGTCCAGCCTCAGCTGGGAATATGTGTTGGCTGACTCAAATTTTTGTTGCTCCTCACGTGTCCGACAATCACAAAAGTGCCATGAGTATTGATTTAGGGGGTTAAGCAAGTCAGCACGTTTGCCAAAACAAAATCTGTGAGTAATGAGACTTTAATACTGTTCTATCTCTTTTCCAGCCAGGGGATGGAGGTGTAGAGAGACATTAGCTAGCTTTCTGCAGGTTATGCATCTGGGGAGTATAGAGGAAGGTTGGCTTGTCACTCTACTGCAGATTCTGTTCTTAAGAGGCAGTGTAGTGTGGTGGTGCAGTGCAGTGTGGCCCTGCTGAGAGCCCTGTTTTGTGGGCGCTCAGGACATAGAGAAGACCGAGGGCCAGGCACCAAAATAGTGGGGTGGTGCAGGAGGGAAAGTGGTTTTCCCCCAGTGAGCTTAGGCTGTTTTCATAGCCTGTGATGAAGTGCAGTGATATTAGACCCTGAGGTTTTCTATATAACTTCTCCTAGAAATGAATTTCCTGCAAACAAACGTCATGGTAATCTGGGAAAAACACTTGGTTGTGGTTTTCTGGATTTCCAAGAGAGAATTACATAGTGGTTCGGAACATAGACTCTAGAGCCCCAGCTCCCTGAGCTTGAATCCTGGCTCCACTGTAGGCTGGCTCTGTGAGCTTGGGCAAGTTACTTAACCTCTTTGAGTTTCAGTTTTCTCATCTGTAAAATGGGGATAATAATAATAATTCTCTTATAGAGTTGTTGAGAAAATTAGAGTGTGTCTATATAGTATTTAGAACAGTGCTGTTATTATTTGTCACCAGCTCTGAGAGTGACATGGCTACACAACCTTGTGTGTATGTATCCCACCCCCAGTGCAGCAGTCATGGTGGAACTTGGGTCCACTGGGTCTTTCCATTCTGCTGAAGGGGCTGCCTGATTTAGCTCTTGAGCTCTCATAGATGACAGCTGAATAGAAGGACTTTTTCCTCTCAGTGTTAGCTTAATTATAGTGGGTCCCTAGAAAGGGTTGTGGGGAGTGTGCTTAGAGATTCCCCCTTCACCCCTCCTCTGCCCTGACACAAAGCCATCATAGGTACCTGAAGGACATTAGAACACTATTTCGTGCCTCCTCTTTCTTACACTCACTTTTGTCTCTGTGATTCTGCATGCCAACCTTTCATCTCTGGATGGGTCTTATTACTTTTGTGTGTTTCTCTGTCCTGGTTTGAGTTCCAAAAGGCCTGTTTGGGTCTCTGCAGGTGTCTGGCAGCCTCTGCAGGCCTTCCTGAATTACATAACTGTAAGGTTTTATGTTTTTTCTTCCTCACTGGGGGTCCTTTCTGTGCTGTAATTCTTTTGACTATTAGGGTACTAGAATTTTGGGGGAATCCTCTAGTGTTTCTTTATAAATTTTTTTCTGCCCTATTTTCTTCTTTAAAATTATTCTTTCTTATTGCTAAAACAGTACATATTGGTTACAGAACATTACCAAATAAAGGGAAAACAAGTAATTTCAGCGCCCTGCCCCATTAATACCTCCTTCTCTGTCTCTCTCACACTTACAAATGGAATCATGATGACAGATGAGACTACCCTTTTGTCAATTCAAATGTCACCATTGTTGTTTCATATGATTCTGTAGTCTTCCTCATATGCCTTGACCACCCTTTACTAACAGGTGCCCCGAGGATAGCCACATTGTTATCAAGAGCACTCTGATGAGCATCCTGTGCCTGCTTGCATTCCTAATTAGGTTCTCAGAGAAAATTTCTAGAAGTCTTCAGTAGTAATGCTAAAGGAAGTGTTTGCCTCTCCCCTCAACTCCTCCTGATACTCATGGGGCTCCAGACCTGTGAGTCTCTGTGACCATTCCCAAGGTGCAGGCCAGAGAATGGACAGGGCAGCTAATGGGGTCCTATGTTAACTCCTCTTCTCCTGGTTCTTCCCACAATTCAAGTTGTTTTTTTCCCCTTCCTTTAGCTGATTTGGCTACAGCTTTGTACTCTGTACCCTGGGATAGGTGGACATTTTATTGTTTTAAAACATGTTTAAAAAATTTAAAAAGGTATGGTAAAAACATAAAATTTACCATCATTACCATTTTAAGTGTACAGTACAGTTGTGTTAAGTACATTCATGTTGTGTAGCAGAGCTCCAGAGCTTTTCTGTCTTGCAAATCTGAAACTCTATACCTGTTGGAAACAACTCCCCATTCCCCTTCCCCAGCTGCTGGCAACTACCACTCTACTTTCTGTCTGTATGACTTTGACTGCTTTAGATAACCCATGTAAGTGGAATCATACAGTACTTGCCTTTTTGTGACTGATTTATTTCACTGAGCATAATGTCCTCAAGGTTCATCCATATTGTAGCATGTATCAGCATTTCCTTCCTTTTTGAGGTTGACTGATGTCCTATTTTAGTTATATACTACATTTTCTGTACCCATTCATCTGTTCTGCTGGTAGACACTTGAGTTGCTTCTGCTTGTGGCTATTGTGAATTATGCTGCTGTGAACATGGGTGAACAGATATCTCTTGGAGACCCTGCTTTAAGTTCTTGTGGATATAGGCCTAGAAGTGGAATGGCTGGAGTAGAAACATCTTGGGCAAACTGTTCTGGGGACCCAGCCTCTAATCCTCCTCAACTCCAGCTGACAGATCCATTTGCTTACTTGGCTTTTGTTGGGCACTGTCCATGTACCAGTCATCAAGCGAGACTATGGAGATAGAAGGTCTAAGACAGGTCCCTGCCCTCATGGAGCAAGACAGATGTTACTCAAGTAAGCAAACTGAAAAAAAACAGGAGTTCAATTTGTGATACATGTCATGAAGAGACTGAATCAGAAGAAGGCAACACAGTGCTATGGTGAATCGCTACCTTAGATATGGAAGACCATCCTAACCAAGTGACATGTGACTTGAGACTACAAGATAAGAAGGAGCCAGCAATGCAGAATTGGGGGATAATGTTCTGGGCCCTGGAATGAATGATATGAAGGCTATGAGGAGGAAACCAGCATGGCATGGTCATGTAGCTAGGCCGTAGTGGGCATGGGATGGAGAAGAGGTGGGCAGGGTCACATCACAGAGGGACTCTAAGCCAGATAAATTTCTGTGCTGAGTGCAGTGGGAGGCCGTTGGAGGGTTTTATGTAGGGATGGGAAGGATCAGATTTGTATTTAAAACACCTCCCATTGGCTGTTGAGTGGAGAATAGATTGTTAGGTGGCTGGAGTGTAAGTAGGAAGATGAATCAAGACACAACTGCAGACATCCAAGTGAGAGATGATGAGAGACATGATGCATTTGGAGAGACAAGAGCAAATTCAAGAGGTGAAAGGACTCACTGGTGGATCATATGTAGGGTGGGGTAGGGAAATGAAACTGGTCATCTAATACTCTCTACATACGATGTCTTCTTTGAACTGCATATCAACATCCCAACAACATTTTGTAGATCAGTGCTGTGCAGAGGAAATATAACATGAGCCATAAATATAAATATCACACGGGCCACATACGCAATTTAAAATTGTCTAAGTAACTCCATTTAAAAAGTCAAACGGGGAGTTAATTTTGACCATGTTTTCTTTAATCCCTTAATCACAAATATTATCATGTCAAAATGTAATCAATATAAAATTATTAATGAAATATTTTACTTTTTTTCATACCAACTCTTCAAAATTTGGTGTGCATTTTACACTTACAACATGTCTCGATTTGAACTAACCACATTTCAAGTACTGAAAAGCTGCATGTGGCTAATGGCTACCATACTGGCAGCAGTTACAAGTGAGGAAACAGAAGCTCAGAGAGTATAAGTTCCTTATACTCAAGGTTATAGACTTGGGATTGAACCCCACCTTGACTCTGGCACCAATGCTGTGCTTGTGGCTTTGTGTCCACCTGCAGTGGCCTAAGTCCTCTAAGGAAGCAAATTTTGTAAGAAGTTCCATAGACTTCCTCTATATTGTATACATGTGGATCCAGGAACTAGCATTTGTCATGTATTTACCTTTTCCTTTCCAAAGCAAGTCAACCTTAAGTTCCTTCCCTTCACCCAAGCTTTTCTTTGCAAACATTACTTCATGTGAAAAATGTCAACATTTTCTTTGTCTTCCCCTTTTGGCTTTCTGTTTGACCATACATTCTGAGGGCCCTGGGAACTTGAACATCTCCTTTTTGGGGGAAATGTTCAAGTTCTAGCGGCCCTTTTGTCCACAGGGTCACTTGTTCATTCATTGAATATTGATAGTAGGGTAGAGATTAGGTGCAGGGGCTTTGGGATCAGACAAACCTGGATTTGAGTCCCAGGTTCAATAGATGGATGATCTTGGGCAAGTTATTTAATGTCTCTAAATTCCAGCTTCCTCATTAGCAAACTAAAGATAATAATAATACCTGTCCTTTAGGATTACTGTGAAGATTATGTGAGATGATGTGTGTAAATGAATCAACTATCACAATAATGGTAACATTAATAATAATAATTATTGTTATCAATATTGTTTATTGGAGCCTGCTATTTGCCAGGCACTGTCCCAATGGTGTTAACCTTCCCTCTTTTTACTTTCATTATTTCTTTAGGAGTGAAATTGACCTGCTTATTCAAATTAACCCAATCGCTCCTGTGTTTCTCAGGCAGATAGGTAATGCTGAGGCTTATCCTCTGCTCCTTAAAAAAAAAATTCTTTACATTCCTGGTTGGCCCTCAGCTCTGCTGCCCATTCTATCCACTTCTCCCTCTACAGTGAATTTATGTCTGCATGAAGTTTGTTTTCATTTTCTTATATTTTTAGTTTACACAGCTATTTATCTAGTGACAGAGCAAGTACTGTATTCCAGAGTATCCTGAATATCAGCCAGATGGTCTTTTAAAAAAACTATTGAGGGATATTTTACATATCATATAATTCTCCCATTTCAAGTGTATGTACGATTCAGTGATTTTTAGCAAATTTACCAAGTTGTGCAGTCATCACCATAAACCCATGTAAAATATTTTTATCATGCCAATTAGATCTCACATGCCAATTTATTCTACTTTTGCTGTCTCTGTATAACTTTATGTTTGTGGATTTGACCTTAAAAAAATTTTTGTATTTGTTTTAGTTGTACAGCATAGTGGTCAGACAATTATATAATTTACAAAGTGATCCCCTTGATGAGTCTAGTACCTGCCTGGCAATATACATAGTTATTACAATAATAGACTATATTCTTTTTTTTTTAATTTTTATTTTAGTTTATTCAGTACAGTTTCTATCCTTTATTCCCATTCCAGCCCACCCACCCA
>CM052540.1:81305554-81412376 GCA_028533065.1 Trachops cirrhosus | reverse complement strand
TGAGGGGCAGGGCCTTAGGAGTTCACCTGGGCGGGGCACCCCAGTTGCAGGGTTGTGACGTTGTATGTGGGGGTGGGGTCCGAGAAGGAACAATGGTGCTTGCTCTACTTTCTGTAGGACCCCAGACCCTTCCTCCACTTTCCGCAAGCCAACTGGGCCCCTCTGGCACCAGTTCCTGTGTGGGTGGGCTTGTGCATCCCGTGGGACCTTCCTTCTCAGTCAGTGACCCAAAGCTCTATTTCCCGGTGCTGGGACCCTGAGTTGCGTGCAGTGCCTTGCTTCACAATGGCCGCCTCTCTGGGTCTGCCGGTCACCACCCCCTGGCTGGGGCCCACCAGCCACCGCTGCTTGTGCGCCCAGGGTCTGCCTGCTGCAGACTTGCGCACCGCCCCGGGTGCTCAGCTCTCCGCTCCACGTCCCTCGCCTGGCCCGACTTCGCCCCTCCTACCGGTCTGGATGAAAGTGTCTGTTTTTAAATCCTTGGTTGTGCGACTTCCATACACTTCAATTTTCTGTCAGTTCTGGTTGTTATCTTGTTTCTATATCGTTGTTGTCCCTATCTTGGTTGTGCGAGGAGACACAGTGCGACCACCTATGCCTCCATCTTGGCCGGAAGTCTTTTGGTAGAATCTTTAGAGTACTCTCTCTATAATATGTCATCTGCAAATAGTGACAGTTTTACTTTTCCCTTTCTAATTTGGATGCTTTGTATTTCTTCTTATTGTCTGGTTGCTGTGTCTAGGACTTTTAGTACTATATTGAATAAAAGTGGTGAAAGTGGATAGATATCCTTGTCTTGTTCCTGCTCTTAAGGAAAATGATTTTAGCTTTTCCTCATTGAATATGATGTTAGCTGTAGGTTTGTCATAAATGGTCTTTATTATGCTATTATTATTATTCCCACTTTGTTGAGAGTTTTTATCATAAGTGGATGCTGGATTTTGTCAAATGATTTTCTTCATTTATTGATATGATCCTATGATTTATCCTTCATTTTGTTTACATGGTGTATCATGTTAATTGATTTGTGGATATTTAGCCAAACTTGCATCCCAGGAATAAATCCCACTTGATCGTGGTTTAAGGTCTTTTAAATGTATTTCTGAATTTGGTTTGCTAATATTTTGTTGAGGATTTATTTTATCTATGTTCATCGGGGATACTGGCCTATAATTTTGTTTTTTGTGCAATGTTTTTGTTTGGTTTTGGAATCAGAGTAATGCTGGCCTTGTAAAATGAGCTTGGGAATCTTTTCTCCTCTTGAATTTTTTGGAATTGTTCGAGAAGAATAGGTGTTGGTTTTTATTGGAATGTTTGGTAAAATTTTCCTGTGAAGCCATTGGTCCAGGACTTTTGTTTATAGGGAGTGTTTCCATTACTGATTTGATACTGCTAGTTGTAACTTGTCTGCTCAAGTTTTCTGTTTCTTCTTCATTCAGTCTTGAAAGATTGTATGTTTCTAGGAATTTATCCATTTCTTCCAGATTGTTCAATTTGTTGACATATAGTTGTCAGTAGTATTTTCTATATTATTTTGCATTTCTATGGTGTCAGTTGTCATGGTTTTTTTTTTTTCTGATTTTGTTTATTTGGGTCCTCTCTCTTTTTTCTTAATGAGTCGGGCAAATGTTCTATCAATTTTATTTTTTTTTCAAAGAACTAGTTCTTGGTTTCATTGATTTATTTTTGTATTTTACTCTATTTTGTTTATTTCCAATCTGATGTTTATCTTTCTTTCCTTCTACTCACTTTGGGTTTTGTGTGTTGTTCTTTTCCTAGTTCTTTTAGGTATAAGGTTAGATTTTTTGAGATTTTTCTTGTTTTTTGAGGTAGGCCCATCGTCCTTTGAATTTCCCTCTTAGGATTGCTCTTGCTCTGTCTCTCCTATAGATTTTGGGTTGTTGTGTTTTCACTTTGATTTGTCTCAAGGTGTCTCTTGATTTCCTTCCTTCCTTCCTCCCTTCCTCCCTTCCTTCCTTCCTTCCTTCCTTCCTCTTTTCTTCACCTGAGGACATTTTTTTCATTGCTTTTAAAGAGAGAGAAAGGGGAGGTGGGGACAGAGAGAGAAACATTGATGTAATAGAGAAACATTGATTGGTTGCTTCTCACAGGCTTTCTGACTGGGGATCAAACCTGCAATTTAGGCATGTGCGCTGACTGAGAATTGAACCTGCAACCTTTCAGTGTAAGGGATGATGTTCCAACCAACTAAGCCACACTGGCCAGGGCTGATTTCTTTCTTGATCTCATTGTTGACTTATTTGTTGTTTAGCATGTTATTTAGCCTCCATGTGTTTGCTTTTCAGTTGTCCTGTAGTGATTGACTTTTAGTTTCATACCACTGTGGTCAGAGATATGACCACATGCTTGATATGATTTTTTTGTACTTTTCATTTTTTTATTGTTTTTTGAATACAGTTGTCTCCATTTTCCTACTACCACTTTCCCCCACCCCACCTACCACCACCTCCCACCCTCAATCCTACCCCGCTTTGACTTTGTACAGGGGTACTTTATACATGTTCCTTGACAACCTTTTCCCTTTTTTGCACTGTTATCTCCCTCCTTCCCCTCTGGTTACTGTCAGTTTGTTCTTTATTTCAATGTCTCTGGTTCTATTTTGCTTGATTGTTTGTTTTGTTGATTAGATTCCACCTATAGGTGAGGTCATATGGTATTTGTCTTTCACCACCTGGCTTACATCACTCAGCATAAATTTAAAAATTAAAATCATATCAAGTATCTAAATTTTAGATTAGGTTGTAAAATCATATCAAGTATCTACAACTTAGATACTTGATATGATTTTATTTTATATTTTATTTTACTTTCAATATTTTACTTTATTTTTAGAGAGAGGAAGGGAGGGAGAAAGAGGGAGAGAAACATTAATATGTGGTTGCATCTTGCATGCCCACTACTGAGGACCTGGCCCGCAACTCAGGCATGTGCCCTGAGTAGAAATCGAACCCATGACTCTTTGGTTCTCAGGCTGGCATTCAATCCACTGAGCCACACCAGCCAGGGCACTTGATATGATTTTAATTTTTTAAATTTATTTAGTATTGTGGCCTCCCATGTCTATTCTGGAAAGTGTTCCATGTACACTTGAAAAGAATTTATATTCTGCTACTTCAGAGTGAAATGCTTTAAAAATATCAATTAAATTCTTCTGGTCTAATGGGTCATTTAAGGCTACTCTTTCCTTGTTGACTTTCTATTTGGAAGATCTGTCTATTGAAGTCAATGGAGTATTAAATTCTTGCAGGTAATTTTTTAAAAAAAATGAAAATGAAAGCCATCTGTGCTGGGAAATGCATATTTCAAACAACAGGAAGCTGGTAAGAAAAATATTTTTTAGATGGCTTTCTAGAACCCTTAAACTCCTCTGAGTTCTCACCAAATTGAGCTTGTAATACCGTGGCCCTGGTCTCAGTGTATTTCTTTTTGATTCTATGGGGTACCAGCAGGTCTGAGGAGCACACTCACAATGTTAACCCCAGCTAACTGTCATTGATTGATTGTTGGGTGTGGCACTGTGCTAACAATATTGCATCTGTTTTCTCTTTTAATCTGCAAAGCAACCCTTTGAGACAATTATGATATTATTTCTGTATTAAAACTATAGAAACTGAGGTCCTAACAGGATGACAGATTTGCCCAGCATCACCGAGCTGGGATTTTCACTTATGCCTTTTACCAAAAAGTGTTCCTAACCACCATCTTTGCTGTTGGTTGGCATTTGACTAGCTCTGCTAAGAGGGTTCACCTTGACTTGTTGATGGACCAAGGCTTCTCTTTCCTGGTTCTCTTCCTTTCTTTTGTTACTGTAGGAAACTCAGCTCTGGAATGGGACACACTAAGGTTTAAATCCCAGCCTGTGAGACTTTGCACAAGGTAGTCAACCTGAACTTATTGCTTAGAGTCATTGTGAGGGTTGGAATATAGTATGTACATTGTTCTTGGCCTCAACAGGTGTTCAGTGAAGGGTTATCATTATTATTGCTACCATTTTCTCCTTCTATGCCTCATGTTCCATTTTCCTCTTCTTCTATGCCTATAGCACTCCTCAAAGATGATCTCCTTTCTTTTGGTGCATGGTTCTCCTTTCCATACTCCTACACTTCAACCTCGGTTCTCCACTTGTCATATTGGACTTTAGGAAAGGAAGTTCTATTTTCAGCCAGGCCCACTAGGGCGGTGGATGTTCTCCTGTTCCATTCCCTTCCCAAATATGGACCTGGGTCTAACCTCCAAATTCCAGAGCACCGCATAGGCTTTCTCAGTGGCTGGCAGGCGGTAGTATCCATATGGCTGTTGTGTGGCTTTGGTCCCTTTCTCCTCAGCTGAGTCTTAGGCATCTTCTCAGGTCCTTTTTTTTTTCTTGAGTGCACCTGGATCCTACAGCTAACTCCACAAATCTGACTTGTTTTACTTTGCTTTCCCCCTTTTTTCTTTAGGGCACAGTTGGCAAACACAAGGTCTGTGGGCCAAATCTGGTACTGCACCTTGTTTCTCCCTGGTGGCAGCGCTGAGCTCCCTCTTAAGTGTTAAGGAGTAGTTACATTTATACAGCCCTAAAATTACATTTGGCCCTTTGAAGGCAACCTCGACGCTGATGTGGCCCCTGGTGAAAAAGAGTTTGACACCTCTGCTTTTGGGCATCAGCTTCCCACTTCTTTTTTCCATTTTCCCAGCCTAGTTCTGGCAAGGCCTAACTAGAGGAGAACTTCAGGCAAATCCTTTCTCCTCAATTGACTACTGTGACCTCACCAATAAACTTATCCTTTCTTTTGTCTCATCCTGCCTCCTTGGACAGATGCTGAATCTGAGTGACTTTTTAAGTTGTTGAGTTGGTGAGACACTAGGCTGAGCAGTGGAAGGCACAGCTTGGCTCAGTTAAAGGAAGAGCCATAAAAGCTCTTTGGGTGGGGTTGGTGGCCTCATAAGTTGGCGGACAAGTTCTCCTTTGGGAGATGACGGGTCTTCATGGGCTGTAGCAGACCCACATTCCTGGAGTGGAACATTCAGGGCTATCTTCATTGCTACCTTTCTGTATTCTCTTCATCCTGGAAGCGGAATGCTGTTAGCCAGCAAAATGCTGCATGGTAACTATTTTCCATTTTAAGTGTGTGCTGGTGCCAGAGAAGGGGAAATCCTCAAAACCCACTGGTTCTGACTCAGGTGCCATTGGTTTTGCCATAACCACCAGTTTGGCTTCCTTCCCTCACCACCCTAGTCATGTCTGCTTTTTCTCAACCACAGCCTGTCTGGCCATCCATGGGTTGGCATGGGATTGCCTGTCTTTTTCTGTAGGGAGTTACTCCTTTCTACCTGCCAACTATGAGCTTCTGTGTGGGGACTGGGTAGCTGGAAGGATTTCACTGGCAAATACATACTACTTCTATGTTAGCCTCTGGCCTTTTGCTTAGAACCCTATGACAGCATTTTCACAGCTGGAGCTGGTCCAGATATTTCAGATAGTCCTGAGAATGTAAGTGTTGATATAGCTGGATGATCAAGACAGGAGGACAGATATGAGACCTGGTAGACTATGAGTCAAGCTCTTTTATTTTCCTAGTAAATGCTTTAATTGCCAGTCAATATGACTGGTCATCCATCTATTCATCCATCCATCCACCCACCCATCCATCCATCTATCTGTATTCAACATAGTGTAATATTTAAGTACATACACCTTGGAGTACTCCTGCTTAGGTTGGAATCCCAACTTTGTTACTCACCAAGTATGTGATCTTAGTTAGGTTTTCTAGCCTCTCCTAGCCTCAGCCTCCTTACATATAAAATGATACTGATGTTGAAAATAACAATAGTACCTACCTCATGGTATTGTTATGAGGGTTATGTTAAGTCAGTGTGTGTAAGGTGATATTACTGTTATATCTGCCCATCTATTTAGCTATCATCTTTTATAATCACTAATGATCTTCATTAACTATTTCTGGGTTTTGGCCTTGCAGACCAATGGTAAGATTACACTTCCAGGTTCCCTTGTAGGTGAGTTGGGCCATATGAGTATTCTGGCCAATGAGTTGTAATCCAAAGTGATGTGTGTCACTCTTATGCTGGAGCATTGCAATACTGATTTTAGACTCTCCAGAGCAATCTTTGAGTTAAGTCCTTTCTAACAACCTGATCCTGGAGACATAGAATAGATCCCTCAGCTGATCAGGCCTGAACATGTAGTATGAGAGAAAAAGAAATCTTTGTCTATTTGGGTGTGGCTTATTACTGCAATATAACCCAGCTATCCTGACTAATTCTTTCTTATGCATCATCTATCCATGTACAATAGCACCTCAGTCTTAGTTTACTTCTTTTTTTAAATTTGCTTTATAGCATCTATTACTAGCTGGTGTTTTATTATATATGATTTGTTTGTTCCCGTCTGTAGTTCTAGTATTTCAAATGGTGCCTTGTGCATAGTAGATACTCAATACGTATTCTTTACATGAATAAATCAGTGAATGAATGGATATATTTAACTTTTAGGAAGTTCTTATAAATTCTGCATTCTACACTCCCCTGAAAATCTATATGGAGGTAGCTGATTTTTGAGAAGGAACATATTGACCTTTCATTCTCCTATTTTATTGCCTGAATCAAGAAAAAATTCCTTGAGCTGAACCTCATTGTCTCTTTGTAAACCTCCTGACACCCTTAGTCTATTGCAAAAGCTGCTCTGAACCCCGTGAGATAGTCCTTGCCCAGATCAACGCTCTATTCTCTTGTTCTGAATCTTATAGGGACCTTTGCCCTGTCTGTTCCAGCTATCACCAGAACAGAACGTGTTTGTAAGCCTAGAATATCTTTTGCCAGTTTTTTGAAACTAGGAGAGGCACTCCCCAGGTTCCTTATCTATTTCTGGAAGCAAAATGATCTGTGCCCCATTGAAGACAGGAGGCTGGTATCTTCCAACCATGCTTCCATCTTTGTCATTCTCAGTTATGGGCTGAAAGGCAGGCTCCAGTCCCAGTGCTTCATACTTGGCTCCTCACTTTCTTGATCCCCTTCTTGATTCTTTCCAAGGTACCCTCCAGCCTTGCTTCTCTTGAACAGTTTCTCTTCCTTCTGCCTGAAGAGGAACCTGACTTTGTTTTAGGAACATCATTCCACTCAGGAAAAACAGCCCTTCTGGAGTCAGGAGTTTACTTTCTTCTTGTTGTTTATTGTTGCTCCCTGGGATGGGGGGTCCCACTCTTGTTAAAGAGCTCACTTTCTAGGCTCACATTAAAAGACTATTCTGCCCTCTTGCTTCTTCCCCATTTATATCTGAAGACAACCAGTCACTCCTATTTATTGAAGACATTGGGTCCTGTTTTATAATCTTTCTTCCCACACCAGTGTCTACTACAATTTTAGGACAACATCCTAAAGGCATATTTCAACATCTACAAGGCATACCTTTCAGCAACCTAGCCTTGTATTTTTTGTACTTTTTTACTTAAGTTATCTTCATTGCCAGAGTCCCTTTAGGAAACAGAGATGCACTAAAGATATGTACTGGGAAAGCCATCTTGCTGCTATTTAGACCAGAAGATAATTGTAAATATTCAAACTATCCAACAGGTAAATAATATTAAAGCATGTGATAGATTATTATATTGTTATAAAAAATACTTGTTGCCTTTTTTGGAGAAATGGTCATGATACATAACTAGGCAGGAAAAAATCAGTCTGTGGAATATGATGCTTATCATTATGTGTACATATATGTCTAAGAAAAAATTAAAGGAACATAAGATGTTCTTATATGTTTTTATATGTGCTTATCATTGAGTGGTAAAGTTATGAGTGCTGTTGTGTGTGTTTATATTTGTGAATATATGTGTATATGGTTGCAGGTGCATGCATCTGTGTTCTCCAGTTTTTTCCTTTTGAACATGTGCTAATAAATATTATTTTTGAAAATAATAAAAATTATAACCAAAGGGCAGGTGCTCTTGGGGCATTTCATTTTTTCTTAATATGTGCAACAAAGCTATTTAAAAATGTATTTATTTACTTTTTACATTCAATATGTTATTTAAATATATTTTTTATCCTCACCTGAGGACATTTTTTATTGCTTTTAGAGAGAAAGGAAGGGAGAGACAGAAGCATCGATGTGAGAGAGAAACAATTGATTGGCTGCCTGCCTTACACACTCAGACTGGGGGGTCAAACCTGAAACCCTTTGGCTATGGGATGACTCCCCAACCACCTGAGCCACACTGGCTAGGGCTCAATTTTTTTTTGTATTAGTTTCAGGGGTATAGCATAGTGGTGAGATAATCATGCACTTTACAAAGTGTTCCCTCTGATATTTCCAGTACTCACCTGGCACCCCATATAGTTATAATATTATTGACTATATGTACTTCACATCCCTGTGAATGTTTTGTAACTGCCAATTTGTACTCCTTAGTCTCACTTTTTACACTCAGTCCCCAAATCCCATACCCTCTTTCAACCATCAGTCTGTTCTCTGTATTTATGAATTTGTTTCTATTTTGTTTATTCTTTTATTTTGTTCTTTTGATTGCACAGATAAGTGAAATTATGTGGTATTTGTCTTTCTTTTTCTGACTTATTTCACTTAGCGTAATATCCTCTAGGTATATCCATGCTGTCACAAATGGTAAGATTTCTTTTTTTTTATAGCTGAGTAAATATCCCATTATATGTATATACCAAAGCTTTTTTTAAAAAAGGATTTTGTTTAAATATAACCAGAGACATTGAAATTAAGAACAATCTGACAGTAACCAGAGGTGGGGGGTGGGGGGATAATGGGAGGAAGTGTTTTCAGGAACTACTATAAAGGACACATGGACAACACCAAGAGGGTGGATGAAAGCAAGGGAGGGAGGTGGGTTTGGCTGGGGTGGGGGGAAAATGCAGACAACTGTAATTGAATAATAAAATAATTTAAAAAATTATTTATTTGCTTTTAGAGAGAGGGAAAAGGAGGAAGAAAGAGAGGGAGAGAAACGTTGATTGGTTGCTTCTCATATGTGCTCTGGCTGGGGGCTGAACTCACAGCCTAGGCATGTGGTCTGACTGGGAATTGAACTGGTGACCTTTTACTTTGTAGGATGATGCCCAACCAACTGAGCCAAACTTGTCAGGGCACCACAGCTTTTTAAATCCACATGACTATTAATGGGTACTTGGGTTGCTTCCATATCTTGGCCATTGTAAATAATGCTGCAATGAGCATAGAGGTGGATATGTTCTTTCGAATTAGTGTTTTGGGTTTCTTTGGATTTATATACCCAGAAGTGCAATTGCTGGGCCATAAGGCAGTTCCATTTTTTATTTTTGAGGAACCTCTACTTTTCCATAGTGGCTGCAACAATCTACATTACCAACAGTAGTGTATGAGGATTCTCTTTCTCCACATCCTTGCCAACCCTTGGTTGTTGATTTATTGATGATAGATAGCCATTCTGACAGGTGTTAAGTAATATCTCATTGTTTTAATTTGCATTTCTCTGGTGATAAGTGATCTTGAACATCTTTTCATGTATCTATTGCTCTGTGTGTCCTCTTTGGGGAAGTATCCTTTTAGGTCCTCTGCCTCTTGGAGCATTTTTTAAGGTACGTTGCCCAATTTCCTATACTGGACATATCTCCAGGAAGTACAACAGTTTGTTAGGGGTTATTATTATTTTTTCCTAGAATCCCCACTTTAACAAGAAAGATGAGGCATGTGTTTTTACAATTTTCTTTTTATCCTCACCCAAGGACATGGTTATTGATTTTAGAGAGAGGGGAAGGGAGGGAGAGAGAGAGGGAAAGAAACATCAATGTGAGAGAGAAACATCAATTGGTTGCTTCTTGCATGTGCCCCATCTGAGGACTGAATCCACAACCTAGGTATATGCCCTGACTAGGAATTGACCTTGCGACCTTTGGGTTATGGGATGATGCTACAACCAATGGAGCCACACTGGTCAGGAGAAGGCATGAGTTTTTAATTAATGGAACCAGTTAGTTGTGATTTCAGCTCTAGATCCAATACCCAGTTGCAAGGGGTTGTGTTGCTCTGAATGACCTGGTAGTTTGATTGAACATCTTCATGAAGGCATTTGTCAAAGAAGGGGCCATATGTCTGCCCAGCACATTGACCCCGGAAAGGACTCTCACCAGAACAACACAGAAATGCCGCAGTCTCTGACCAGAAGGGAATCTGTCAGTGTTTAGCTTGGCTGACATGCCACAACCTACCTTCTTGTGCAGTTAGAATCCTTTTCAGTGTAATGTGTGAAAAGTCATAGGCCCCCTGCCCACGCCCTCCCAGAGCTGTGTCACCAACAACTTCCAAGTGTGTGCAGATTTGGAGATGGCTGGATCCCACATCTCCCTGTGACATTTGCCGAAGCAGTGCCTGTTAATAAGTGGCATGATCCCCTTCGTCTCAGTGATAAAGATGTACCACTTATAGGGACCCCCAGAGAGGTCTTTGGAAAGCGCCTCAACACAACATTTTAATTGGTGGTAGGCAGATGTGTTAGGAAAGCTCACTTTTTTTCAATCCATTTCAAAGTAAGAATATTGTGAAATAGCACCCTTTTTGCCCTTCTGTGCCTTACAGCCTGACTTTAAAGATTGACGACTTGGTTGATGGAAACAGCTCTGTTGCTTCAGGATGCAGTGTCAGCTGATTGGGTGGATTAAATTGATTTAAGGTCATGAGCTTTAGTTTTTACTTCAGTGATTCTCAAACCTTGTTTTGCAAAGCCTCAGAGCTTTCTTCTCAAGGGATGAGCATGTTATTTCTAAGACAATGTGATTCTGTTTCATGTTATTTGAAAACATGAAAATATATGTCATCTTTGTAATGTGATTTACACACTCAAAGCACTTGCATTCCTCTTTATCTGTTCTTTGCACAAATCCCTCTGAGGGTAGTTAGGTAGTTTTATTTTGTTCAACATATATGTATTGAGTGCCTACAGGTATACAGCACTGAACATATGAGACAAATATTAGTTCTTATGGGAGCTTAACAGTCTAAGAGGATGTATTGGACCCATTTTTCAGAGGAAGAAAAGATGTCATGGAGAGTGAATTTGTAGATTTCATATCAAGTTAGCATCAAAACTAGACTGATAGCCAAGTCTGATCTCAGTCTACCATCTGACTCAGGTCCTAGCTCCTTGAGTGAAACCACCTTATTAACGTGGTGAAGGGTTGGTCATTATCCTTGTAGCAGAGTTGGAAAACTACCTCCCTAGGTCACTCAGACTATTGGATGAGCTTGGAATGGGGTCTTGTGCTTATTCTTGAACTACAAGGATGGTCTGATGGTGTGTAAGGGAAGCCATGCCAAGACCTTGGATGTCTCCCCTCCAGTCCCCCACCTAAATCCCTTCTCTTTCCCTTAAAGGCTCTCTGAGAAAATCTATGTGGAAAGTAAATAGAAAGAAGGGTAAGAAGGGAACATGAGAGGGAGAGGCTGGAGGGGAGAATGAGACTCGAGGTTTAGAAGGGAGAAGCCAGGAAACCTGGCTGGACTTGGAGTCAATAACTTGGCCATGGTGGGAAGGCTTTTGCCAGGAATATGGCGGACTGTTCCAGCTTGTTTTTTCTCTTATTTTCCCAGCTGTGCTGGCAAGCACCATGCTTAGGCTGGTTTAACAGTGATTAACCTAGAAGAATTTGCTAACATCCGTGCCTGGATTACCTCTTAGCTGATTTTTCAGCAGTAGCCTTCTGTGGGGTCAGGTTCAGCTCCCTCAGCATTTGTCACTGTTCACAAGCCTTGACATATGAACAATGCAGAAATATGAAAAGTGTAGAAAAAATTAAAGGTAAAAACCATTACATTCAATGACTGACACTTGTAACATTTTTACATCATTCCAATTTTTTCATGCATTTGTAAAAACAAAAAATAGTTTCATACCATGTGTTTCATTACCTTCTTTTTTTGCACTAAGTGATATATTGTAAATACTTTTCCATATCAAATTGTTTTCTATGAGGGATTTTTAGTAGTTGTATACATTTTCATTGATTGGAAATACCAAAATTTACTTGAGAAACCCCTAAAATTTAGCCTTATTTAACCACTGTTATAAATAACATCTTTGTATACTTATGTTTATGGGTGACTATTTCTGAATATTTCCTCAGCATAAGGTCATGTATTAGTTAGCTTTCACTGTATAACAAATCATCTCACCACTTAGTGGTATAGACAACAACTATTTATTTAGCCCTGCAGGTTTGCACTTTGGCCAGTCAGTTTTTGGTTTGGGCTGGAATCAGTGGATAGAAGTAAGGCTCACTTAGGCATTGCAATCAGCTGGTGGACTTATTGGGATGATCATGGTGTCTCATCTTCCATCCAGCTGACCAGCCTTGTTTACACAGCAGGCACAGAGCTGCAAGAAGGTCCCTGATGTATACACACTTTTTTCAAATTTGTATTTGTGTCAAGTTTGCTTCTGTCCCATAGGCCAAAGTATGTGGAATGGCCAAGCCCAGAGCTAGTTTCACAGAATATCATCAAAGGCCATGGCTGCAGGAGGCATAAAAAATTGAGATTGTTATTGTAGTCAACCTATTACATTTCCCAAAATTGGAATTTCTGAGTCAAAGAGTGTGACCATTGTAAAGGCTTTTGTTGCCAGATTGCTCTCCAGAGAGTTTGTAATAAATTTATACACTCACCTAGAACACATGCATTGCCAAAATCTCTTGGTCACTGGATGTAATAATCATTGTTTAATTTTCTCCCCCAAAGTAATATTATTGAGATTGAAAAATACATACTCATTGTAAAACACCAAAAGAATGTATGACCTTTATGATCTTTATTGTTACAAATTCATTCTGGCATTATTTTACTATGTTACTGGATTACATTTATTTACATTATATTTAGGATATTTGAGCCTATAGTCATTAGTGAAATTGGTCTGTAGTTTACTTTTTTTGGTCTGCTATCTTCTACAGGTTTTTGCTATTTTCTTAAAAACATCTGCGAAAGCTATTTTTTCTTCTCCTCCTTCTTAACTTTGGAAGTGTTTAAGTGGTAAAGGACTTACAACATTCTCTAAATGTTTGAGTGAATTTGCCATATCTCCAAAAAGTCAACTTTTTTGGCCAATTGGCTTTTCTAGGATTTGTTATTTCACATGTTTTGAATTTATTCCATGATTAATATTGGTACACTTTCAAATACATTACATTATGTTTTCCCAAGAATTATCATTTAATTGAATATTTAATTTATTAACATAGTATTGTATATTTTATTCTGTATTGGTCTGAAAAATTCTCCTTGACATCTGCAGTTCTCTTTTCTTATTTTTATAAGTTCCTATTTTTGTTTTTTGAAAATTTTCCTCATGAGTTTTGCTAGAATTAGTTTTATTTTTCCCCTCAAATAATCACCCTTTAAATTTATCCTTCAATTCTGTTTCCTGATACATGAATTCCTGTTTTACCCTTCATTCCTTTTTCAGTTTGTTTTGTGATTTCTTCCTAAAGTCATCAAGCTAAATGCTTTTATACAATTTTAATTATATCTGTTGATTTGAAGTATATTTTATTGATTATGCTATTATAGTTTTCCCAATTTTTTTCTCCCCTTTATCCCTCCTCCACCCAGTATCCCCCCCAAGACCCCCCTCCCCCCACCTTAGTTCAGGTCCATGGGTTGTACACATAAGTTCTTTGGCTTCTCCATTTCCTATACTATTCTTAACCTCCCACTGTCTATTTTATGCCTACCAAATATGCTTCTTATTCCTTGTATCTTCCCCCACATTCTCCCTTCCCCACTGAAAATCCTCCATGTGATCTCCATTTCTGTGATTCTATTCCTGTTCTAGTTGGTTGCTTAGTTTTTGTTTTTTAGGTTCAGTTGTTGATAGTTATGAGTTGTTGTCATTTTACTGTTCAAAGTTTTTTATTTTCTTCTATTTCTTAGATAAGTCCCTTTAACTTTTCATATAATAAGGGCTTGCTGATGATGAACTCCTTTAACTTGACCTTATCTGGGAAGCACTTTATCTGCCCTTCCATTCTAAATGAGAGGTTTGTGGGATAGAGTAATCTTGGATGTAGGTCCTTGCCTTTCATGACTTTGAATACTTCTTTCCAGCCCCTTTTTGCCTATAAGGTTTCTTTTGAGAAATCATCTGATAGTCTTATGGGCACTCCTTTGTAGATAACTGTCTCCTTTTCTCTTGCCACTTTTAGGATTCTCTCCTTATCTTTAATCTTGGGTAACTTATGATGTGCCTTGGTGTGTGCTTCCTTGGGTGCAATTTCTTTGGGATGCTCTAGGCCTCCTGGACTTCATGGAAGTCTATTTTCCTTTGCCAGATTGGGAAAGTTTTCCTTCATTATTTTTTTCCAATAAGTGTTCAATTTCTTGCTCTTCCTCGTCTCCTTCTGGCACCCCTAATATTCGTATGTTGGAGCCTTTAAAGATTTCCTGGATGTTCCTAAGCCTCTCCTATTTTTTTTGAATTCTTGTTTCTTCATTATATTCTGGTTGGATGTTTATTTCTTCCTTTTGTTCCAGATTGTTTATTTGAGTCCCACTTTTCTTCCCTTCACTGTTGGTTCCCTGTATATTTTGCTTTATTTCACTTTGTATAGCCTTTATTTCTTCCTTCATTTTGTGAGTGAGCTCAATCAATTCTATGAGCATCCTAATTACCAGTGTTTTGAACTCTGCATCAGATAGTGAGCTATCTCCTCGTTGCTTAACTCTTTTTCTGTAGTTTTGATCTGTTCTTTCATTTGGGCCATATTTCTTTGTCTTGGCACACCTGTTATATTGTAAGGGGCGGAGCCTTAGGTATTCACTGGGATAGGGCAACCCTCTTTGCTGAGTTTCCATGTTGTCTGTAGGGGAGGGGCCAGAGAGGGAATAATGCTGCTTGTTTGCTCCACACTAGGCCCACTTTCCAATGAACTCTCCTGTGAGACTGGGAGTTTCTCCCGCCTTCCCAATCCCCACAGTATTTTATACCTAGAAGTTTTGAGTCTTTGGTTTCCAGCTCAGCCAGCCCCTCCTTGCCCTGGTGGCCTGCAGCCTTGCTGCAGGTCCTCTCTGCCCGCGCAGCTACCCATTTCCACCCCTCATACGGGTCTGGATGAATGTTTCTTTAACTCCTTGGTTATTGGAGTTCCATGCAGTTTAATATTTTGGCAGTTCTGATTGTTGATTGTTTTTAAATTGGTTGTTATCCTTCTTTTGATTGTGCAAGGAAATGAAGCATTTCTACCCACACCTCCATCTTGGCCAGAACTCATCTATCTGGTGCTTTAAAAATTTTTATTTATTTATTTATTTTTAGAGAGAGGAGAAGGAAAGGAGAAAAAGAGGGAGAGAAACATCAGTGTGTGTGGTTATTTCTTGTGTGCTCCCCACTGGGGACCTGGTTGACAACCCAGGCATATACTGTAACTGGGGATCAAGCTGGCAACTTTTTGGTTCTCAGGCTGGTGCTCAATCCACTGAGCCACAACAGCCAGGGTTGTATCTGCTGATTTATCAAAGCATGGATAGTGTGCTAGTTTCCCACTATGATAGTGATTTTTCAACACATCTTTATATTTTTTAAACAAATTTTGCTTTATGTATTTTGACAGTATTTTTATGTTGTAGGAGGCAGAGTTTCACAATTCTCCAGTCTTCACTGTGAGGTCAGAGAGATCTGAGCTCAAATTCTTCTTGGCTGCTCTGAGCAGATGATGGGCCAGTTTTATATTTTCCTAAAAGCTTGGTGATAATGCCAGCGTAATTCTTTTTTTGATGCTTAAATTATGTGATATAATCAATGTAGACTGCTTAACATAATCCCAGGCACATGAAATGCACATCACTGCTGGTTTTGTTTTTATTGACATTCTGTTTATGACTGTAAACACCTAACTTTGTCCTGTGTAAGATTTTCATGCCCTAAATTTTATTTGTCCAATATTAATATTTTGACTAATGACAGCTTTCCAATTTTTTCATTTTGATTTTGTGTCATTTTACTCTTGCAAGTCTCTTGTGAACCACATGTATTTGAATTTTGATATTTTTCTCTAAATGATGAATCTTTATCTTTGATATGTATCTTTTATGTGGGGATAATTCAACCCATTTGCATTCAGCTCATTCACATAAGACAAAGCATTTTTTAAGCTTCTATTTCTTCCCTGTCCCAAACTACTCTCTTGCCTTTAAAGATCTTAGAGTGAGAATTTTATTAAAAAACTTAAATATATTTGATTTCATATGAATTGTTGTTGCTATTTCCATTACCTCATAGGATTCAAGAATACTTTGTGAGATGTGACTCCTGACACTTACTTGTTTCATTATGCACCATTCATTTTGTAGACCCATTTCCATGTTTAAGTTAATTGATTGATCCAATAATCCAATCAACTGATGTTAATAGAACATATGCTATTTGCAAGCACTCTGCTACATGCTGGGGGTAAAGTATGCAATGTAGAGCTTGTCTGTGTCTGTATCAAACCGACATTTAGAGGATGAGAGAGACAAAAAAGAAGTAAACAGAAAAATAGACTGAAAATTAAAACAAATATAACAGAAATAGTTAAGAGGTTTAAGAAGAGAGTAGTGAGAATGTGTTCGGGTAGCTATTTAATAAGTTTAAATGAGGTCCCCTTGTGCTGGTGACATTTATGCTGGCATCTTTTTTTTTAAAGACTTGATAAATAATTTTATTTATTAATTTAAAAAAATTTGTTTTTGGAGAGAAGAAAAGGGTGGGAGAAAGAGAGGGAAAGAAACATTGACATGAGAGCGAAACATCAATTGATTGTCTTTCATAGGCACCCTGATCGGGTACCAAACCCACAGCCCAGTCACGTGTTCTGACTGGGAATTGAACCAGCAACCTTTTTGTTTGCAAGACAAAACTGTTCAGCTAACTGAGCGACACTGGCCAGGGCTATGCTGACATCTTAAGGAAGAGGTGGATTTATTTATGTGAAGAGAGTAGTAAGGACTTTCTAGGCAGAAGGACTAGCATGTGCAAAGGCCCTGAGAGAGCTAACAGCCTTACTCTAATTTTGCTTCCATGAAATTATTTTTTTAGTATTTAACAATTAACTTTTCAATGAAAGGAATGCATGTAAGCATAGGCAATCTCTTGCAGGCCACCAAATGAAGGGTTGGACAAGACACCTAAGGGCCAGATGGAATGCTCTTTATCCATCCATCTATCCATCCATCCATCCATTCATCCATCCATCCATCCAATAAACGTGTTTGGAGTGCCTTCTGTGTGCCATGTGTTGACCATGTACATAATATAAGCCCCACTGGGGTGTACAGCTTAGTTGTGTGAAAAGGCTGGAGGACTCATAGAAGATAAAGTTTGGAGTGTCTCTTGGAGTGGGATGGACCAGGGGGTGGGGAGATACACATGTGATGAGCTTTACAGAGCCCTGAGCAGGAAGGGGAGTGGCAGGAAAGAGCTGAGAGCACTCCTGCCAGATGGCTTCTTTCCACCACCACCCCGCCCCTGAAGGAAGTGGGCACTTCATGCTTCGATATGATACCCAAGAACAGTGTTTCCTGTGGGTTTGCAAGGACATTTTGAATCTAAAGACTGTAGCTCGTTGATGTGTGAAATATGGTTTTGGTTTTTTTTTTGCTTTTTCAGACTTTGTGAAGAAGGGATAATCAGACCAATTTTATAGGCCTGGGAAAAGGTACTTGAAGTGAATTTAAATTCAACATCATATTGACGGGAGCTCTAATGAAATGCAGCTATCACCTGTTGGGGGTTCTCTTAGGCACCTGTGTTGGTTCATCAGCTGTCACCTGTGAGCTCATGTTCTCCAGTTCTCAAAACTGGCCGATTTTTTGCAACTGACCTAGTTCTGATACTGGATTTTGTCTGACTAGACTCTAATCTCCATGAACCTTACGGTCTTCAGTTGTAAAATGAGGAGGGGATTGGGTTACTTGATCTCTTAAAGACCCTGCCTATCTTTAAAGTTCAGTCATTCTTTATTCACCTACCCTCCTTCCTTTCTGCCCTCCCTTACTTCCTCCTCTCCTCTCCTTTCTTCCTTCCATCCATGGATCCATCCAGTATTTCATTGTGTGCCTGCTGTATGCCAGGCACTGTGCTAGGTGCTCACCCATTTCCTAGGACTGAGGAAATCAGACACAGTCCCTACCTCATGGTGCTTACCACTTAAAAGGGGATACAGATAAGCAAATAATTAGTATGATAATATATTATAATATGTGATAATACATATTTATATAATATTTATATATTATATTTAAAAATATATAATTCGTATAAGTGCTATAAATGAGAATAGGTTGGGTGAGAATGTCTGTCAAGGTGACCTGTTATTTTGGGGTCAGAGAAATCTTTCTTGACAAGGTGAAATTTAAACAAAAATGAGGTGTATATTGCCTGAAAAGGATTCCTGGCAGAGGGCACAGCCTGTGCAAAGGTCCTGACAAGATGAAGGAAGATAAAAATTCTTAATAAGATAATACAAGTAACAATAGTAACTATTACTTAAATACAATGAAGAAATGTCTTTGATGTCCTTAGCACTGTGCCTGGACCATCGTAAGTGTTCAGAAGATAGTAGTTGTTACTATTCTTTTTATGAACGGCGATGGGTGAGAGAGGGCTCTCTTTGGGGTCCAGGGCTTGTCCTTGATCCTGTTGCCAGTTTCTTTCTAGGGGGTTCCTCTTGGAGTTTCTGCAGAAGTAGAAATCTGTCATTCAGCACTGCCAAGCCTGTGAAGCAACTGCTTCTCCATCTGCTACCTGGGAAGAGGAGGAGTGGTGGTAATGTCAGCTGTGGGTGGCCTTCAGGCAGCAGGGACATTTGGGGTTGGCTGCTGGCATTTGCAACATTGGCATTGCAGAGGGCATGGAATATTAGCGGTAATAATTATCAAAGAACAGACGGTACATTCCGTACTTTATCTATTGGTAAGACCAATAAATACATCCCCTGTTCTTTCACTGTTGGGAAGACATTTTCTTCAAATCTCTCTGCTGAGAACCAGGGACATTTCTTGGTTAAAAACATCAAATATCAACTTAACTTGGATAAACAGAATGATGGGTGTGCCTTCTCAGCATTCAGACAATACTAGTGTCCAGCTCATGTGTGTATGTAAATATCTGAAACAAGCCTTATAAATTACTTTTGTTCATTTGTAATTATTTATTCATTTGTATTGTATTTAATATGAAGAGAGACAAAGGAGGCAGAGTGATTGCTCATTAGGACCTCATGATGTCATTTGGGTCATTTGCTCCCAGGGGATCATTGGCCACGTCTGGAGACATCGTGTTTGTCAAAGCCGGAGAGGGGGGGTTGCTGCTAGTGAACATAGGCCAAGGGTGCTGCTAAACATCCTTCCACGCACTGGATGGCTTTAAACAAACTGTGCAGTCCAGAATGTTCGTGTGCCATGTTGAGAAACCTGTCTCACTCACTAAACCATCAGTTTTGTGAAGCCAGTTGGGACATGTAAACTGTGGTTCTTTATAAGGAATTATTTGTGTGTGTATGCATGTGTTGATTGTAATGGATTCAATCCTGTCTTTCCCAGGCACTTTTATTTATTATTACTTTTCTATTTTTCTTTAAAATAGTTTGTTTTGAATATGTAATGCAAAGTTTGAAATCCTACAGGTATAACAAAGTATACAAGGTATACAGTAGCGACAAGATATACAGAAACAACAAGTTATACCGTAGCAGCAAAGCATTCCTCCACTCCTGTCTTCAGGCCCTCAAGTTCCTTCTCTGATAGACACCACTGTTACTAGTTTTGCATCATTTAGTAAAAATATATTTCATGTCTGAATCTTTCTGATACCCTTGGTAACACCATTTGCACATATTTCAGCTTGTAGCTAAGACCTCAGAGCACATCTAGAGCTGCCTTGTTCATTTTAACAGCTGCACAGCGTGCCCTTCCATGGAGGTCCCATCCAGTCTCCTGGTGATAGGCTATTTCCTGGCTTTTGCAGCATCAAACAATGCTGCAGTGAATATCCTTGTGTCTTACTGCACATCCATGTTTGGGAGCACATCTGTAACCCCAAATCCTGCAAGTGGACTTTCTGGGTAAAAGGCCTGTACATTTCAAACTTGACAGTGGTATCTGATCTGTGCGCCATGTGTTCATGTGCCTGTTTCTAGTCTGCCATGACCTTCCCCTCTCCTCTGTGTTCCTGAGCTGAGAGAGGCACCTCCACCTTCCTCTCAGTGGGAACTGATTTCTCTAATCTACCAGACTGACATTTTTTTCCTAATCAAAATGCAATTCCTAAGGGTGGTGTGGGAATATAAGTTATGTCTGTCATTCAGAGGCTCTGAGCATATGATTTTGGGTATGATTTTTTCAAACTGCTCGTGGTTCTTACTGCACAGCAAGAACCTCTCTGCAGCCAGTCCTTTATGATTGATGCTACCACCCCTTCCCAATGGGATTTCTCCTCAGGGTAAGGCGAAGGCATGGGTTCTCTTGCTTAAAAAAATAAAAAATCCCCTTAGCTCCTGCAAGCAACAGGGGCACCTGCTGCTTGATTTAGAGCTCCTGGGCATTTAGAGCCTGTTGTCTGCAATCTCGGTATGAAGACTGGAAGTTGTGGGGTGTTTTTATCTGCAGGAAAGAGCTCAGAGCGGAAGGGCAGTGAGCATAGATGGATAGATGAGGGAATTAGAAGAGGAGGAAGACTTGGGAGAAATGTCTTCTTTTAAGGACAGACATGGCAGGTTTCTCCTGCCATTCACTTTAGAATGCCAAGTAAGAATTAAATGGGAAGTTGGGTTGCTTCTGCCAAACCTGCTCAGGAACCAGCCTGTTGGGTTCCAGCTGGGGTTGCTGCTGTGGTCTGAGCTTGCGGGGGTGCCCCTGAGTCTCTCTTGCAGGAATTGGCTGGCATCAGCACCTTCTCTGAGGTCCCAGAGATTCAAGTGGCGCCACCAGGAAGAAACTCTTTCCAGCTTTGGAGGCCACAAAAGAACTCTGGCCTGGAAAACACATTCTCCAAGTCACTGTAGTTGGCTGTGTGTGTGGAGGGTACCTGGCATACAGTAGGCACTCAATAAATGTTTCTTGAAAAAAGACAAAACTTGATGATGGATAGAGGTCTGAGCCTGTTGGGGTTTTTACCCCTGGGGAGAGTCTTGATTTTAACTCACAGCCAGTCAATATTCAGCTTCAGAGAATGGAGGGAGGGCTGTGTGTGAGGTGGGGCTCTTGTCTGTGTGGACAATGTTGTGTCCTTTCTGAAGCCTGGATTTCTCTGCTGATGAGGAAGAAGACCTGAAGAGGCAGTGAGAAAATATTTGCCTCTCCCTTTAAAAAAACATTTTAAAATTTTGGATTACTTTTAGATTTTCAGAAAAGTCACAGAGTTAATACAGAGAGTTGTTGTCTGCCCCTCACACAATGTCCCCTGATGCCAATCTCATGTGACTTTGCTTCTACTGGTTAGTAGGATAATCAGAAACCCTTAGAGAATTCACCTTCGATTTGGATCTTAATAATAACAACAATGAAATGGTAATAATAATACTGGGAGTAGCAGAGGTTAGCAATTACAACAGTACTTGCTCTGTACCAAGCACTGTTCTAAGCCTTTTCTCTGCTGTAGTAACTCATTTGACCCAATTAGTGTCCTGTGAGGTATAGGCACTGTCATAACAGTACCCATTTTACAGATGGAGAAGCTGAGGCAGACAGTTTGAGCAGAGAGGTCACACAGCTAGCCTCCAGCCAGTGCTTGAAATCTAAGTTGTCTGGCTTGATTCTCACTCTTCACAGGCATTTTTTGCATAGCAACAAGAAGAGCTGTCATCTCCTGATGATGATGTGCTCAGGACCTGGACTCAGTTTCTCACACATTACTCGTATTTCTAAACCCTTCCTCTCACTTAGAGGGTTGTGGTGAAGAGAACTGATGTTGGTATGCTTAGGATAAAAATATGTGGCCCCTAGATTTTGTGAGTGGGGGAAGGTGAGAACCTTAGTGTGTGTGTGTGTGTGTGTGTGTGTGTGTGTGTGTCTGAGAGAGAGAGAGAGAGAGAGAGATGGAATGGGAGAGAGATAGTGATTCTGCTGGGTTTTGTTCAGGTTATGGTATTTTCCATTTTTGTTTGGACAGGTCTGCTCTGTGTAGCAGGGCATTGGGATTGCCACAGCATTGCTTTCTCAAAGCTTGGTCGGGAGAGAAACAGTCAGAGTGCCTTCATTTTGAGAGTTAAAAAGTGGTAACAATTAAGTTAATCAGCAAGCATGTGACTTGGGACTAGAAGAGGTGAAGCTGTTTCTGCCTTGAATCTTGCCGGCAGCTGGGAGGGGAGCTCAGCAGAGAACCAAAGTTTGAAGTCTGGCTTTTGGACTGGAGAACACTGGGCCAGGGCAGCCGTGGAAGTGTTCCTGGGCTTGGGGATAAACTTGAATTCATTTTCACCTAGAGTCTTTGCAGTTTTGGTTCCTCTACCTGGAATACTTTTCAGATGCTGAGCTCTTGCTGTTGGTCAGAGCTTAAATGTCACCTCCTCAGGCCTTTGCTGACATCCTGTCTAAAATTCCTCCTGGTTATTTAGTGGACTGTGAGCTTCATGAGGTTTAGGATCTGTTTGTCCTGTTCGCAGCCTCATCCTCTAGTGCCAAGAACAGTGCCAGGTGCATACTAGGCCCTTATTAAATGTTTGTGAATAAATGAACGAGTGGTCTATTTCCAGTGCTTTTTGTATCTTATAGAACTTAGCCCTATTTGCTGGCTTGTGTCCTTGTGGAAGGGAGCATGCCCTCAGGAACCCTGAGCTCCATGAGGGCAGTGTGTCTGTCTTGTTCACCATCCACTGCCTGGCTAGTGGTGAAGGGTGTGGGCTCTGGAGTCACATTATCTGGGTTGAAATCCTAGGTCTTCTAATTATCAGCTGTGTGATCTTCATTAGTTACTGAGCCTCTCTGTGCCTCAGTTTCCACATATGTATAAAAGGGATACTAATAGCATCTATCTCATGGGGTTGTTGAGATAATTGACTTAATATTGATTAAAATGCTTAGAAGAGGGCCTGGAACATAGTAAGGTACTTCATAAATATTAGTTATTGGTAGTGCTCAAAAACATTTGGGACATAAAGGTTGGAGGGTCTCTGCATAAAATGCACTTTTCCTCTTGGAGTGGTAAAATCTCCCCTAAGAAAGAGGTAAGGGCAGATGGAGCTGATCTGAGAAGCCCAATAGATCCTTAAAATCAGGATCTTCAGGAAATGTGACATTTATTTCTCTCTGTTCTTTTGGAGAAGGAGAGTTTCTAGCATGCCCTGTGTTGCTTTCCCCACTACTTTCTATGTTTATTTCTTTGCACTGGTCCTGTTTTTAAAAATAACAGAGCTCGTCCTCTTGCTGCTGGGGTGGGGGGACAGAGCATTTCCATTTAGAGAAGCAGTGGCCCTGGGATCTACTGGGCTGCCCGCTGGCTCTGTGGCCTTAGGTCCATGAAATTTCTTCCTATTCATTCATGTCAGTTTTAAAAATAATAATAAAAGTAATACAGACACCTGATGATAATTCCAAACAGGGCAATATTATGCAACATGCAGTAGCATGAAAAGGAAATCTCTCTCCATCCTAGATGCTTCATCCCTCTTTCCTGTTCCTCCAAAGAGGGGCACCCAGTTAATAGGATGCCTAGTTAAATCTGAAGTTAGCCCAGGTATGTCCCCAGTACTGCATAGGACAAACTTATCCTACAAAATGATCTCCTGTCTATAGTAAACTGAGATATAACGAGGTATCCTATATTTTTATTTGCCAAATTTGATAACCCAGAACCTCCCCTGTGATGAGTTCCCTGTGTTTCCAGGCTTGGGCAGCTGACACATATTGGAACAGATTCACTCCTAGGGGAATCCTGGCACCCAGAACAGTGCCTAGCACATTGTGGTGCTTAGTAAATACTGGTGGACTGAAAGTGCAACCCAACCCATTTTTTCTTTACACAATTGGAAATGTATTATGTAATCCTATTTTGTTCATCACTTTTCCTTTTAATAATGTCTCATGGGGATCAATCTATAAATCTGCCTTATTTCCTTTTTTTATTTTTAATTTTTTAAAACAAGTATGTATTTATGGTGACTTGAAATCTAGTGGACATCAGCTTCTCTGTGGGATCTGGAGATAAGTCCACCTAATCAAAAGCCATAATGCTACATTTGAAAATCTGCTGCCCTCCTACATTATAGCCAGAAGCTGGTCCTACAATTCCAGGTGCTTCATTTATTTTTTAAGAGTTTCAGAGTTTTCCCTCTTATGTATGCACGGTAATGTGTTTAACCATTCCTCAGAAGATGGGCACTGGCACTGTTGAGTCTTCTGCTACTACAAACAATATGGTAATGAACAATATGGTATTGAATTTACCTGTGTGGATTTGGCTACATGAGCAAAGAAGGGCGACAGTGTTGGGGTCAGTTGGGCAAAGACTGTGTGCTTCAACATGTGAATTGGTGATGGGGAATTGCTTTCCATAGCTGGCCTGTTTGTATTTGCTGCAGACAGCTTGTTTCCATATCATTGCCAGCACAAAACAGTATCAAACATTTTTATTTTGCCAGCCTCATCAGAGAAAAATGGGTCTCTCACTGGGGTATCTCATCTTAATTTGCCTTTCTTTGCTTATGAGAACCTTTTCTATGATTGAGAACTCTTTGTATTTCTCTTTCTGTGATCTGTCTCTTATCTTTTTGAAACCAGAAAAGTTGGTGCTCATGCTGGGCCTGTCATGAACAGAACCAACAAGTAGAGACCTGGATTGAATCTTTACGGGCTCTTTATTCAGATGGCCTGCAATCTGAGGAGGTGGAGAGTTATGTTCTGTAAAGACCATCTTACATTTTATTTCAAGCTGATGTTCTTTATAAGGAGAAAAAAACGTGTAGGTAAGAGGTTTGGAATTCAGGGAAAAGGTTAATCAGATAAAAGCTGCAGTCCAACAGTTTTCCTAGGATCCTTTCATCTGTTGACCAGTGATTCTTAATCTGTGTCCTGGGTAGTAGGGATTCTCTCCCTGGGGCACAATGGCTCAGATACCATCTTGACTGCTTGCAGTCCTCCTGGGGCACGAAGGTCAAATTTCTTGTGGTCTCTTGGAGTCAGGGTGGGCCAGACCTTCAGTTCCTGAAACATTAGTTTTTTTATATATATTAATTACTAAGCTTGTTACCTATAAGTTAAAACTAAACATTTTCCAGCTCTTGAGTTCCCCCACCATTTTGCCTATATTTTTTTACTTTCTGATTGATTTTAACAGGCTTTTATTTACTAAAGAACATGTCTGTTAGCCAGCATGTGTTTTATGTATAAAATAAAATAAAATAATATATAAAATAGGTTTTTAACATTGAAAAGAATGCTTTATTATGCAATTTTTTACTCTGTTGATATTTAAATATTCTTTTTTATAGTTAGCTTTTTAAAAAAAGATTTATTTATTTATTTTTAGACAGGGAGTGAGGGAGGAAGAGAGAGAGAAATGTCAATGTGTGGTTGCCTCTCGCACGCCCCCACCGAGGGTTTGGTCGGCAACCCAGGCATGTGCCCTGACTGGGAATCAAACCTGTGGCCCTTTGGTTCGCAGGCCAGTGCACGATCCACTGAGCTACACCAGCCAGGGCTGTTTAAATGTTCTTAAATAGTCAGGTTTACGAACCTTTTCTTTCATGTATCCTACATTTCATGTCTTGCTAAAAAAGGCACCATCCCCCCAACATGAGATTATAGAGCAGTTTTCCCATATTTTCTTTCACTAGTTTAACTTTTTTTTCTGTACTTAAATCTTTAATCCATCTGGAATTTATTTTGGTTTTAGGAGGGAGGTGAGGATCTAGCTTTATTTTCTACCAGATGGTCAGCCAGTTGTCCCAATACCATTTATTGAATAATCCATTGCTCCCCTCAGAATTGAAATGCTGCCTTTATCACATATTAAATCATGGAGGAGGGATTCTGCACTCATTTTCTGAGAGCCTCCAGAGCCAGCCAGGCAGCAAGGATTTTGTGGGGTTCAGCCGAGTAGAAGAAGAGGCCTTGACCTCAAGGAGGACAGGGAACCATGTCCGCCATGATTCATCCAGCCAGAAATACTGTATGCAGGGGCAGTGGGTTGCCTGGGTGGGGAATGGACTGTGGGGAGAGGAAGTGAGTTCCCAGTGCTGGGAGGGCTTTAGTTAGAGTGAGGCTTCTCAGCCTTGGCACTACTGTACTGATGTTTTGGGTGGGATAAGTCTTGGGGACTGTCCTGTGTATTGTAGGGTATTTACCAACATTCTTGGCCCTCATCCACCAGACACTAGTATTAATGCACGTTCCACATTGTGAGAACCAACAATGTCTCCAGGCATTGTGGGAACATCCCTAGGGGTCTCAGATTCTGTGGAGAACCACCACTTATCAGGTCATTTGTCACTACTTATCACTACTTATTAAGAGTTGAGCAGACTCTTGATTACATGCAAGGGAGGCCCTTTATTGTTCTGAGATTCTGTCATTCACAACATCACAGGTTGCAGACATGTAGGAGCCAGGAAATGAGGTGCCTTTCTATCTGAGACCAGAGACCCCAGATGTGTGAGTGTGGTGTATGTCTGGACAGGTGGGAACCAATAAGAGGAAGAGGGGTTCCCACCAGGCCCTACAGAAAATCTTTGAAAACTCCCTCAGTCATAGCCCCAGGCATTTCCCCTGCCGACCACACCTCCAGGCCAAGGGACCTCACTGGGGCCCTAGACCCAGGAGCAGTGACTCAGACCGGAGGTGGCAGAAGTTTTGTGATTTAACAGTTTGTCAGTTTATTGTCTCCTTTCCTTTAGGAGTAAAGGGGTAGCACAGAAGCACATGTGTTTAGGAGATTGGGGGTGGCAGGTGGGGAAGAAACCCCATACAGAAAAGGTATTAGGGTGAAACTGAAGAAAGAGAAGTGACTAGAATCTCTGGGGCCTGGGAGAAGGAAGAAGCAGCAGGGACCTGACTGAGAGCTGAACAATGACTGAAGATGAAATGGTTACAGCTAGGCTGGGGTTACTCTGGACAAGGTGCTGCCCAGGAGAGGCCACTGTTGCTGAGTGGCATGGAGGTGGGTAGGAATGATTTGAAGAAGTGGGTCCCATGGAAAGATGTCTTGATATGCTGGGCAGACAACGAGTAGAGGACTGACTTCTCTGGCAGAGTAGCTTTTGTGGAGCGTGTTGGACCACCATGAGTCCTCGCCAGGTGTGGCTCCAACACAGGAAGTGGCTCATGAAGAGAGGCCGGGAGCAAGAACTCAGAAGTGCCTCGGATGCCATGCCAAGGGGATTACACTTTCCCTTTACTTCACAACACCTATCACCTACCTGATATAGAAAAAAACGTATCAGAGCAGTGTGTAGCAGGAAGACAGTGAAGAACAGCATAATGTCACCCACTGGGTGACTACCTCTGTGAGCCTCTTCCATTCCTCCTGCCCATTGTCAGCATGCCCACCTCACACCCACTAGAACATATGCCCCCAGAAGGCAGGAGTTTGTTTTGTTTTGTGCACGGAGCCCAGAACAGTGTCTGGCACACGGTGGACACTCTTTCTATTTGAGGAATGAATGAATCCAGACTACAAACCCTATGTCCCTTGTCCTTTGCACTTCACAGTTCATGATCCACTTTCTGTGTCAGTAGATACCCTTTGTGACAAGTCTTTCTGGCGTAAGCTGTTGTACTTTGCTGATGGGCCATGTGTTACTCAATCAAGCTCTCCTGCTGTGTATGCATTTCTTACCCTAGATATGAGATGGAAGATGATGTCCCATACCTGCCTACTGCCTACCCGCTGCATCTCAGCTTCCATTCCAAAGGCTGTGAAAGAATCTTATTGGCTCAGCTTAGTTCTGGTAGCCAATGATCTGCAGTGAGGGGTGAGATCATAGTAGTGTAGGTGAGGGAGACAGTCAAGGCGGGGATCTATGGTTGCTGATGCCCTCCTCAGTGGTGCCTGTTAATTGGGTAACAAGGCAGATCTGAAGCCACAAATCCCAGTGTCTCCTTCCAGAGGCTTTAGGGAAGTCATATGTGAGTGGGAGAAGAGCATGATGTGACAAAAACAGTTACCATCAGACTTGCTGACCTTGAAAGCTCTTTAGGGACAGTTTAGGAGAGGGAGAGTAAGCATCTGCTCCCACTGCTGGGGAAGGAAGCTGTTCACTTTCCTGGCTCAGTGCAGGCAGGTTTTGAGTATTTTAGAATCTCCTGGCCCCTTCTCTTTGTCCTTCATCTCATGATTTCTGGTCCGGTGACTTGGGCTTTGGACACTGTGAAAAGAAAACTGTTCCCTGCTCCTGGAGGCTATTGCCACTCCTCTGGGTTTCCTTAGTTCAAGTTGTATCCCCTTTGTGTCACCTGCCTGGGGGAAGAGGATGGCCCAGTCTCCATTCTTGTTTTGGGGGTGAGAATGCTCCCCAGTATGTGGAAATATTTTCAGGCCTTTAAGCCTAGGTTACTTAATCTGTACAATGGGATAAATGTAGTCCACCACCAGCACTTGTGGATTTGACACTTGTGGTTACCTGGAAGACCCTTGGCTCAGGGTCATGGGTCACTGACTTAAAGGTCTAGTGTGAATTGGATGCTTGGCAAGATTTAGGAGAAGTGGAATGGTGTTGCGAACAAGATTGTAAGCTCTGGAGTGAGACTTGCTTCTGAGTCTGGATGCTCCCCCTTTGCTGGGTGACCTTGGGCAAATTATTTCTCTATGCTTCATTTTCTCTTTTCTTTTTTTATTTAATCAAAGTATACATTTATTATATTCAATATTATTTTGTATCAGTTTTAGGTGTACAGCATAGTAGTTAGACAACCATATACTTTACAAAGTGATCCCCTGATATTTCCAGTACCCACCTGGCACCATACATAGTTATTATTATATTATCAGCTATATTCTCTATGCTGTACTTTACATCCCCACGAATATGTCTGATTTTCTTCATCTAGAAATGGCGATGGTAATAGGACCCGGATTTAAATGAGTTAAGATATGTATAGCCCTGAGTACATTAAGCCTCTCATACATGCTGGCTACAACCCTTCTACCTGGTGGGTTTCACTTGATTAGTTTGTGCTTGGCCTCTAGGGGGAGGGGAGGAGCCTGCCTGTGATGTCTACTTTGTGGTTCAGCCCATTTCTGCAGTGGACCCTGCTAGTGATGCCCACCAGGCTTAAACTTTGGGGTACCCATGTTCCTTCAGAACCATTTACCAGGACAGGTTGGGGTGAGGCAAGTCAGATATTGGAGGTCCTGGCTGCTTCCCTTGTCTTAATCTCTGTTTACTTCTAACATGGGTAACGAGAGCCATGAAGCCCCTCTGGGTGGCCCTTCTCTGGCTGTGACATGTTTCTACACTGTTTTCATTGTGTTAGAAAACAGCAGGTTCTGGTCTTTTTCCCTGTTCCTCTTCTTCTGTGCCCCCCCACCCTCCCAGCCCCAATCTCTGGGGGCTCCTTGGACTAATGCGCTTTTAATGAATATGCAGCACTGTTTACAAGGCTGAAATGAGAGCCTGCCTGCTTATTTTATGTGGAGGTTTACGGCTCTGCCTTTTGAAATCCTGCCTCCCTCACTTTGCTTCTGGACACAGGATGTTTCCTGGATGCCCTTCTGCCTTCTTTCCAAATAAGGTCCTCACTGCAAGGTTCTGTGCCTGCAACCAGGCCTGGTGGGAGTGTAGTGTATGGGACTGAAGCCTAAGATGCAGTCTTCATATTTGTAATTAGAAAATATGTTTAAGTACAAATTGGCAGTTACAGAATAGTTACAAGGATGTAAATAACAGCACAGGGAATATAGTCAGTAATTTTGTAATGACTGTGCCGTGCCAGGGGGTACTGGATTTGTCTGGGTGACCACTTTGTAAGGTATATAAATGTCTAATCACTATGTTGTACACCCGAATCTGTTATGCTATTGTGTGTGTCAACCATAATTGAAAAATCAATTTTAAAACAGTGAAAAAAAAGTTTAAAAATTTCCAAATGCTTGCCTATTGTAGAACCATTAAAAAATGAAGGTAAATGAAGAGAAGAAAATAAAATCCACCCACAATTCCACTACTTAGGAGGGAGCCAACCATTAACATTCTGGTTTATACTCTTGTAGATTTTATTCAACCTTGATAAGTATTTTAAGTTAAAATTAGAAACTAAAATTACAATGCATTATTCTGAAATCTGCTTATCATTAATGAATGGTGATTATCTTTCAAGCCAGGAAATACAGGCGAGGGACATTTTATCAAGACCATTGTGTCCTGTTCCATGGCTTTACTCTGAGCTCTCTTCACTGAATTTCCAATAGTCGTATACATGTGCTGTTCAAAATGGAAGAGGTACAGAAGGGTTTACCTTGAGAAGTCTCTCCTAGCCTTGACTCTGTCTATTCCCACTTAGACTGCCACTGCCAGCAGTCTCTGTGCGTGCTTCTGGAGGCAGACCATCGTGTACATGAAGCATGCACACTGCTTTTCTCTCCCAAACACACACATTCAAATGTCAGCTTGCCTTGCCTTTTTTACTTAACAGTATACCTTGGGATTTGTTTTATTTTACGACTGCATCACGACCTATGACATGGACATTTCTGGTGTGTCTTTAAAATTGGGACATTCTGATTCTGGAGCAACATTTTCTGTGACTTTGTTCAAGCTCTCTGTCCATATGGCCTGTCTAGGAGCAGCTAAAGAAAGGCTGAGAAGAAAGACAGAGTCAATGCACAATTCAGGGATTAGGAGGGACTGCAGGTCCAGATTATGAATGGGATTGGCCTGCACAGATTTGAATGACAGAGACAAAGAGCAGAGCTGGTGAGCCACTTGCCAGGTGGTGATCACTGGCAAAAGGCCATTTGTGACTTATCTGCAGTCGTCCAGATGGACATCTAAAACAGAGGCACTGACCTTCACTTATGCTTGGTTGAAAGAGTGTTTCAGAGGCTCAGTGAGAGGATCAGGTATTACTTATACTTTCTGGCAAGAGGTCGAAGGGTATCAGATGGTAAGTGATCTCTCTTAAAGCCAGTTCAAAGCAAGAAAGAATTCTGTGTCTGCCTTGAATTCTAGTTCTTCACACCTGCCTCTAACCTGAAGGCTTGTGATGGACTAATTAAAGCATTTCGCATTTGACTTCTTTGTGTTTCCTGGTGGCTTGAATTACTGGCCCAGAATATTTCGAATAGGTTAAGGAAACACTTCCAAATTAGTATAATGAGAGGAAGGTACAGAATCTTAACGAATGGGGATTGTCAGCAAAGACTGTGAAAGACCTCCTGGAGCATGAGGGACTGATTTAGATGAGTTGGATAAGGATTGTAAATGAGCTTTGTGACTCTCTAAACAAGAGGGATGATTTAACTTTGAGGTGGGGGATTTCCTACACTTGGTGGGCTGGAAGAGAGCCCAGGGGATATAAAGGAAAATGGGATGGTGCTGATGGAGAAGCTATGAGGGTTCCTGTGGAAAACCCAGGAAATAGCTTCCAGGTCCCCTAGAAGAGACTTACTTCATACTTTCCCCTACATTTTAGACAATTCCACAGAGCCAAGTTTCCATTATTGAGTACACTCAGGTCAGGAATAAAGATTCATTCTTTATTATGTTACCTATTTTGTGAGGTATGGAATGAAACATATATCCAACCAAACTTAACATTAAGCAATTAAAAGTTATATTATTACATCAAATAGGACTCAAAACCACAACTGCAGAGAGGCTAAAATGAAGGAAAATAGATTATTAAGTAAATGAACCAGTCATGGCTTGAAAATATTTTCAGTATACCTCTTTAGGAGTTCCATTCAGCCCTGGTTTTCTTTACTAAACTTTCTAAGGTGAATATTTTGAAGGTGAAACTTTCATTTTGTTGTTTATATTCACATGTGCATGTTTACAATGTCATGTAACTATATTATCTGTCAAATGTATTTTTAAGCCTCAATCACAGTGTGATGTAAGGGATATAAATTGTTGCGGATGCACAAGGAAAGTTGTTTCTGAAACTGTAGCTCTGTTACTTTGAGAATGTTTCCTAGAATGCATCCAAAACCACATTGAATAATATTACTTATAACACACATCTGAGAAGATACTATGTGAAGGTGCTTTGAATGTTGAGGTTCCTGTTAGAACATAGTCATGAAAGAATTTGGAAAAAGTAATCTTTAAAGTTTCTTGGGATCTGACAAAAATACTGGATAGAGTTCCTGAATATATTTTCATGATCTCTGCTATGTAACTAGACATCTATATATTTAGAAATGAAGTATATTTTGTTAGTTTTTCTTTTTACATAAAAGCAACATACATTATTGCAGAAATAAGAAAATTGGATCAAACAAAAAGAAAAAAAAAGGCAAGTGAGAGTATAGGTGAACCAGAACTTGTAGAGAAGATAATGCCATTAAGGACTTAGGGTCCTTTGTTCTTCCTGCTCCACCAGTCTTAGCAGATTTTTTTTTCTCCTCATGGTCACAGAATGGCTGCAGAACCTTTAAGCATTTCCTCTGTATTCTAGGCTTGAAGAATATAGAATGGCCAAAACTAAGCTTCTTTGTGAGGCTTTGTCTTTTTCACTTGAGAAAGGATAGTGATACTCTTCCCAGAGAATCCACCTATGTCTATTGGCTTGGAATGAAAGTGAGGCTGGGAGTTAGAATATTTTTTCAGGGAACATTGAACAATATCATGTTTTTTCTCCTTTGTAAGAAGGGAGGGGGAGGGATGGCCTTTGGGTGTGCAACTTATACCACAGAACGACCGCACTCTTAGTCTTCATCAATGTGACAAATTGGTTTCCTTCATAGCATTTTTTGCACATTGTAGTTTAATAATTATTCATTTTTACCAGATAAAATTTACTAATTTTTGTCTGTTTTCTCCATCAGACAGGGATCATGTCTTATTGGAGATAATAAATACTGTTGAGTGAATGTATGTACAAAAGGATTTTCCTGTTTCCTGTTCCTTGCAGAGATGGTCTGTGTTTGTCCAATGTTGACCATTGAGATGGGTTTTGCCAGAATTCGGGCGTTTCTCTTTTTATCATTTTCAGTTTCTGGCTATAAGAGAAAGAAAATTTGAGATCTCTAAAAATTAGCTTTGGCAGCTTAGATATCCAAAAGTGGTAGGGGATTTAGTTCAGATGGAGGGGAACAGCCTTATCTTCTGGCTCTCCTTCATCAGTTTCCCTTAAGCCATCCCTCCCTCTCTGCCCTAGAAGTTCAAAGCCACTGGAGCAGCCAGCCAGGTGTGATGTTTCTTGGCTGTACCTCTGCTGCAATAAGCACCCCTCCTCTACCATGTGCAGTGTGGTGGTGGGGAGAATGGGGGGAAAAGGGGTCAGCTGCAGGTATTCCCATGAGATTTCTGACCCTTACTCAGAAGCTCATTGGGATTAGCAATTGGTTCCCAACACCTGGTCTCCAACCCTTCCTCAACAATAGTCCAAACCCCTTTTCCTCCACAGGGCTTTGCTGAAGCTCTGCTGAGGTCCTTTCTGGATTGTAACATTTTATCATAAAGAAAGGATACTTACTTCCATGATTTTTAAAAATTGTGATGATACACATAACATAAAGTTTACCATCTTAACCCTTTCTAAGTGTCCACTCAGGAGTGTTAACTACATTCATACGGTTGTGCAACCCACCTTCAGGACTCTTTTTATCTTGCAAAACTGAAACTGTATTCATTAAACAAGAACTCTTCATTTCCCCTTCCTCCCTCCCACCCCCTGGCAAACACTCATATAAGTATTTGTACTTTTGTGGCTGTCTTATTTCACTGAGCATAATGTCTGTGAGGCTCATCCATGTTGTAGCATGTGTCAGCATTTCCTTCCTTTTTAAGATTGCATAATATTCTATTGTATGTGTACACCATGTTTTCTTTCTCCATTCATCTATTTTTTATTGTTGTTCTATTACAGTTGTCCAATTTTCCCCCCCATTGCTCTCCATTCATCTATTGATGAATACTTGGGTTGCTTCTGAAACCTTTTGGCTGTTGTGAGTAATGCTGCCATGAACATGGGGTACAGATACCTCTTCAAGTCTGCTTTTTAATTATTTCAAATACATACCCAGAAGTGGAATTGGTGGATTATATGACAGCTCTACTTTTACGTTTTTGAGGAATCTCCACATAGTTTTGCATAGTGGCTGCACCATTTGGCATTCCAGCAAACGGTCTGTAAGGGCTCGGATTTCTCCACATCCTCATCAACACTTGTTATTTTCTGTTTTGTTTTGTTTTCGATAGTAGCCATCTTAATGGGTGTGAGGTGGGGTCTCACTGTGGCCTTGATTTGCATTTCCATACTGGTGAGTAATGTTGAGAATCTTTTTATGTGCTTATTGGCCCTTTGTGTATCATCTTTGAAGAAATGTCTGTTCAAGTTGAATTCCATGATTTTGCATTATCACATCTGTATTGATTCAGGCAAGCCAACTGGAAAAAACTCTGGCATTTAGACTGATTTTGTGGTTTTCTGCAAATAAATTCTGCCCCCAAATAACCTCTCACTTTCTGGAAGCAGTCAGCATGAGCACAGTTCTGAAGATAACTTTTTTTGAAAAGGAAATTCATAAAGTATCATGCATCTTCCTTTTTTGACACTAATGGAACAATTTAATATAATTTCCAAGGGAAGCAGAGCTGCTGGAAAGGCTCACGTGATGAGGGAAGGTTACCCAGCTCCACTGTCTGGCAGCATGTGGGAACAGAGAGTGGGCTTCTCTGTGGCTCTGGCTCTTGGGGACAGGAGTGGGTGAGACAGCCCATGGCAGGCCCCTTAGGGCTTGGGGCAGAGCCCAGGGGAGAGGGATCAAGGAAGGGATAGGCAGCCCTTCAAGAGTCCTGCAGAAATTGGAAGTGTCCTGTTCCACCCTATAGATTCAGTTGCTTCTAAGTACAGGGTAACAGAGGCAGTGTGCTCAGGTAGCATAGTAGTTAAGAAAACCACTTCTTGGACATAGAGACTCTTTAAGACCCAATTTTCTTATCTTTCAATGGGACATTATTTTTTTAAAGAATTTATTTATTTATTTTTAGAGAGAGGGGAAGTGAGGGAGAAAGAGAGGAGAGAAACATCAGTTTGTGGTTGCCTCTCACGTGCCCCCTGCTGGGGACCTGGCTCACAACCCAGGCATGTGCCCTGACTGGGAATTGAATCTGCGACCCTTTGGTTTGCAGGCCGGCACTCAATCCACTGAGCCACACCAGTCAGGGCTCAAAAGGAGACATTAATAGGACCTACCTCATAGGGGTGGTGGTGGGGTTTAAATAAGAAAGGCAGGAAAAATGCTGACATCTAGTGAGTGATTAAGTAATTGTTAAGGTGCTAGAGTCTTTGTCCTGGAGAGCTGTTGGTTTTATGAGGAGATAGCCTGGTCCCTACAAAACTGCAATACAAAGTTGGAAGAAAAAGGGTTAAGATGTGCTATGCTCTCGTTTCACAAGAATGGTTGGAAATGAACCATTTGTTCTGAACCAGGATTCTTAGGCTGGCATCAAGGCTGGTTTCCCAAGAAGGCATTTGAATGGACTCTTGTAGACTTAGTTGGGTTCCAGTCAGCACAGGTACAGGGACTGGGGAGAGCAGGCAGTGGGACAGTGTGAACAAAGGTTTGGGGGCCTGACAATTTGTGGTTAATTTCCAACTGAGATGTTTGGTGTTGCGGTACATGGAACACTATTGGAAGATCATAAAAACATTGAAATCCAATGTCTAAAAATGACATTGGCTGATTAAAATGACATTTTCCATAGTTATCTGTGGCTATATATGTAAGTGTGAAGGGGTTATAAATCCAAATCCTGAAGAATCCAGGCAGGAGACCTAAACAAGTGACGTGGGTTGGGTGTAAAACATTGACGGTGCTGGGGCCTGTGTTGAACTGGAGGGTGGTTGCGTTGGTAAGAGGGGCATCTAATAGTAAGGTCTGCCTTGTTGGACTCTGAACCCAGGGCTGCCAGCTCTTCTAGCTTTTCAAGAGAAGCCAGGAACCTGGAATTTAAGTAAACTTTTATTTTTTGAGAAAAGACATGTCAAGGGCCAAACAAAAGATGTCTGCAGACCAGCACCCTGGAATCCCTCATCTATATTCTATTAGAATTTTTAAAAGGATAATACAAACTTTATTTAGTAGATCTACTTAGTTAAATCTTTGTGTGGTATGAGCCTGTGAAAGGGTGATGACCCTTCAGAACAAGTCCGAATTGCAGGACACACACTGACTGTGGTCATTACAGCACCATCTCTAAAGGACATACTTGCTTTGACAACACATTTCAAAAAGAACAGCAAACCACCCTTCTCGCCATGTTTTAGCTTCCCCCTCCTTCTACCCCCATAACCCAAAGCTGCGCCATATGACGGATGGGAGATGTGTTTGGATTCACAGTTATGGCTCTGCGGCTGGAACGGTGGCAGATGTCTACAGGAGCTGCCTCCACTGGCTAACCTCCACAGGGCAGCGTTTTTGGTAGGTGGTCCTGTAGGCAGGCATGGCTTAGATTTGTACAAACCTGACTGATCTTACAGTATTTGCCTGCTACTTAGAATAATGTGTTTTTCCCTTCTAGCTACCTATGCCTGTTAATGCTGAGGGTATGTAGCTAATGCTGACATTTGAATCTTAAATCTCAGGGTGGGATGGAACCTTAAAATTCGTTCATGACACCTACCCTTTGTATGAGGCAGGAATATAGGTGACAGAAAACTCAAACTAGCTGAATTCAGAAGGGTGTTTTTTGCTGCATGTAGCCAAAAAGTTTAAGAGTTACATACCTTTAGATATAGTTTGATTCAGGGGCTCATTATGTTACCAGGACAGTTTCTCCCACTCCTTCTCTCCTTCTTCTTCATTGGCTTCATTCTCAGATACAAGAGCCTCCCCTCCCAATGGCAAGATGTCTGTGGAAGCTCTACCCATATTTTTTTCCTCTACGTTCAGATTCATGAAGGAAGAGCACCTCCGTCTCTGTGGTTGAATCTCACTGGGTCTGAATTGGCTACCAGGACCAGGGAGAAGGCAGTACTCTGATTGGCCAGCTGTGTATATTCTCAAAAGCCTTGATGTATACATTTATTGAATACCTGCTGTGCCAGGTGGTGGTGGGGGTATCCAACAGTGAACATGATTGACACAGTCCCTGCCATTACAAAAGCCTTATCTAGTAAAGAATACAGACAAATAAGTAGGAAGACACTGATTCAGTGTCTACGTGCCGTGATTGCTGTGTGGGGTCCCGAGGCGGGCCAAGCTGGGGCACCTAATTGAAGGCTTCGGGAAGGCTTCCAAGACTAAATGATTTTGAAGTCCAGCCTCAAAGATGATGGGTTCAACTATCTAAAGGAGGGTGTGGAAAGAAGAAGGGAGTTCCAATACAAAGGCACAGGAGGATTCAGGAACCAAAATTTGTTTGCCTTGCTGGCACAGAGTGTCTCTTTATATATCGACAGGGTGGAGGATTTGGTTAGGGAAAAGGAGGGCAGGAACCCTATTATAAAGGGCTCACATGTTCAATTAAAGAGTATATTTTTTCCTGTGGTACAGATAAAAAAATAAAGTATTACATGATTAAATTTGTCTTTTGGAAACCACTCTGGCTGCAGTTGAAAAATGAATTTCTAGGTGGCAAGGCTGGAGGAAGGGACTTGGGTTGTGAAGAGTTGTAGGAATCTAGGCAGAATTTGAGGTCCCCTGGATTGTGTTGAGGAGGGAAAGGTGGCTGGAGGATTGGAGAGCTGTTTAGGGAATGTTATTTGAGAGATCTTGGTGACTGATTGGGTATGAGTGGGGTGTGGGAGAAGGAGGAGTCAGGGTTGGTTTCTAGGCTTCGGGATTAGGTGGGTTGGTGGTGGCATTCCCAGAAATGGGGACGATGGGAAGAGGACTGTGTTTTGAGAAAATCACGAGTTTCCCCTTGGATGTCCAAATGTCATGGACTGATTGGCATGTAGATATTCAGACCTGGGACTTAGGGCATGGATCTGGGCTCAGGACAGAGGTTTGGGACTCGGTTGAATATTGATGATGATTACAGTCATGGAAGTTGATGAGCTTTTCTGCAAGAGCTCCTGTAGACTCTGGTGTGAACAGATGTAAGCCACAGGCTGGGGACATTGGCTTTGGAAATATTGTTGAAATGTGTAGAGATGAAAGCACAGATAGAATTATTTCAGCAAACATTTATTGAGCAAGAGCTTGTGCAAGGTGGTGTGGAATATGGGGTACCCTCAGATGCCTGGAACTTGAGCATTGTGTTAGGGGCAGAGATACTGTCTATAGATACCCATAATGTAAAAGACATGGTGCTAAGGGCTGGGACAAGGTAGGCTGGGAAACAGACTTCTGTTAGGGGGACTGAGAGGGCTTTCTGGAGAAGGTGGCTTTTTTTTTTTAAAACCTAGAATAATAACCTTGATACATGATTTTAATTTGGTACTCTGTCCTGGCATTGGATGTCAATTATATAGTAGTTTATCTTTTCTCACAAGCAAAACTAAGAAGATGACTTTTGCATTGAGTATTTAAGGAGATATTTTGTTGTCACATGGGGCTGGAGTTTCAGAATGGAGGAGAATGAGGGAAGACAGATGTATGAGAAGATGCTACATAAATGATGGCTCAAGGGGAAAGGAAAAGCTAGTTTTTCACCATGGCAGGAATCAAGGTGGCTTAAAGGCATTTGTAGGAAATCCTAATAGAAAAAGTAGGGAGAGTTTAAATGCCATGCTGCAGCAATTATTGAGCAATTAGAAGCTAGAAACTGATGTGGCCTCTAGAGCTACTGGCTAAAAGTGTGAACTTTTTAACCAGGCAGACCTGGGGTTGGATTTGAACTCTGCTGCTTCCTAGCTATGTGGTCTTAGCAAGATTATTTACCTCTCTGAGCCTTAGTTTTCTCTTCTGTCAGACAGAAATGAAATACCTCACTGGGGGTTGTGAGGAATGAGGTAAGATAATGTATAGAAAGTGCTTAGCAGTGTCTGGAATATTCTCCAATATATGTTAACATAATGATTTTATACATAATCAGACCTGCAAACACACAAAGACTATTGTATCATCTTAACAACCTGTTCCCTTGTGTAGCCTCAGATTATTCTAGAACAGTGCCTGGCATATAGTAGATGATCAGTAAATTTTTCTTGACTAAAAAGTGGATTACACCAGTTTCTTTTTTCTGTTTTGTGAAACACTTATTTTTTTCCAAAGGGAAAAACACTTTGATGTTCTGACTAAAACTTCAGGAGAAGATGAAGTTCCTTTTCTTCAGATGCCTATGTTTTCAGAGAGGAGTGGCTGATTGTTCTGCAAAGTAGGAGAGGGTTTGTGGGTTCCTGAGGCCATCCAGAGGAGTCAGTGAGGAGGAAAAAACTGAAGTGGTAGTAGGGGATAGTGGTCTGTGACATGTGACACCTCCTATGGGACCCCCTGAAACCTTCTGTGACATTTTGCATCAGTAATGCTTCCCTCTACCATCTGCTGTGGTTGAAGTGGGATTTGTAGATTCATGTGATTGTCAGACCTCCTGGTAACTCTCTTCCACAGGAAGGCAGCTCTCTCTGAGCCAGCTGGTGTCTTCTGGATGTGGGAAGCTTTCATCTGGGGGAAGATAACAGCTTGAGGAAAGATGGAAGGAAGTGTGTGTGGGGGGGAAGATGGGGGGTCCAGTCTTTCTAACGTCTGAGGCAGCTGCACTGTGTGTAGATGAGCCGGTGTTCAAGGTGGATGCTTTCTTCCTACTTGAAATTGTGGAGTAGATCTTTTGAAGGGTATTTCGATGACTTGTCTGCAAGATTCTAGGAAAGAAGTTAAAGTTGGTTTTCACTGTCTGTCTTTAAAGATTTGTTTTCTAATTTCTTGTTGTTATGTCTCTAAATGAAAACATTTAGTGCTTATTATGGGCCTCATAGGGTTGTTATGAATGAATACATGCAAAGCTCTTATGCAGCACCCAATACATATGAAAACATTTACTGTTGTTATTGGTTAGCACCAAGTCCATTTAATTCTCACAGCATCGTGTGGTAGATACTATTACCATGTAAATATTAAAGATACATCTTAACAATATTATAGTCCTACTTTGAAACAATAGCAGATGCCTAGTCACATCTGAAGGAATCTGAAGCTCACAGAGTGGATGACTGGCTCAGGATCATTCAGAAAGCAAAGGGGCAGAGCTGATTGTCATGGTAACCATTTCCAAGCATCATTGCCTAAAGATGGACTTGAGGATTCTGGTCTGTTATTGGCTGTTCCCTCATGACACTGGGAGTGTCTGCTCAGAAAAGTAGAGGAAGCCATCAGGGACAAGGGACTTCTGGCCAAGATGGAGGTGCAGGTAGATACACTTTGCTTCCTCCCACAACCAAAAGAAGGACAATAACAAATTTAAAAACAAAAAACAACCAGAACCGACAGAAAGTCAAACTATATGAAAGTCCAACAAACAAGGAGATAAAGAAGAAACATTCATCCGGTCTGGTAGGAGGGGTGGAGAGAATGCATGGCAGCAGCTGAAAGACAGGGGTGGCCGAGGTGGCAGCTGGTGGAGTGGGTGGTCCCACATTTGCATACAGATAAACTGGGAGAAAAAACTGGGGAGCGAGATAGACTGTGCAACTCAGGGTTCTAGTGTGGGGAAATAAAGCCTCAAAACCTCTGACTGAAAACACCTGTGGGGGTTGAGGCAGTGGGAGAAACTCCCAGCCTCACAGGAGAGTTTGTTGGATAGACCCACAGGGACCTAGAATGCACACACGCACACACACCTGGGAATTAGCACCAGAAGGGCCAAATTTGCTTGTGGGTAGTGCAGGAAGTGACTGAAAGGTGGATAAGAGCCGAGCAAGCAGCATTGTTACCTCTCAGACCCCTCCCCCATAAACTGCCCCAAAGCAGGGATATGGGTTCCCTGGCCCTGGCCAATACTTAATGCTCCGCCTCTTACTACTTAACAGGAACACAGAGACAAAAATGACCCAAATGAAAGAACACATCAAAGCTCCAGAAAAAATACAACTAAGCAATGAAGAGATAGCCAGCCTATTTGGTACTTACAGACTATCAGATGCACAGTTCAAAACACTGGTAATCAGAATGCTCACAGAAATGGTTCAGTATGGTCACAAAAATAGAGGAAAAGGTGAAGGCTATGAAAAGTGAAATAAAGGAACATGTTCAGGGAACTAACAGTGATGGGACTCAAATCAATGGTTTGGAGCAGAAGGAAGAAATAAACTTTCAACCAGAATAGAATGAAGAAACAAGAGCTCAAAAAAATGAGGAGAGGCCTAGGAACCTCCAGGACAACTTTAAACGTTCCAACATCGGAATCATAGGGGTGCCAGAAGGAGAAGAAGAAGAGCAAGAAATGGAAGATTTTATTTGAAAAAATAATGAAGGAGAACTTCCCTAATCTGGCAAAGGAAATAGATTTCCAGGAAGTCCAGAAAGCTCAGAGAGTCCCAAAGAAGTTGGACCCTAGGAAGCATACACCAAGGCACATCATAATTACATTAGACAAGATTAAAGATAAGGAGAGAATCTTAAAAGCAGCAAGAGAAAAGGAGAGAGTTACCTACAAAGGAGTTCCCATCAGACTATCAGCTGATTTCTCAAAAGAAACCTTACAGGCAAGAAGGGGCTGGAAAGGCATATTCAAAGTCATGAAAGGCAGGGACCTGCGTCCAAGATTACTCTATCTAGCAAAGCTTTCATTTAGAATGGAAGGGCAGATAAAGTGCTTCTCAGATAAGGTCAAGTTAAAGGAGTTCATCATCACCAAACCCTTATTATATGAAAAGTTAAAAGGATTTATCTAAGAAGAAGAAGGTCAAAAATATGAGCAGTAGAATGACAATGAACTCACAACTATCTACAACCAAACCTAAAAAAACAAAAACAAAAACACACTAAGCTAACAACTAAAACAGGAACAGAATCATAGAAATGGAGATCACGCGGAGGTGATCAGTGGTAAGGGGGAGGAGGAGAAAGGGGGAAAAGGTACAGGGAATAAGTAGCATAAATGGTAGGTACAAAATAGACAAGGGGAGGTTAAGAATAGTATAAGAAATGTAGAAGCTGAAGGACTTATTTGTATGGCCCATGGACATGAACTAAGGAGGAGGGGGTGTGGGTGGGAGATGACTGTAGGGTGGAGAGGAATAAAGGGGGGAAATGGTACAACTAATAGCATAATCATTTAACTATATTAAACAAATAAAAATAAAATAAGAAAGTGAAAAAAATGAAGCCATCAATTCTTTTTTAAAGATTTTATTTACTTATTTTTAGAGAGAGGGTAAGAGAGAGAGAAAGAGAGGGAGAGAAACATCAATGTGTAGTTGCCTCTGGCATGTCCCCCACCAGGGACCTGGGTTGCCACCCAGGCATATGCCTTGATTAGGAATTGAACCGGTGATCCTTTGGTTTGCAGGCTGGCACTCAATCTACTGAGCCACACCAGCCATGCTAATTCTTTCTTTTATAATTTCTATTGAATTTTTATGGTGACATTGATTAATAAAATTAAATAAGATTTCAGGTTTACAATCCTATTAATACATCATCCATATATTGTACTGTTTGTTCACCATCCCAAGTCAAGTCTCATTCCATCACCATTTATCACCCCATACCCTCTTCTACCTCCCCTTAACTCCCCTTCTCTCTTGTAATCACCATGCTTTTATCTGTCTGAGTTTTTTCTTTGCTTAGTCCCTTTATGTTTTTCACCCAGGTCCCCACCCCTTCTCCTCTGACATCTGTCTCCATTGTCTATATATCTATGAGACTGTTTCTGTTTTGTTAGTTTATTTTGTTTATTAGTTTTCACATATAAGTGAAATCATATGGTACTTGTCTTTCTCTGACTGGCTTATTTCACTTAGTATAATACTTTCCAGGTCCATCCATGCTGGTGCTTAAGGTAAGATCTCCTTCTTTTGTATGGCTGAGTAGTATTCCATTGTGTAAATGTACTACTGCTTTTTTACTCACTCATTTACTGATGGGCACTTGGGCTGCTTCCAAATCTTGGTTATTGTAAATAATGCTGCAGTGAACACAGAGGTACATATGTTCTTTTGAATCAGTGTTTCAGGCTTCTTTGGATATATCCCCAGAAGTGGAATTGCTGAGTTATAAGGCAGTTCCCTCTTTAAATATTTGAGGAAACTCCATACTGTTTTCCACTGTGGCTGAACCAATCTGCATACCCACCAATAGTGCCATGAGGGTTCCCTTTTCCCCACATCTGCGTTAACACTTATGATTTGTTGATTTATTGATGATAGCCATTCTGACAGGTGTAAGGTGATATAGCATTGTGGTTTTCATTTGCATCTCTCTGATGATTGGTGATGTTGAGCATCTTTTCATATGTCTATTGGTCATTTGCATGTCCTTTTTGGAGCAGTGCCTATTCAGCTTCTTTGCCCATTTTTTTTTAAATTGGATGTTTTTTTTGGTGTTGAGTTTTATAAGTTCTTTATAAATTTTATATGATTCCCCACAAGAGTTAGGATCAGCTAAGATGCCATCACAGACCTACTATCACTGTCATCTCACTGTCTAAAACTTTTATCTTTTATCTCCTTTTGTGCTCCCACAATCCCCAAGAACTAACTGAAGGGGAGTTTTCTCTATCACCTATGGAAAGGATGCCTTGGTTGTCCCAAGGTTCTGAGCTAATGGTGGGTCCTTGACCAGATACCAGTTTCTGTGTTTCTACATTTGGTTCTATTCTCCTCTCAGTAGACCATGAGGCCTCCAGACGAGACAGATGGCAGACAACTACAGGAGTTTAAAATAGACTGAGCTTACTTCTGAGGTAGACATTTGTGTGGAAAGTGAGCTGGAAGACAGGGACCCCTTTGTGGGAAAGCATCTTGGCAAAGAGGAGCCCAGAGTGGAGCACTGAATGTGTGATGACGAGTGTAGTTAGGTGGGCGTAAGGGTGTGAGAAGGGGCCTGGGCAGGAGCCAATCTGAGGCGGAGCAGGGAGGAGGGAAGAGAGTAGCTGCTAGGCAAGATGTTATGTGTATCAGTATGGCTTCTTTCCTCCTCTCCAGCTCTGCCCTGCCAGCTGTGCTACCTGCTGAGAGATAAGAAGGCTCAGGTGGTCATTCTGAGATGACTGCTGTTTTTTCCTCCCCATCCTTTTGGCCTGCCAGGTCTTGGGGGCTGATGTCCAAGAAGTTTCTTCAAAGAAAGCTGTACAACCTTTTTAGGACTTCAAGGCCTTTGCGTTCCTTACATTTTGGCAAAGGGTCCCCAAGGGGTGGTTTCTAGCTTCTGCAACTGAACTATGTAACCTGGCATTCCTCCCTATGGCTGATGGATCGATTATAGCTCCTGATTCTTTCTCTGGGAACTTGGACTTAGCATTAAGATGTCAGCTAGCTTTCATCAACACCAGACTGGAAGGGTATACCATCTCAGGGACTCCATGATGTGCACCATGTAGCAGAGAAAGATGAACTGCAGAGAGACAAGAGGAGTAGGGCAGGCTCAGAGGTCACATGGATCAGAGATGGAAGTGGCTGCCTTGGTTCCTGGTGATCCTGCATGGAAGGCAGTAACTATAGTTACTGCCCCTGGTTTCTGTGAGATAGCTTGTTTTCTTACAACAAACTTCTTTCTTTATTTGAGCTAGTTTTAGTGGGGTTCTGTCACGTGCAATCCTAAGTGCCCTGAGCAAAAGGCTAAGGAGATGAAGGTGCAAAACTTGTTTACAAAGGGAATGAGGTTATTGGAATTTTGCTGGAGGGCACATTATGGGAATTATTAGGCTGCAGTTGTGATTGGAGGGGGCCTTGGAGCTATCTGGGGCTTTAGAAATGGGAACAGAAAATGATATTGGCTCATCCAACAGCCTTTCCTCTTTTGTTTCCAGTTTTGTTTAAAGATGCCAATGTACCCAAGGGACAAAATATGAGTGATCCATGATAATTCTATTGCTCTTCTCAGTGATTGGTCTGATAGTGGGGATGGGACCCAGTTTTAGCCAATGTAAAAGAGGAAAACTTGTTTTTCATCCCAACTCTTCCCAAAGAAGTCTTACATGTGAAAATCAGACTACCTTTATACTAAACAGATGCCAAGAATTGCAGTGACACCAACCTGGTGGGCCAACATCCCTGAGTCACTGATATAGCCCCAGGAACCTATTGCTTCAAACTTTTTTTGTGTGTGGAAGATTTATTGATATGCCCCTTTTGTTTAAGCAGCATTTAGTTGGATATTCTCTGCAGACATACCCTGGTCCTTTCCAGCCAGCAAAACCTGCTGGTTAGTTGAAGCCAAAAGCATCTTAATTGATTCAGTTAGAGTTCATAATTTGGAGATTTGGGAAGACAACAAGGTGAAAGGGCATGTATAGTTGGGGATAAAATCTTTTTAAGCAGAAAATCAATACTTTTCTACATAAACCAGGTATAGTAGAGCTCTGACTTTGAAAGTTGTATGAATCGATATACTCGTATATCCATCCACTCATCCATCCATCAGTCATCTACCCATCCATCCATGCATCCATCATCTGTCCATCCATCATCTGTCAGTCCATCTATCATTTGTTCACACCTCTGTCCCTCCTTCCATTTGACTTTCTTTTTATGGAAATTTGCCCTTGAGCAATGGAGAATTTTCTTCCTGGCCTTGCTTGATTCTCTCTGTTATTTTTTCTGTATAAACTCTTTTCTTTTTCCAATCGGGTCTTGTGTAGAGAAATAGGATTAGGTGGTCATAGAGGGGTGTGAAGGAAATTCTGCCACAGCATCTCTCTAGGGACACCTTGTCTTCCAGGTGTCTGGTGTTTTTAAAAGGAGTGTTGATTTTTAGACATTGGGGAAAAATGTTTCTTCAGTTTTTAGGACATTTAAAGCTCCTGCTCCCCCTTATTTTATTCCCTGGAGCTTCTTCAAATTTATTCAAGCACTATCAGTTTCAGGCATGGCTTTGCTGGCCAGAAAGGACAAGGTTATGTCTGCAGATAAATCTCAGGGATTTGCCTGAAGAGCACCCCCTTCAGGGAATAAGTGCTATGTTAATGGCAATTTTAAGAGGAAGGTAATCTTTATTTTTTGATTTTTAGAAATTGTGCTCTCTCGTGTGAATGCTGATCTTTGTTACAATAATAAAGTCTAGAAAATATTTCCAGTTTATAAAATTTTTAGCCATGTTGGGCCCTATCCTCTTCAGGTTAGAAATGGGATGTATTTGTACATGTACCTTCTCCATCTTGGTCTTTGTTACTGTAGTGGTGGTGTGGGTACTGGAGGTTGTGCACTGGCAACACATCACTGTGATTTCTTTCTTCATTTCCTCACTGCCTTTGATCAGGTTTTTATTCAAAATTGGCTGTCCACAGTGATTGGACCTTTACAGAATAAACAAATTTAAGTTTATAGCACAGGCTTCTTCTCTTCTGTGGTAGGTTTCTTTTCTGCGGGCTTCTTCTCAGCTGCTGGGTTCACAGTAGCTGCAGGCTTTTTTTCGCACCCAGGACTTATTCTGCTTTGTAAGGTCAATGCCTTCTTCTCTTCTTTCTCTACACCAGGCTTCTTGCCTTGAACCCCCTTCTCATTTGATTTGGCTTCTAGTGCTGCTGCTGCTCTGCCCACCCAGAGTTTGTGGTTCTGACCTGGTGAAGAATGGTGTTGTGACTCATGGTCTTTGCATATGGGTTTAGCCTCAACGTGACTCAGGTTTTTCAGTGGATTCTTCTTCAGGACTCTGTGGGGGATCTTCTTGTGTGGTGCTTGGAGGGCTCTTTGGATCTCTGGGCCTTTCAAGATTCTGCTAAAGTCTGTACTGAGCATCTTGTGCATGGGAAGGTTGTAGTTACTCTTGAGGGAGGCAGCATTTTGCCAAGTGCTAGATCAGTCATGTAACCTGTGGAAAGCACTTCCAGTCGAAATGCAGAAACGGCCTACCAGAAGCAAGTTTTAAAATGTTCAGATTGCTTTCATTAAGCAGAGTTAATTCCAGGGATGTTTCTGAAGGCTTTGATGGTATCGTTCTCATTAAAGATGATGCAAGGTCCCCTGCGGTGGATACGACGACAGTTTCTCATTTTTCCCTTGCCAGCTCTCATTGCTGAGAGGCATAGACCTTTTTGATATCATTGCAGGGCTTAAGTTTCTTAAGAAGTGAAACAGCCTCCTTGGTTTTTCTTGTAGCCTTCAACTTTATCTTCAACCACCAAAGCAGAGGTGTCCAACCTGTGACCCGTGGGCTGCATGCAGCTCAGGATGGCTATGAATGCAGCCCAACATAAAATTGTAAATTTACTTAAAGTATTATGAGATATTTTTGTGATTACATGTTGCAATTATTTAATTTATGGCCCAAGACAACTCTTCTTCTTCCACTGTGGCCCAGAGACACCAAAAGGTTGGAGACCCCTGCACCAAAGGAAGTTCAGGAACTTCCTCCATACGATCACCTTTAGATATGGCCAGTGCTGGTATGGCCGAGGCAGCCGGGGCAGAGCAGATGGTATATTGCCTCCGTGTTGTGTCCACTCTGTGATGCCAACAGCACTAGGTTTTTGTTGGTTCAGATGTGCAGCCCCCATGACACATATTTCCAAAAGCACCCTGGTTAGAATGATGAGTCCCACCACCTTGAACTTGGAGAATTTGAGCCACAGCTCTGCCAGTACCCTAAGACACAGCACTGTCTTGATGACCTGCCAATTCACTGACAGTACAGGACTCTGCTGTTTTTGTGCAAGTTGGTGTGAACAAAGTTCATGATATGTGGTTGAATGGGAGCCTTGAATATAGCAGGCAAAGTGACATTGTTGCCAGATGATTCCCCTTTTCAGAGTACACTGATACCAGTGGATGAACACCTGCCTTGTAGTAGAGAGGCAAAGGCCACACTTCTGTCTGCCCAGTGGCTCCCACAGGAGAAGTGGCAGTATGACCCCTGACTGAGGCCCTTGGGGTTGTGTGTGGGGAGGAAAGAGGAGGAGGAAGATCCTGGGGTGGTAGGAGTGTGAGCCACACTCTCAGGAATAACTGACTGCATTTAGAAAATGGAGGTCTTATTTCCTGCACAAAGTTGGCTTCTTTTTTCTGTACCCGGCCTTTGCAAGTGCTTGAGTCCCTGCCAGAGTATGGTGATGGCTGGAAAGAGGAGGGGTTTATTTTGGAACTGTTGGTCACAAACCTGGCTGAACAGCCACCTGCAGGATGTGTTTTTACATCGGTTTCTGAAACCTCACTTTAGACCTGCCAGATCAAGAGGTTGGCACTTGTGGCCACATGTTAGATTGACCTGGGGAGCTTTGAAAAGTCCCTGTGCCCTGGCCCTACCTCTGACCAGTGAAATCAGAAGAGCTGGGAGTGGGACCCAAGCAGCAGCCCTTATTAAAGGATCCTCAGGTGATTACAATGAACAGTCAGGTTTGAGAGCCACTGTGGAGGTAATCAGTACTTTCTATAAAGCCCAACCAGGCAGTCTTCTGAACATCACTGATATGGACAAGGCAGGCTCACCCACCTTCCTTACTGCAGCAAACTGCTTACTAATGGGCACATTTGAGATATGCCAACTACAGGGACCCAGAAGAAATATAAGATTAAAATTAAGCCCTGGCTAGTGTGGCCCAGTGGATTGAGTGTTGGCCTGTGAGCCAGAAGGTCACTGGTTTGATTCCTTGTTAAAGCACATGCCTGGGTTGTGGGTCAGGTCCTCAGTTGGAGGTGTGCGAGAGGCAACCTATCAATATTTCTCTTGCACATCGATGTTTTTCTCCCTTTCTTTCTTCCTCCCTCTCCTTTCTCTAAAAATAAATAAAAATGAAATTTAAAAATAAATAAACAAATGAAATTACACCACCGTTGGCATACATATCCCTCCTCCACATCAAAAATCTCTTTAAAAATCGTTAGTGTTTTAAAATGTAATTTTTTTAAATATAGTCACATGGTTAACAAAAATACAAGAAAGTATATCGTTTTAAAGTCTCATGTAATTCTGTCCTCCATCCATCCACTTCCCACCCTTGCTTTGGGTATCTTTCTAGAAGTTTTTTTTTTCCCTCTAACTCTCATTGTTTTCTTGGGAAAAGGTGGCATACTACAACCTGTATTCTACACTTTGTTTTTCTTCTAATGTTTGGTTAGTAGGCTCCAGTGTGGTGTAATGGCTGATATTTGTTCTCATTTGTTGGGTATTTTCATTCACTGGCAGGAGTTCATGCCATACCAAACTTCACATATTTGAATTACTCTCTCCTACTTCCTTACTCTGCATCTCGAAGATCTTTCTATATCAGTACAGAGAGAGCTTCCTAATGCTTAAAAACAGATACATAGTTTTTTGTTGTATGGACAGTTTGTAATTGATTAAACCAGTCCTCTGGTGATGGACTGTAGATTATTTCCAATTTGGGGCCATTTCAAATGGTGTCATTAAGGATACTGTGGTAAATATAAATGTATAATTTCAGATGGGAAGAAATCCACCTATAGAATTTCCATAAGTGCTATTTCCGGGTGAAAGGGCATTTGTTGGTGTCTAACTAGCCACGAGAAATTTTGAGAAGGTGTCATGTTATGCACAGTTGCTGCACCAGGCAGCTCTCCTCCAGCAATTGTGGTAGGTGTAGAATTATATTTGCTTCTTTCTATGTGTGACGTTGAGGAAACCAGCTGGAAGGTTTATGTCTGTTGGTTTTAGAGGAGATGCTTCTGGTGCTGCAGTTCTCCAAGGGTTGTTGTTGGAGCACCTGCATGCATCCCTGGTGTTTGATAAAAATTCAGACCCTGGACTCCCTCAGAATCTTGGGGGTGGAGCCTTATCAATTTTCAGCAAGTTCCCCAGCTGATGCTTACTAAAGGCACACAGAACTTTGAGAATTGCTGTTGTAGGGGATTTGTTGTAGAGCAATGCCTTAGGCCACACTGGATCATGCAGGTCAGGATCTGTGACTGCCATCAATACCAAAGGCCCCGTGACTCCAAGTAAAGACTTAGTCTTGGCATAAGTTGACAATTACATTTTGTTATCAGTCCCTAAAGCAGCATTTACAACTTTGCCCTCAAATACTTAAGATAACAAAAAATAGGAGGAATACTATTGAGAACACTGAAAACAGTTGTTGGCATCTCAGTGAAATCTTCATTAACCATGAGACAGTTGGGACTAAATGGGGTCCACTCGCCCCAAGCATCACTTTTGAAACAAAAGCCAACTGGAAACACTAGAAAGATCTTTTGTCTCTCTCCCACTGTCCTATTCCTAAACTAAGAGACCCAAGTTTGTACCAAGTAAAAAGTCATCCCTCTTCTGCTCCAGAATCACTTTTGGAAAGGACCAGAGGTTTCCTACCACTCCTAATCTCCCTATCACATTAAGAGAGGAAGGCGAGGGAGGCAGTTTACCTTTGCACTTGTTTGTGTAGGGAACTGTTGCTGGTGAACTGAACCTTGAGTCGCAAGACTTGCACAGGTAAGGTATGTAAGAAAGACCAACAGGACTATGGTGGGAGTTCCCAGGATCCGAGAATGGGTAGTGGAGGAGAGGAGTCTATTTTAGGTCAGTAGAGCTGCTTGGAGTCTGGAGCCGTGCACATTACACTTGGCTTGAGAAATGGGACTTGGCCATCACCAAAGTGGAAAGAGCAGGACCAAGGATAATCTACACAATCTATCTTTTGGCAAAGGCAGGGCCTGGCTATGTATTTGCAGTGAGTATTGTAGTACTTCAGATAATGCAGCTTCAACTATGGAGTTTTGAGGGGAGTGTTATAATCTACATATTTAATTCTCATTCAAGCTGTCATTAGTGTGTGAAGGCCACAGAAAAACAGTTTTCAGATATAAAAAGACTCTGGAAATCTACCAATGAAAGAGTTATTTGAAGGTGTCTTCTGCCTGAGAGAATATCCAATATTAGAGATTTAAATACAGAGAAGTGATGGCATAGAGGAAATGGGATATATGTGTTGAGCAATTAAACATAACATTGAGTTCAAGTAATTTCTGTAAGTCTCACATTAAAATAGATGTCAGAGGGTCCATCAGTTGTAACAAATGTACCATTCTAGTAGGAGATATTGATAATAAGGGAAGCTGCACATGTGTGAGGGCAGAGGGTATATGGGAAATGCCTGTACCTTCCCCTCAATTTTGCTGTGAACTTTAAGCTGCTCTAAAAATAAAGTCTTGGCACCCTCTGGAGAGAATTGCCTTGCCAGGATAAAAACAAAGTCTTAATAATAAAGTAAAATAGATTATTTGTGAATGAAAGGTAATATGATATAAAAATAACTTTATTCTGAGTCAAATACTAGCTTATGTTAATGGAGACTGGAAAGTAGAGAGTAGGTGACTGAGGAAAAGGGACATTTAATTTATTGTTTTTTATGTGAAAGACTTAATTACAAAATATGCCACTGACTTTCCTTGATTAAAATGATATAACACTAGAAATTAATAACAAAGGTGGTAAAACTCAAGGACGTAAAAATAAAATACTTTCCTTAATAACCCTGGTACATATTCAAACTAGTACTGGATGTTTTAGCTAGTTCTAAGCATTGTGATAAGGCAAGAAAAGGAAATAAAAGGCATACGGATAAGAAAGGAAGAACTAAAACTGTCCTTATTCACAGATGACATGATTTCTATACTGAAAATTTCAAGAAATCTACAATTAAAAAAAAAACTCTTCTAAAAAATACAAAAATAAGTTTTTCTTCTATATACTAGCAATGAACAGGAAAGACCCAACATAGTAGAGACATCAGTTCTCTGCAACTTGATATACAAAAGTCCTATCAAATTCCCAACAAAAGTATTTTGTAATTTATATAAAAAGGCAAAGGATCTAGACTAGCTAAAGCAGTTCTGAAAAAGAGTAAAATGGGAGAAATCAGTCTTATAATGTAGCTGCAGTGATCAAGACTGTGTGGTGTTGGTGGAGAGACACAAACTAATTGAAAAGAATAGAGAACCCATAAAGATACCCACACGATGGCGCCCAATTGATTTTTATATCCTCACCCAAGGACACGCCCATTGGTTTAATTTTATATTTTAAATTATATTTATTGGTTCTGCTATTACAGTTATCCTTATTTTTTTCCCTTAGCCATTCCCACCCCAGCCCAGCACACCCCACTCCCTCACGCAGTTCCACACCACTGTTCATGTTCATGGGTCATGCGTGTAAGTTCTTTGGCTACTCCATTTCCTGTTTTGTAGTTTACATCCCCATGGCTATTCTGTAACTGCCTATTTGTGCTTCTTAATCCCCTCACTTCTTCATCCATTCCCACACAACCCCTTCCCATCTGGCAACTATCAAAACACTCTATATCCATGATTCCGTCTTTGTACTTTTTGCTTGCTTAGTTTGTTTTTAGATTCAGTTGTTGACAGGTATGTATTTATTGCCATTTTACTGTTCATAGTTTTGATCTTCTTTTTCTTAAATAAATTCCTTTAACATTTCATATAGTAATGGTTTGGCGATGATAAATAAACTCCTCTAGTTTTTTCTTGTCTGGGAAGCTCTTTATTTTCCCTTCAATTCTAAATGATATCTCTGCTGGGTAGAGCAGTCTTGGGTGTAGGTCTCTGCTTTTCATGACTTTGAATATTTCTTGCCAATCCCTTCTAACCTGCAAAGTATTTTTTGAGAAATCATCTGACAGTCTTAAGGGAACTCCCTTGTAGGTAACTGATTGCTTTTCTTTTGCTGCTTTTAAGATTCTCTCTTTATCTTTAACCTTTGGCATTTTCATTAAGATGTGTCTTAGAGTGGGGCTCTTTGTATCCATCTTGTTTGGGACTCTCCATGCTTCCTGGACTTGCATGTCTCTTTCCTTCACCAAATTAGGGAAGTTTTCTTTCATTATATTTTCAAATAGATTTCCAATTTTTATTTCTTTCTCTTCTCCTTCTGGCACCCCTATGTTGTAAATGTTGGACCTATTGATGTTGTCCCATAGGCTTGTTATACTATCTTCATCCCTCCTTCTGCTTCTTCTTCTTGTTGATCTGTTTGGTTGGGGTTTTTTTGCTTCCTTATTTTCCAAATCATTGCTTTGATCCTCAGTTTTGTTCACTCTACTGTTGTTTCCCTGTAAATTGTTCTTTGTTTCAATTGGTGTATCCTTCATTTCTGACTGGATCTTTTTTATGATGTTGAGGTCCTCACTAAGTTCCTTGAGCATTCTTATAACCAGTGCTTTGAACTCTGCATCTGATAGATTATCTCCACTTTGTTTAGTTCTTTTTCTGGAGTTTTGATCTGTTCTTTCATTTGGGCCATGTTTTTTTGTCTCCTCATTCTGGCAGCCTCCCTGTGTTAATTTTTATGTATTAGATAGAGCTCCTTTGACTCAGTCTCTTGGTAGTGTGGTCTAATATAGTAGGTGTCCTGTAGGGTCCACTGGCAGAGCCTCCCCTATCACCCAAGCTGGGAACTTGAGGTGCGCCCTTTGTGTGGGCTGAGTACACCTTCCTCTTGTAGTTGAGCCTTGGTCGCCATTGGTAAATCAATGGGAGGGATTTACCCAGGCCAGTATGCTGCAAGAGCTGGCTGTGACTACTGAACACCAACCTTTGCCCTCTGTGGAGGATCAGCTATGCAGTGGAAGGGTGGTGGTGCTCCAACATGAACTGTAGCTGTCCACTGGGTGAGCAGGCTCTGAGGTTTCCCAGGTGGTACAGGCCAAGGTCACTTGTGTTTTGCCTGGGACATCCTGCCTGAGCTATGGAGCAGGGATTCCCAATACCCAGACTGTGGACCAGAATCAGGCCACAAGTGAAGCTCTCCTGGGCTCTTCCTCCTGTCTCCTGTCTGTGGGAAAAATTGTCTTCTATGAAACTGGTACCTGGTGCCAAAAATTTGGGGACTGCTGCTATAGACCAATCTGAGATGGCTGCTACTTGTGCTGGGTTTGGAGATTCCCAGGTGAAGCCAAGCTGTGAATCTAGGCTGGCTGCTGCTAGTGCTAGCCTGGGGCCACTAAGTAAGAGGTATGGGGACTAGGACCTCACTGAGGTCAGCTGTTGCTTATTTGAATGGATTTAAGAAGTTGTGAAGCTTAACCAAGACCAGCCATTCACATAGAAAAGCTATTGTAAACAGATGTAAGTTGGGTGGGATGGAGCCTCAGGGATCTCCAGGGCAGGGTAAACTGTGTTAGCCAGGTTGATGGAGTCTCAGATATGGTACTGCCTGCCAGCTCTGTGATTCTGCCTGCCTTTCTGTCTGGGAGAAAGCTGTCCCCCAGCTCCAGCCTTGATGCTAGTCACTTTGGTTCCTCCCTGTATGCCACTGGTGCCTTTCAAGCTGCTTCTTTGACGCTGGAGCTCAGAGGGAGTGAGTCTGACTAAGTTTGTGTGTGGATTCTTTAAGAAGAACTGCTGGGGACACTAGAAGTTTCTTCCATTGACTCAATTCCTGCTGGTTTTTGCAGCCAGAAGTTATGGGGACTTATCTTCCTGACACTGGTTCCCTGGGCTGGGGGGCCTGGTGTGGGGCTAGGACTCCTCATTCCCAATATATCCCTCCTGAATTTTTATCCACCACACATGTATGTGGGACCAGCCCATTCCATGTCTCCACCCTTCCTACCAGCCTGACTGGATGTGGTTTCTTTAATTACATAATTGTCAGACTTCCATTCAACTCAATTTCTGGTGGCTCCGAGTGATGGTTGTTCTATAATATAGTTGTAATTTTGATGTGGTTGTGTGAGGAGGTGAACCGTGTTTACCTATGCTGCCATCTTGATGCCCATTGATTTTAGAGAGAGGGAGAAGAGGGTGGAGAGAAACATCAATGTGAGAGGGAAACATCGATTAGTTGCCTGTCATATGTGCCCAGACTGGGGACTGAACTTGCAACCCAGGCATGTGCTCTGATGGGACAATGCTCCAACCAACTGAGCCACGCTGGCCAGGCCCCCAATTGATTTTTGACATGACACAGAAACAATTCAATTGAGGAAATGAATTTTTACCCAGTAGTGCTGGGGCAGTTGTACACCTATGGCCAAAATAATAAACCTTGGCCTAAGTTTCACACCTAATACAAAAATTAACTCAAAATAGATGATGGACTTCAATGTAAAACATAAAGCTATAAAACCTTCAGAAGAAAACATTTGAGAAATATCATTAGAATCTAGGGCCAAATGTTCTTAGACTTGACACCAAAAGCATGAACCGTAAAAGGAAAAACTGATACATTGGACCACATCCAACTAGAAAACTATTGGTCTGTGAAAGACCCTGTTAAGGGAATGAAAAGATAAATCACAGATGAGACCAAATATTTGTAAACCACATATCTGCAAAGGATTATTATCTAGCATATATAAAGAACTCTCATAACTTGACTAAACAAACAACTCAATTAGAAAATAGGCAAAAGATATAGACATTTCACTGAAGAGGTGATACAGGTGGCAAATAAGCAATAAAAAGGCAGTCAAAGTCACACAAGCACACACAACCCCACACAACCCACAATGAGTTATTACACGCTTAACAGAATGGCTAAAATAAAAAATAATGACAATACAAAATGCTAGTGAGGATGTGGAACAGCTGGATCCCTTTTAGATACTTCTGGTGGAAATATACAGTGGGAGAGCCACTCTGGAAAATAAAAGTTCAGCAGTTTCTTAAAAAACTAAACATATGACCCAGGAATTGGGTCATTCTCTTGAGTATTTATCCCCAAGAAATGAAAACTAATGTTTATATAAAATTATCCTGAAAGTATTCACAGCAGCTTTATTAATAATAGCCACAAGCTGGAAACAGCCCAAATGTCCTTCAGTAGGTAAATGGCTAAATAAATTGTGTTCTGTCCACACCACAGGGTACTAGTCAGTAATAAAAAGAAACGAACTATTGATACATGCAGCAACCTGAATGAATCACCAGACAATTATACCAAGTGAAAAAAAGCCAATCTCTAAAGGTTATATACTGTATGATTATGATTGCAATTATATAACATTTTTTGAAATGTCAAAATTATAGAAATGGAAAACAGTGATTGCCGGGAGTGAAGAGAGGGCGGGGGCGAAGAGAAGTGGGTGTGACTATAAAAGGGCCACGTGAAGGATCCTTGTGAGATGTTCTGTATCTTAACTGTATCAAAGTCAATATCCTGGCTGGAATATTGTGCTATAGTTTTGCAAGATGTTACCTTTGGGAGAAACTGGGTAAAGGATATGTGGGATCTCTCTATTGTTTTTTTCATAACTGCATGAAAATCTACAATGATCTCAAAATAAAAAGTTTAATAAAAAAACAAAAATACTTATTTTAGGTTTTGAGCTATTTACTATAGTTGTTGATAAACTACTGATCACAACTTATGAGATAGTGTCTAATCAATATCCCAAATTCATAGTCTTAAGTACTTTTAAAAGTATTAACCAACAAAGAAAGGCTATAAATTGAATAAGCATTCTACTCAGTAGGCAATGAGGGAAAACCTCTGCAAGAGAAACCTATGGAAAGCAGGAGTAAGAATGTGGAATTAACTATAGCATTAGAATATGTAATATTTTGTATTCTAATGCAATGTATAATAGGATGAGAATATATAAAAAGCATTGTGTTGATGACTGTAAGACCGAGTCCTAGAAAACAGGACAAAGCAAAACAAACAAAAGCCAATAAAATAGACTTACTTTTGACTAATCACATATAAAATGAACATATAATATTTATAAAATGAATATATAACAGTTTATAATATTTACAAAGTAACTATATATTGCAAATTAGGAATTAGAAAGGACATACACACGGAGATCCAGACAATGATCAGATAACAAGATGTGACACTGCAGCAGTGCTCAAAGCAGGTACATGTGGGTTCCTGTCGTGGGTGCCCCACTACTACCTCCTGACTCCGGGCAGGCCATTTAATCTCTCTCAGCTTCAAGCTCTTCCACTGTAACATGGGGACCATAATACAGTGATTGTGTGGATTCAGTGAAATAACCCAGGGAAATGGCTCAGCCCATGGCTGGGCCCTGTGTAGAACTTAGATGGTAGCTGTTGTTAATTTTTGGTATTAAATTTGAAAGTGTAAGAGAACAGAAATTCCAGAATTGTCTACCATAAAAGAAGTCAGGGGTCAGAAAAGTTCCTTTTTTCTTAAGGGCTGTTAGTAACCGTTTTAGGTTTGTGGAGTGTTCTGTAGCAATGGCGCAGCTCTGCCATTGCAGCGTGAAAGCAGCCAGAGAGATTTCTCAAGAAGTGTGCATGGCTGTGTGCCAGTAACCCTGCTTGTCAAAACAGGTGGCAGGTCTGCAGCTGTGGTTTATTGGGCCCCGATCTAGACCAAGAGCAAAGAAGGAAATGATGAAAGTTTTCAAGCCCATTAGCAAAACCTTCAGGACAAGTGATCCTTTTGATTTTTAAAAAAACTTCTCTAAACCCTAGAAAAAGAAGAAAACTATCTCAAATCTGTCTTCTGACCTAGCACCATACAGACGCAAAGTCTGACAAATATAACACACAAAAAATAGTCATAGTTTGATCTCGCTTATAAATACAGAGAAAGTAATCCTAAATAAACCTTGACAAATTGAATCAGTTGGATGTTAAAAGAACAATGCATTATGATCAAGAAAGGTTCATTCCAGAAAGACATTATGGCTTATTATTAGGAAGTCTATGAATAAACCTCATCAAAATGTTAAAAAAAAAAAGGATCATTTTCACAGATGTCAAACAAGCATTTATTAAAATTTCAATATTCACTTTCAGTGAAAACTCTTAGAGAAAGAACTAAGAATAAAAATATACTTTCTCAGCATAATATGACTGTCTATGGCCAACCAGTAGCCAAAAATATGCTTAATTTTGTGATACTTAAAGCATTAAAGTAAAGAATGAATGAAGATGGCTGCTAGCAACACTGTTATTTGCGATTGTTTTGGATGTTCTAGTGAATGAATCAAGAAAAGAAACAGATATAAGTAGTAATTACATATTGGAAAAAAGATTGCCAAATTAGCATTGTTTGCAGGTTACATTATTATTTATTTTAGGAATCAACTCGAAAACTGTTAGTACTAATGGGCGAGTTAGGTCAGGGGGATGGTTAAAACATATCTACAAAAATCTATAACTTTCTCCGAGAGCAGCCCTAAGTAGTTAGATGACATAATGGAAAAATCATTCCTTTTGGTCTCTAGTTGCCACCTTCCTGCCCACCAGCAATTTTTCTTCTTCTGCACTCTTGGCAGAAAGGCAGAGGTGAGTGCTGTAGCCCTCTGTGGTAGAGGAAATGTGGGAAACCTGAGTATTTACGACAGGCTGGCAGAGCCACCTCTGCCGTGTGTCTGCAGGAAAGTGGTTATTACAAAAAAGGCACACTCAGCACACCACATCTCAGATGCCATCAGAGCAGTAGTTGGCAATTGTGTAGCGTTACGTTCTCACCCGTTGGCGTGTTTCTTCCATAGACATGTATGACCATGGAGCTTGGAGCATGGAGTTGGAGAAGTGGTTTGATGGGGGCACTGGAAAGAATATGGACGGCAACTACATTCAAATTTCACTTTTGCCTTCTTGCCTAATTTTGTATTCTTCAGCCGGTAACTCAGCTTCTTTGAGCCTTTGTTGCATAATGAGGATAAGCAAACCTCATGCCCAGGTTATTGTAGCACTAACTACCTTTTTTTTTTTTTTTTGGTTAAAGGTAGCACCTCAACAACTGCTCATTAAAAGTTAATTCCCTTTCTGCTGCCTCCCTGGGATTGGCTAATTCCCTTGTCCCTTTAAAGATACCAGGAAGCCTGGCTTTTACCTCCTTTTTGAAAACCAAGCATAGATTCTAGAATTTCAGGAATCTTAACTTCTGCTCCTCCTCTGGCTCAACTGCTGCCTGCTTCTGAGCTTTGCTATCATCCTTTCAGGAAAGGAGAAAAATTATTCACAGTGATCATATCTTGGGGGCACTGACTGTCTCTTCCACGTTCTTGTTTCCTCTGGAGCAGCCAGGGCAATTCTGGGAATAGGAATATAGAGATGAAAACAGGCAAACAGGGACAGAAACTAGAGAGGTTGTGGTAAGGAGGAAAGATCAGAGACTTGGACCTCGTGAGTGTTGCCTTTCAAAGCCTTGCTGTAGTATCTACCAGCTTGGTTACATGGGAAACTGTTAACCACTCTGAAGCTGTAAAATGAGGAAAATAATATCTACCTTGGGCATTGTTGGAAAGACTATAATGTCTGAATGTGTTTTATTTAGATATGTTATGTACATACAAATCCTGGATATCAATAGCTTATGCTATATACAGATTATGTGCCTTTAAAAATGTAAAGTTTTCTGAGATGCATAAGACATCTCAGAAAAAGAATGTATTTTTGTAGGAAAAGTTTATTGAATGGAGTGCTTTAAACATTTTCCATCCAGCCCCACAGCACTTGCATGAAACAGTGACAGGCACAAACACCAGGCAGCTTTGGAGTGCAGTTCTTGCTTCCCACAACCCTGCTGCGTTTTATTGTCTTACATCTTCATCATGAATACCATCAAACCCAGCACTCATTCTGGGCTTGCTACATGCCAGGCACTGTTCTAGGACCTTGCTAATGAATGAATTCACTTTTTCTTCACAATGTGGAGGGATGGAATCACATGGAGGAGGCAGTGGATGCTAAGATTTTGCCCCAGATCACTTCTGACACTTTTTGAGATGACAGCTTGGTTCCATATGGATCTATAAATTCATGTTGGGTTTGGTTTGGTCTCAACCCTTGTCTCCAGATATTCTCATGAAATAATCCTATTGTAGGAGAAAAATTAGCAGTGAACACTGAAACCGAAGAGCCCTAATGTTGCCTGAGGTCTCTACTTACTTTCATTTTTCTAAATAATCTTTGAGAGGGACTTTTAGTACATCCAGAAGATGGGATACCAACATAGTATCAACATATTGTGAAAAATTTCTAAGTGTATCCAGAAAGGTTGCCTGAAACTTCTATTGCCTCAAAGTCTATATAATTAGAACTCCATGATGTCATCTTTGAGCTTTAATATAGCTTAAAATTATCCTTCTGTAGGTTGTTTCTTTCTGAAACATTTTAAATTTAGAAAATTAACTTGTTAAACTTCTTTAAAAGTTAAGTCTTTAGATTTTTAAATTCACCGTGTGTGGGGGAGTTGGAGTGACAAATGCTTGAGTCATTAAAGTCAAATGTTAGGGCGCTCTGGCCGTTCTGGGGACCCAAGGCCTCCGTGGTCTCACATGGTTCTGTTTTGCCAACATTTCATCTTGGCAGAGCAGTGGGGGTGCAGGTGGGCTCCAGTGTGTGTTCTTTACCCAAGCCGGGCTCCCTTCTTACTGACTCCTGTATCGAATGGCTGGTGGGAGGGCCACAAAGGATGATGGCGTTCAGGGGTCAGAGACATGTTTTGTTGGACCAGATTCTGGAAGTTGAGTAATTTTCCTCTATCACCACTTATGAACTCTCATGGGGTTCTCCTTCATGGTCAGCTGTAGGTCAGTCTTCTAAAAGCCAATTCACTGAAATTAATGTGAGCTGACTAGCTGCATATCAGCATCTTAAGGAATGTCTGATTTGTCTCCATCCCTACTCCCTGTTGTGGGAGGCTGAGAAGCAGTGAGAGGAGAGAATGAGGGACTGAGAGAGAGGAGGAGACTGAGGGATCAGTGAGGGAGTGCTGATGAGAAGGGACTGAAGGGCAGATGGGAAGAAGGGACTGGGGATAGACCAAGTAACTTGGTGGGACTGCGGGGCAGAGAGTGGGGTTCTGAGGGGCATGGGGCAGCAGCTCCATCATAACAGTGAACATATCTCCAAGGATTTTGACTGTGCAGGCACCCCAGGGACACTCTGACAGTTCTGGCAGTGAGAACATGAAAGACTGGGTTTTTATTTCATGCCATTCCTGCTGCATGTGGTGAGTGTGGGTGACTGTGGAGGAAGGTTATCCTGTTGCCAGGAGGTAATTTACCATTGATCGGGGATGATATGGAAATGATGTATATGATCCTTCTCCTGCCAGCTTTGGGACTTATTAATTTTCTTCCTCTACTTATCACAGCTCTGAACACTCTTTTTCTGATATGATGGATGACAGATGGCAGGGCATCTGCTATTCTCTTGGAGGATGGTAGGCTGTACATGCACATAATAGGTGTCCAGTAGGTATTGGTTGACTGAGTGAGGAGTCTACTCTGGGCTTGCTTTGGGGCAGGGCAGTTACAGAGTGATCTCTTGGCTTTCTAGAAGTCATAGAAGCCATAGGATTTTAGTGTGGGAGGTCCTACTGATCTGTGAATCAGGGAGGGATGGAGAAAGTGTCCTGTTGGTAAATATTTAATAATTGGTTCTCTATAAAAGAGCAGAAGCACAACCCTGGCAGGAAATGCTTGCTGATTGCTGATTTCCATGGTGTAAATTTCTCACCATGGTCAGTGGCTCCTGCTGATTCTAGCTCACCACTGGAGGAGGGAGTATATACAGAGCAGAGGTGAGTGGCAATAAAACTCACCCTGCTCTGTCCCCAGCCTGACTCCATGTATGTGATGTGCATCCTCTCATGGACTCTAGAATCCATTTCCCCCTCTTATTGATCAGGCAGCTGAGACCCAGAGGGGTTAAATGATGCATTTGTTACTATAATCAGCAGCAGTGTGGATTTGAAGGCTCATGCCCTCTCTACTCACCTTACTGGGCTGTCCAAGGAAAAGGGATGAGTTTCATAAGTCACCAAAGAATAACAGGGCTGGCTAATGCTACCAGGACAGCATTGGAGAGGTGCATTATTCAGGGGAAGCTTTGCTAAAGAGGTTATATAAAAGGCCACCCAAAGAATGAGTAGAGGTATGTTACCAGGTGTACCCAGTGGTGAAGGGTAAGTTACATCTCTTGTCTCATCCTCAGTTTCTTTATCTGTATAATGGGGCCCTGAAAGTCTACTTCAAAAGATTATTAAGAGAATTCAATGATGTAAGTATATAAAGCACTAAGCATAGTGTGACACAAAGTAGAGTGACATCAATGCTGACTCTCAGCAGCCTTTTCCTCTTGAGTTCTTTATCCTGGGACTGACTAGGGCAGCATCTGTTAAACTTTAATGTGCTTGGAAATCACCTCCGGATCTGTGATTCAGCAGGTCTCAATGGAGCCTGAGGTTTTGCATTCTAACTTCCCAGGTGGTGTTGATGCTGCTGGTCCATCAACCACATCTTGAATAGCAGGAGCTAGGACACCCTGACAGAGCATTGTGGTGCCTGCTGCTGAAACTCTGCTGCTTCTCCCCATGACCACCAAGACTACTGTTTACAAGGCAGTGTCTTTTCTGTCTGGAGCAGCCCCTAGCTCAGCCCTGCTAAGAGCATCTGGCTGCAGGGCATACTAGCTTGGTGGGGAGTCTGGACACAGGTTTCTTCTCCCTTTCATTTTTCTTGATCTTAGTGTTGGTTCTGCCAGGACTTTGCTGTGCAACCTTTGCCAAATCCTTTCCTCTCTTTAGGAAGCAGTTTCTAAATTAGCAAAATAAGACAGCAGGACAAAATGGTCTTCCCTTAGGGGCACTCTGAAGTTCTGTGAACCTGTAATTCCAGCTGGTTGGCACATTCTCCCCCAGATCGTGAGGAGTACTTGACTCTATTGCTGTGTGCCATGTTCCGGTGGAGTCTCTGAAGGCACATGGAGGAATAGAGTCAGACAGAAGAGGACTAATGGGGAGGATTTAATCCAACTTTTTGGAAAGATAACAGGTAAGCCCAGAGAGGTGAAGAGGAATTTGGGAGCAGTAACTGCTTATTGAGCACGTCCTGGCCTCATACTCTCAAATACCATCTTTATGTTTGGGAATTTTCCATCTTATCAATCCCTGCCTCCTTAATGTAGCATTCAGAAACTCACTTGCCCATCCTCCTTGCAGCTAGAGCACAGACATGTGACCTTGGATCTGCCAATCGGATGCGTCTGTGCAGGATTTTGAATTGGCTGCTAGTGAAGAAAGGAGCGGACACTGTGTGATTCATTCTGGAGGGCGAGGTGGTAGATCTATCCAAGTGACAGAGTTGGCTGTGGAAAGGCAGTGTTTGTCCCATGTGAGTCTGTGGTGCAGACTGCCTTGTCTGGACCCAAGAGTGGTGGCAGTGCTTCCTCTCTTGGACAGGTTCTGTGCTGTGGTTTCGATGTTCCTCCTAGCTGTGTGGCCTCCTAGCCAGATTCTCTAGGCCTCCCAGAGATTAAATGCCTTTCCTGCTTAAGTTGGTTAGAGCAGGTTTCTGTTGTTCATAAGTCAGAATCTGGACTGCTTACAACACTTTATGTGCATCATCTCATTTCATCCTCACAGTAACCCAGTGAGGTAGGTGTTATTATCATCTTATTACAGCTGGAGACACTGAGGCATGAAGAGGTGAACTAACTTCCTCAAGGTTATACAGCTGGTAAGTGGAGCAGCCAGGATTTGAGTCCAGATCATTTGGCCCCAAAGCACATATTTTAAGTACCACATATCTTGTGTGAGAGAGAGTGGGTATGGAACGGTTCTTGCATATTTTGCTCATCAGTGGTGTGGGCTTTATTAGATCTAGGTGTGGGTAGGCCTGCTCTGGGTTTTTACTGATAACACACTTTTTTCCTGAGGAATGGTAACATAGGCAACTGTTCTAGTGACATCGATTCAGGCATAAACTTAGCTTTGACCCCAAGGGTGAACCATGTGAGACCACAGATGAGCACTAGAATGTTTGTACTTTCTTGGAGTCTACAGGTGGGTGCCAGAGGAAAAGGAGTGAGATTGAAACTCAGGGAAGAAAGAAAAAACTGTCCTTAGAAAAGGAAGTAAAAGAAGCTTTGACTCAAGCCCAGAGACCAGTCAGAAAGTGAGACGGCCACCACCTATTGATCACAGCACTCAATCCTGTTAACCAATACTTCTACAAAGTAGCCAATATTCTCTTGGACAAGGCTCCACGGGAGGCAGATTGGCTAACTGTTCTACCACAGCTGCTTCTCATGGGCTGGAAAACTTTCTGGGGGTCCAATTTTCTCCCTTCCACTCTTTCTTTACCTTCTTTCATTTCTTCTTACCTCACCTCTCTGTTTCTTCAACAATTATCTTTAAGCATATTTGATGATTCAGCCAGTAGTTGCTGAATGTGTACTGTGTGCCACACATGGTTGAAAGTGCTGGCGATACGGCAGTGAAGCAGGCAGACAACTTAGTGGCAGAGGTGTAGCTCAGTGGTTCCAAGTTGATTTAAGTGGTGGCATCTCCACCCTTGCACCCAGTCCCAACCCCGCTCCCTAAGAATATACCATTCTACCCCCATTTAACAGATGAGGAAACTGAGGCCACAAAGTCTGTATCAACTGTCTGAGGTCTCATGGTTAGACCCAGAGCTCTGTGAAGTCTAAAAGTTGAGTCAGAGCCAAATGGGTCCAGCTAAACCCGAGTCTGGACTGTGACTCATCCTGGGATGGAACCCAGAGCCTCTCCTTCCTTTCTCACCTGGGCCCAGGGACCAGCCCCAGTATTGCCACCACCCATGTGCCCCATGGAGCCTGGCTGCAGGGCGGATGTGGCCACCCAGGCTGCCCACTTCCTTGCTGCTGCACCACCAACAGCTTCAGGCTGTCTGATTAGAAGGGTTTTTTTTTTTTTTCATGTTGATCCCTCTAGGGGAAACAGATGTGGGTGGGAGGATGGTGGAACACACCCACATTCACCTAAGCTTGGAAGTAACCCAGGTTCCAGCTTCTTTGTGCCCTGAATGGTAATAGTGGCTCTGGTCTGGGACACCTGACCCACTGACTCCCCGAGCTGTGCTCCTGCTTTTTCGTGGGGTGAGGGGAGGAGGGGGGCACTTGTGAGCGTGCACGGGGTGGGGGTGGGGAAGGGGATAAACTTCCTGTCCCAACCCACTGTTGGGCAGGACTTCCTCCTTGAGAGCTGACTTCCTAGTATTGGGCCAGCTAAAACAAGTGGGAGGTTCTGGAGTCAGATACACCTAGGTTCAAATCCCAGTGCAGTGTAGCCTCAAGTAAGTTCATTAACCTCTCTGAATTCCTTTGTAAAATAGGCAGGAGAGTACTAGTCAGAGGGCTATAGAGATAAGGCCCCTAAGGTCTTACTCAGCTCAGTACCTGGCACACAGGAAGCAATGTGCCGGCTATTTCCATTATTGGTTAGAACACAAAGGGCTTCCCAGTGTCTGTGGGCCCCTCGGGCCTGGTGCCCCTTTTCTAAGGCTTGACCCTGCTTTCCAGGGCTGTACTTTCCTGCAGTTCCATTTGCGCAAAGGCTCTGCTTGCTCTACATGTCACCTCTTGTCTCTGGATTTGTTTCCTCCCTGTTCTCCATTGAACAATCACATACAGACCTCCGTTTTCTCTGATCCCCATTTGTGTCTCTGAGCGAGAGAAATGCCTGTGCAGCCCTGGTTTGCCTCTGGTAAGGATAGCAGTGGCCACCACCAAAGGAGTGCTTTGGTCCCTGAGTAGCAATCTCTGTCTCCAGTTCCTGCTCCCAGACCTGCTAGCCTACTTGCAATCAGCCTCCTCTGTCCCCCTCCCTGCCTCATATCCCAGAACCATAGGGAAGGCTGTTGGAATAATAAAAGTCCTATGCTCAGATATGTAGCAGTACCTTCCCTGTTTAAGTTGATTCTAGGGAGGGTTGCTGAGTGGTGTCTATCACATGCAAAGCACACTGGAGGAGAGTGATGGATCCCATAAGTAGAAGAATGATCATTCCCGTGCTTAGGAGGTGGTTTCCTGTACGTTCATTCATTCATTCTCATCATTCACCCAACCCGCATGGTTGCCAACACTGGGAATTATCAACTTTTTCAATTTTTGCCAGTCTAATGGGTGAGAAAAATATCTTGTCTTAATTTGTACTTCCCTGATAGTCACGAAGCTGAACATAATTTCATATACCTGATGTCCATTTTTTATTTCTTTCTCTGGGAATTCCTTCTTCATATTTCTTTGTCCATTTTTCTACTGGGCTTTTTCTTATTGAATGATAGTTACTGTCTTTATATATGGTGGGTACTAATCCCTTATTTGTGACATATATTGAAAATAAACCATCTGGTCTGCCCCATGTCTTTCCTTTTTTCATTTGAAATGAATTCTCTTGTCTTGCAGACAGTTCACATTTTTTACAGGTATGTGTTTCAGTCTTCTAAATGGCTTCTGGATTCATTTTCCCTCTGGTAGCACTTACCACATTGATTTGTGGTTACTGTATGTCTCAGGGAGAAACTTAAGGGCAGGCACCACATTTTATCCTCCTGTGGCTCTTCTGGGACTAGTGCAAGGGTTTTGTGCCTGAATGAGGGAGTGAGTGAAAAAGCTGTGTACAGCCCTCCATGTGTAGATGGGGTTTGCTGCAGAGATGGGAGTGAGTCAGGGCATGAATCACATGCTCTTCCCTGGCTCCGGTGACATTTCGGAAGCTCCTAGAGAAGCCTTCCTCATTCCAGGGGAGCCTCCCCCTTCCTGAGCAGGCACAATGAGGCTGTGCTGGTTATCAAACTGTGTGTGCACATGTGCAGGTGTGTGTGTGTGTAGGAGGTTTATTTTTTTAAAACTCTCAGTGGCATCATGTTCTATGTATGTGTGAACAAGGTGTTAAAAATCCCAGAGAGGACCTGTGTATGTGTGGGTGTTGGGGGCTGAGTAGAGAGGGAGAGAGGGGGATGAAGGGTGTTAAGAATCTTTGCAACATGTTGCATTTGCTATGGGGAGGATGGGGTGCTGGAGGGGGTTGAGCACTGGGAGGGGGCATCCTTGTGAGCTGAGCTTCCTGGAGTCTCTTGATCTGTGGCCATGTGATGCTGTTGCCTGTCCCTGCTGCTGAAGGCACTTCTGCTTAGTTCCCACGGGCTTGGCTTCTCCATTTTCATTTTCGAAAGCAGTGGAGAGTGCCAGTTAGATTATTAGACCCAACTAACCTGAAATGTGTGAAAAATAGTAAATATTGACAGTCCCTTTTGTGGAGCAGGTTATTGCCATGGAAATGCTGTGTACATGAATCTGTGTGGTGGAGGAAGCTGGTGCAGGAGCAGTGAAGTGCTGGGCCGTGGTGCTGCCTGAGTTGGCAGGTTTAGGAGTGAGTGCCATTGGTTTAGAATCCCAGGGCAGTCCAGTGAGACTGTAAACCTGGGTCCCCAATCAGCCTGCACCAAGAGAGCATTTAGTTATTGCTTACTGCATGCACAGTTCTGCACCAAGCATTCTCTGTGTGTTATTGCATTTATCATCGCTCCATCCCTGTGAAATGCCATTATCTTCCTGGTTCACTGGGGCACCGGTTTTGAACAACTTGATCAAAGGTGCTCAGGCAGTGAATGGTAGAGCCCTGTGACTGGCTCTGTGGAGCCTGAGTCTTCACCACTCAGACATTTCTCTCACCATGATTTACTCCAGAGAAAGCTAACCAGTCAAATTTGTGGCTGATGTTTAAAGACCACAGACAATTTCCAGCTTCTTTGGAAAATGTGGATGGTCTGGCTTTGACTGGGTGAGGCCTGCCTTTCTTGGTGGCTGCTCCCCATACAATTCGTTGATTAGCTGGGATGCTAGCTCTCCAGTCCCCAGCTGTCATTCTGAGAAAGCACTGGGTATCACACTCAGGGCCATTTTGAATTAATTGAGAATTGTCTACTGAGAGCTCTTCATCCTGTTAGAAATCACATTAATTTTAGCTGTTGTTTTCACTTGCTGATTAGTCCTTTTGAGGTTATTTGATATTCTTCCTGTGGTCTCAAGAATTTGTGGATGGTTGGGTAAAGATCTTCAGGGCAGGCAGGGAAGGTTGCAAAAGGAGAGGTACTGTTAGTCCACTCACTCATTCATTCATTCTTTTGTTTGTTCACTTGTTCAACATATTCACCATTAGGTGCTAGAGTTACAACAATGGATGATATTTAGTCTTCAAGGAACTCATGACATAACTTGGGAGACAGATGTAGACAAGCATTACCAAGCAAAGTGGAGATGACACAGTTGGGGTACACCTAGGTAATTCCAAGAGTATATAAGAGGACCTCTTTCAGATTTTGGGGATAGGTCAGGGAGGCCTTCCAGGAAAAGGTGATACCTATTGAGACTCAAGGAAAAGTGAATACATTAGCAAGGCAAAAAGTAATTGGGGGAACACTGTTTCAGGTTGAGGTCTCCCATGTTCAGAGGCTGGGAAGGGAGAGCAGGGTACATGTGGGAAGTGCCTGAGAGTTCAGTATGGTGGAACAGTGTGTGTGTGTGTGTGTGTGTGTGTTTGGAGGTACTGCAAGACTTGGGGCTGGAGACGTTAGTCACTGGGAGCTGAGTGAATCTATAAGTGAGTTCAGACCATTTGGAATATGTCCTGTAGCAACCTCTGCAGGGCACAGGGTTGTTGGGGAAATAGCACTGTAGGGTACAGTAGAGGTGACTCTGGGGCAGCATTAAGGGGCTGCAGAGATCCTTTCAGAGCCAAGGCCAGGTTTTTTTCCTCAGTTTTTAAAAATTTATTTTTAGAGAGAGGGAAAGAGAAGGAGAAAGAGAGGGAGAGGAACATTGACATGAGAGAGAGAAATGTTGATCACTTGCTCTCATATGCACCTCAACCGGGGATGGAATCTGCAAACTAGGTATATACCCTGATCTGGAATTGAACCAGTGACCTTTTGCTTTGTAGTACAATGCTCCAGTCAACTGAGTCACACCAGTCAGGACAAGGTCAGCTGTTCTCTGCTTGGCTTGTAGGTCACATTTCTCCTGGTGTGGTTTGAGGACTTTTAGAAAGGATTCCTGCCTTGGCTCCTCTTTGCTTGGAATTCTGCTTCTTAGAGAGATTCTGTTGGCCCTAAACTTGGTCTGACATTAGAATGCAGTGAAATATCACTGAGTGCCAGCTGGATTCTTCAGGTTGCAAAAGAAAGCTTGTCCAGAATACCTTAAATGGAATGAGGCTTAATTTCAGGTGTGTATGTGACATGGGAAGGAGGGGAAATAGTCTCATCAGCCACAGGGATACTACAAGACAGGGTGCTGCATCAGCCCTCATGAGAGCTGGTTCTGTGGTCATCTATCTATGTATATTCCAGCTTACCAATGCTGTCTGCTTGTGTTTCTTATCTCTCTACCCAAGAGAGACCCCAGTTGGTTTGATTTTACATTATCCCATATGGAAAATTTATGCCAAGCTGCATTATCGATCCATCTATCCATCCATCTATCCATCCATTCATCCATCCATCCATTCAATAATCAATACATCCATCTAATTTCATAACAGATGTTAAATGAGCACCTACTTTTATGTCAAACTCTATACTGTATTCTGGGATTATAGCAATGAGTAAGATAGATATAGTCACTGTTCTCAAGAAGTATATAGTTAAGAGGCCAGTTAGACATTAAAGGTGGTGGTGAATGCTAAAAAGGACTAAGGAACACATAAATCTGAAGATTTGCTAAATGAAGCATAGGTGGGTAAGCAGAAGGAGATGTTAGGGGGCCTCCCAGGCTAATTTTTGTGACCATAAGAGTTCTGTTAGTTTCACATGTCAGGAGCCTCAGTGTCTCTCACAGCAGAAATTCCTCAGAAGGGGCAGTGCACTCTATGGGTGCTGTGTACTTCCTGGTTACCAGTGGAGGTGTCTTACATCAAGACCCATGGCTAGACATCTTCTCCTGTGGGTGTGAACTTACTAGCTTCATTTATGAGAGTCAGTATAGATGTGGGAGTGGAAGGAAGAATGAAGGAGTTAGGGGAGTTGTCAGTGATGAGCATACACATCGAGTAGACAATCTAGCATGGGTTCAACTTAGCTGCACTGTCTGTGTGATATTGGGCTGGTTTCATGTTTCAGTTTCCTTATCTGTAAATTGGGAATAAAATACCCATATTTTAGGGTTATTGTGAAGATTCAGTGAGTTGATATAAGGGACTTAGGACAATGCCAGGCACAGGATACAGGTGCTCTTAATAAATGTCAGCCATTAGTGTGATTATTATATGGAATCAGTCAGTCGTGGCTCAATTTTCTGACAACTCTTTCTTGATGGACTATAGCTGTGCCCCTCCATGCCATGTTTATGGTATCCAGCCTCCCCTATCAGACTGCTTCAATTTATTGATGCTTCTAGGCAGGTTCTTCAGTGGCTCTGGGGACCCATTCTTGTCCCCATCTGCAACAGAGAGCAGTGTCTTAGCCTGGTCCAGTGTTCTGTATCTGAGAATATGTGTTTGTTAGGGTGGGTGGAGGTATTCTCTGTGGAGTTACAGCCCTAATGATTCAAGTTGCCTATGATATCACATAAGCAAATGGAGAGATAAGGTGCAGGCCCCTGGCTCTTCAATGTTGGGGAAGAAGTTCTGAGGTCAGCCTGTCTGCTCTCCTGCACTGCATGCTGCTGATGGCTCTCACAAGGACCTAATGAGGCATTCATCTCTCTCACCATGGGCAAGGCCTTAGAGGTGTCATCTCACCTCTCCCTTTGTCACCTCTGCCTGAACTGCCCATAAGTGACCTGGGGCTCCTCCTGGAAAGAGCATAGTAGATGTGGGATGGTCAGAACCAAACAGATGGGGCCAGGACAGAGGTGGGTTTGGTCTCTCCTTCAGAGAGGGCCAGGGTGGTCTCTGTACCACAGAACAGCAAAGCATTTGCCTTCTAATTTGACCTTTTTTCCTACATTGACTTCTTATGCCATGAGCTCTTCATTCATTAAATGGGAATATCAGAATCTCACCTTGATTCATAGGCTGTTTTCTGCATTTCTGGTTTTGTATTTTTTAAATATATTTTATTGATTTTGCTATTTCAGTAGCCCCAGTTTTCCCCCCTTTGTTCTCCTCTGTCCAACACCCATTTCCTCCAGCAATTCCCCCTTTAGTTCATGTCCATGGGTCATGCATGTAAGTTCATTTTTTTCCAATAATTTTTAAAAGAGTTGCATTTATTAATTTTTAGATGAGGGGGAAGGGAGGGAAAAAGAGAGGGAGAGAAACATAGTGTGTGGTTGCCTCTTATGTGCCCCCAGCTGGGGACCTGGCCCACAACCCAGGCATGTGCCCCAGACTGGGAATCAAACCGGTGACCCTTTGGTTTGCAGGCTGGTGCTCAATCCACTCAGTCAAACCAGCCAGGGCCGTGCATATGAGTTCTTTGGCCTCTCCATTCCCTATATTATTCTTAACATCCCCTTGTCTATTTTGTACCTACCAATTATGCTTATAAATCCCAGCATCTTTTCCCCATTCTCCTCCTTCTGCCTCCCAGCTGATAACCCTCCAAATGATCTCCATACCTATGATTCTGTTCCTGTTCTTGTTTACTTAGCTTTTTTTAGATTCAGTTGTTGATAGTTGTGAATTTGTTGCCATTTTAATGTTCATAGTTTTGACTTTCTTTGTCTTAAATAAGTCCCTTTAACATTTCATGTAACAATGACATGTTGGTGATGAACTCCTTTAGCTTTACCTTGTCTGGGAAGTATTTTTATCTGCCCTTCCTTTCTAAATGGTAGCGTTGCTGAATAGAGTGATCTTGGATGTAGGTCCTTACTTTTCATGACTTTGAATACTTCTTGCCAGTCCCTTCTTGCCTGCAAAGTTTCTTTTGAGAAATAATCTGATAGTCTTATGGGAACTCCTTTGTAGGTAACTCTGCTTTCTCTTGCTGCTTTTAAGATTCTCTCTTTATCTTTAACCTTTGGCATTTTAATTATGTTGTATCTTTGTGTGTTCCTCTTTGGGTCCAAATTGTTTGGGATACTCTGAGCTTTCTGGACTTGCATGTCTAGTTCCTTCTCCAGATTGGGGAAGTTTTCCTTGATTATTTTTTCAAATAAGTTTTCAATTTCTTGCTCTTCCTCTTCTCCTTCTGGCATCCCTATGGTTTGGATGTTGGTGCTTTTGGAGATGTCCCAGAGTTTTCTTATTCTCTTTTGTTTTTTTTCTTTTTTGAATTCTTGTTTCTCCATTCTGTTCTGGTTGAGTGTTTGTTTCTTCCTTATGTTCAGAATTGTTGATTGGATTCCTGGCTTCCTTCCCTTTACTGTTAGTTTTCTATGGATTTTTCTTTATTTCACTTAATATAACCTTCATTTCTTCCTGGGTCTTTTTTTAAAAAAAGATTTTATTTATTTATTTTTAGAGAGAGGGGAAGAGAGGGAGAAAGAGAGGGAGAAGAATATCAGTGTATAGTTACCTGTCACGCACCCCATACTGGGCACCTGGCCTGCAACTCAGGCGGGTGCCCTGAATGGGCATCAAACTGGTGACCCTTTGGTTCTCAGGTCGGCACTCAATCCACTGAGCCACATCAGCTAGGGTCTTCCTGGGTCTTTTTCATGTTGTTGCCCTACTCAATGAGTTCTTTGAGCATCATGATCACCAGTGTTTTGAACTCTGCATCTGTTAGGTTGGTTATCTCTGTTTTGTTTAGTTCTTTTTCTTCAATTTTGATCTGTTCTTTCATTTGGGCCTTATTTCTTTGTTTTCTCAATTTGGCAGTCTCTCTGTGTTTGTTTCTATGTATTAGGTAGAGCTGCTTTGTCTCCCTGTCTTAGTAGCGTGGCCTATTATAGAAAAGGTACGTATCTGGATGAATGTGGCTTCTTTAAATCCTTTGTTGTTGGACTTCCATACATCTCGATTTTCCAACAGTTTTGGGTGTTATTTGTTTTGAGGTCTAGTTGTAATTTTGTGGTTGCGTGAGGAAGCAAAATGTGTTTCCCTATGCCTCCATCTGGACCAGTAGTTTTGTATTCTTTAATCACCAAATTTCATATATATATATAATATATATACATATTTGCCATCAAAGGAACACTCATTATAAAAGAATGTAACTATATATAGGTAACTATGTAATGTAGAAAGTCTGTACTTTGTAGAGACTACAGATTTAACATTTAGGTGTATTATCCTGTGAGTTTTTTAAATTGGACATATAAGCATATGAAAGCAATTAACAAAAATGAAATCAGATCCTATATACATTTTTTATAACATAACTTTTTTTTAACTTGTTAAATCTTGGCTTTTTTATATTAATACCTTATTTAGATCTATCTTAATTTTAAATGTATTTCATAATGTGGTAGCCACCATATTATGTATTTGTATTATATTTATACTTATTATTTAACCAATTATCTATTAATGGACATTTGGATTATTTCCTTTTTTATTCTTTTAAATCATGAGCAATGCAGCAGTGAACATTCTTGGGCACTTCAGTGAGGATTTCTGTGGAATAATTCTTAGAAGTAGGGATTTTAGGGCCAAGGAAGTGAACATTTTCAATTGTAGTATGTATTGCTAAATTGCTTTCCAGAGGGCTGGGCCAGTTTATGCACCCACCAACAGTGCATGAAAGTACCTCTTACAAATGTCTTTTAAAAGATAAAATACCTGTTGTTAAGCTGTGAAACAAACACATTTCAAATAATTGCTGAAACTCTTCCAGCTATGGTGTAAGAAGCTAGAGTCCCAAAGGGGACGGAACGGGTCTTGGGAAGTGTGAGAACTTAATGTATTAAAAGGTGACATTTTGGACCAATGGGAAAAGAATGGTTTATTTAAGAAATGGTGCTGGTATAACTGAGTGGCCATGTGGATGGATGGCATGTTTGATTCCTAACTCACATCTTAGACAAAAATAAATCACAAATGGGTAAATTACAGAGTAAAGGTTTAAAAGTGAAAATAATGAAGAATACTAGAGGAAATGTTAGGAACATAGTCCTACATGCCTTGAGTGAGGGGAACCCAGAAGCTATAAAGGAACTGATTAGACCCTTTTTTGTTTTTGTTATGTGAAAGCAGTTTAACCTTTTGAAAGGAGAACGAACATATCCATGGGTTGGTTATTTAATTAAGAAATGGTATTAAAGATACGCCCGGTAGAAAATGGTTTACATGAATAAAATGGAAATCAATAAAGAAAGAAGTTCAGATGTACATGTGTCAGGAGACTGGTTAGGGACTGAGATTCTGCACCTTTTATTCTAAGTAGAGTTGAACGATGAACTAGTAAATGGGTGGCCCCTACACCGAGTAAGCTCTGGGTGAATAGAGAAAAGGGAAGGAAATGTTGTTTTCTGTTTCTTTATTTTTTATTGTTTTGAGAAAGTTGAGTACCCACCCAAAGCCTCAGGTGTCCCAGGAGAGATGGGACGAAAAACACACCATCAAAACAAAAATCTTCGGCCACAAGTTCTAGTACTGGGCACAGCACGGTGCTTATTGCCTCACATCTCCTCCTGCAGGAAGCACCCGCTCTCTGGCCCTCTCTCAAAAGTCTGAGTCTCCGAGGCTGTTCCTGGGGGTTTGAACAAAGTCCCTCTCCTCACTGTTCACTTCAGGATTTATTCCACCCTCTGGATCACCCCTTTGTACTTTCCCTTCATCTAGCCATCACCAGAGAACTGTGGCTAGTGAAAGCGGGTGCAGGGCCCCACCCTAAACTCAAAGCTCCATTATTCTGTGCTTGCAGGGTCACTTGCTCCTAAGTTTAGTAGTAGAGGCTCTGGAGTCAGGCAGTCATGGCTTCGAATACTTGCTCTCCCACTTTCTAGTTTAATAATCTCACACAAATTCGACACCTCAAATTCTTCATCTGTAAAATGGTACTACTTCCTAGTGTTGCTCTGATTGTTGTTGTTACTATTATGAATACCTAGCATAGCACTTGGCATTTAGGAAATACTCAGTAAATGTTAGCTATTATTGGCTGGTGCTATTTCTCCTCATTCTCCTTCCTCTTTACTTCCTCCTTCCTCCACCCTTCCCCTTCTCTTCTCCCTCCTCCTCCTTCTTGGCTATTTTAAGTGTTGCCTTACCAATGCCCACAGAAATAGACTGATGTACTTTCAGGGTTTAGGAGCACTCAAATTCACTCATTCATTGCCTCAGAGGTAGCAGAGTGGTGGTTCAGAGCCAGACACAGGACTGAATCTGCCTCGTTCAAACCCAGGCTTTGCCACTACTGTGTGCACCATGGGTGACTTCCTTAACATCTCTGTGCTTTTTTTTCTTCATTTGTAAAATGAGGATAATAATGGAACCTACCTTACATGGTCATTATAAGGGTTAAGTTAATGTTTGTAAAGCAAATAAAGAGTGCCTGGCTCATTGTAAGTGCTATATAAATGTTTGTTAAAATAGTCACAAAATAAACAGTCTCACTCAGACACATCACTTACCCCCTGTGGATTGTGTCAAAGATGAAGGAAACAATATTCTGAAAACCCTGGTGTGCTGTGTGTATATGAGAAGTATTATGGTAATTCATTGTTTGCCTAGCCATGGTCCATTTTCCTTTTATTTATTTTTATTTTTTTCATCCTCACCCAGGGACATACTTATTGATTTTAGAGAGAAGGGAAGGAAGAGAATGAGAGAAGGAGAGAAACACCGATGAGAGAGAAACATCTATCGGTTACCTCTTGCTTGTATGCACCCCGATTGGGGACTGAACCCACAAACTAGATATGTGCCCCGATCGGGGACTGAACCTGCAACCTAGATATGTATCCCAACCAGGAATCAAACCCATGACCTTTTGGTTTATGGGAAGATGCTCCTACTGAGCCGCACCGGACAGGGTCATTTTCCTTTTAGGATCAACCCTGGCCCATATTTAAGGAAGAGCTCTGAGGGTCAAGAAACTGACACCATGGGGACAATTTCTGAGTTTCTCTGCCTTCCTAAATTTTTCACTGATGCAACTTTGGAGATGGACCAAAGACATGGAGTGAATATACTGTTGCTGTTTTGTTTCCAATAGTGGGCGTGACTGATGTTTTTACAAAGGGATGGGTGGAAAGGCAGTGTCTAGCAGGAAAGCCTTCTTGCTAAATCAAGGACTCTTGCATACAAATAGACAGAAGCTTGCTTGCTGTTTAAATAGACTATCAGTGATTATCATTTATCCAGCCTGGAGTCTCCTGGGTTTGGTGTTCCTTCAAATTAATGGTCTGCATTTTCTGCTGCCACTTGCTCACTAGTTCTGCTTTTCATAACCCTGTATAGACATTGCTCCACCAAAGGCCACCAAAAGCAAAAATATTGGCATGTGTTTATTAGCACTATCTGCAGGTGCTGGGCTGAGGATTGACATGGATTTATCATCGCTTAACCTTCATAGCCGTTCTAGGTGTTTTCCCCAATTTCACAGATGGGGGCACCAAGGTGCAGAGCAATGAAGCACCATTCTGTAGCTAATGCTGTTGGTGGTCTGCTCACTGCCTGACTCCCACCTGGCAGCACCTGTGTCTGTTTGCCCACAACTTGTTCTGGCCATTGGCTCACTCTGTCCATGTGCATGTTAGGCTGAAAATGTGGGGAGTGGGGAATTTAATGCCTGCTGCCCCAGGAGCAGTCCTCAGCTGGTAACTGATGGGAGTTGGAGGATAAATATTTCTGGGGCTTGTGTTTCCTGTGTCCGCAGCAGGATTAAGATCCAGTTGCCCAAAGTGGTATCATGCTTGAAAACGCATCCCTTATAGGCTTCCTTCCCTTCCTTGTCTTATCTCCCCACTGGTATTTCCTGGAATCACCTTGTACTTCTGTCATACTCTTAGAATCTGCTTCTGGGGTATCCTAAACAGGGCAATTGCCCAAGGGCCTAACTAAATTCAATAGCCTTTTATATCTTTGTCCTCTTTGTGGCATTTGACACTACTGATGGCTGTCCGGTCTTAGAACTCTTTCTCTTTTGGGTTTCTGTGACACCTGGTGTGATTCTTTTTCTATTTCTGATGGCTCCTTTTCTTTCGTGTTCACTGGTTCTGTTCCTTTCTTTGGTTGCCCCATTTTAGGCATCCCCAATGTCTCAATATTTCACTTGTAAATGACAGAAAACCCAACTCAAACGAGTTTCAATAAAAAATAAGTTATTGGATCACATACTTGGGGAGCTTGGAGTGCACTGGCTTCAGTTAAGGTGTGATCCAGGTTTTCAGATGGTAGTCAGCCATCTGACTTAGTGCACATCATGACTCTGCTTTCCTCTGCATTGCTTCATTCTCTGGATTCTCTGGCAGGTTCTTCTCTGATGAGACCATGGCAACTGGTGGGTCCAAGTTTATCTTCTACCAGGTTAGCTTCATCAGTGGAGTGGGAGTGCCTCTTCCCTGAGAATCCCAGGAAAAGTGTTCAGCATCATTCTCATTGTTCTGTCTTGGCCACATATACATCCCTAAACCAACCCCAGCGGCCAGGGGGATATAGTATTTTTGTTGGCCAGAGTGAGCCATATTGTTATCCTTGGAGACAAGATTAGGACTAAGAGTGGGTAGAATTGGTTTTTCAAAGAAAAACCAAAGTTCTGTTACATGTTGGAATGGATGCTGGGTGGGCAGAAACAACAGATGTCCATACCCCAAGTTCTTTGGGCTCAGCATTCTGCTCTTCTCGCTCTCTGTCTCTTTACTTCTGCTTTTAAAGCCTGCCTAGGCAGGACTATAAACTCCCATCACCAGTCTTGACTTCACTCTTGAGCTCTAACATCAATTTCCCCAGCCTCCACAGTTAGGAATTTCTAATTGGTTGTGCCACCCAAACTTGAAACTTCACATGCCTCAATCCTGGCCACATCTCACCTAGTTCTTCTTCCCATTGTCCTTGTTTTTATCCTTGGTGAAAGTCAGGTTCCCATCCCTTCCTCCTTCCTTTCCCCAGCCTGGTTTCTAGCCACATTGTGCTTCTTTTGGTTCCTTGAATGTGCCACACACTCTCTCTGGACCTTCAGTGTGCTTTTTCTAATCTGGAACCCTCTTTGGCATACCCTTTGGTTGGTGGACTACTACCCACCATTTGGACCTCAGCTCAGAAGTCACCTTTTCTGGGACCTCCACCCTGATCACTCCTCTTTGCCAAGTCCAGGTTAGATTTCCATACTGTGTTCCACTGGGCTTTTATCTCTTCTACCACTGTGTGCTTTTAACTCAGACTCTAATGCCCCTTCCACTCTCTGTCTTCCCCATCAGGTTAGGGCCACCTCTGTGCTGTTCATCATTATGTCTTCAGCAGCCCAGACTTAACAATTATTAGTGTGGGCTAGTGGGTGAGAACTCAGGGTTTGGATCCAGGCTGCACGTCTCCTGAGCTGTGTGAATGTGGACAAGTCCCTTCACCCCTCCAAGCCTCAGTTTTCTCACTTCCAAAATGGGGGCAATTACAGTCCCTTCCTCACTGAGCTGCTCTGAGGAGTTAGTAGTATTCTCTCATGGAGAGGGCTCAGCTCGGTGCCTGGCACACGGTAAGCACTGAATCAGTACAAATGATGATTATGTCTGCTTGCTATTAATATTAGTTTACTTTATCCAGTGTTCAGCACACAGTAAACTTTCAGTAGACTATATTCTTATAATTAGCCAAGAACAGAATCTGAAACATAGGCTCATTGGATAATTGAAACTTTCACTTTGAAAATTAAAAATGAAAAGAGCCTTTGCTGCTTCCTTTGCTGTCTGTTCATCAATTAGGAGTAGCGAGCCCATCACAGTTTCAGGTGGGGGCTGATGGCCATGCCTTTTGTGGTGCCAAGTGGCTTTTTCTGATGTCCCTGGGGTGCCCAGGTAGGTGGAATGCCACTGGCACTTGTTTGCCTGCTTGATCTAAGGAGGGTGGCCTTGCCCTACCTAGGGAAGAGCTTCATTAAGATTAGTGAAAGGTCTGTTTCTGAGCAGCTCCTAAGGGCTGCCTGGGGTTGTTACCTGAGGCAGTCCCCTCTTCCTCATTTTGTCTCAATTAGATATTGTTGATCTCTACATGATGTTTCTCCCTATAGCTAGCCATGGACATAGGTCATCCTTGGGTGTCCCTCTTGGCTTGAGCACTGCCATCATCCCCGTCACTGTCACTGTAGACAATAACAGCATCTTCTAGTGACTGGGTGCTGACATTTTGTGACTCTAGGGCTGCTGTGAGGGGGGAATGAGTTATAAGGTTCTATGTCGGAACTATGTGATATGGTAGTCACAAATCACACAAGGCTACTTCAATTTAAACTTTAAGTTAATTAATGTCAAATGAAATGAAAAAATTCAGTTTCTCAGTCCTATCAGCCACAGTTCAAGTGAATGGCGCAGCTATAGAAAGTTTTTGCCATCTCAGAAAATCCTCCTGGGCAGTGCTGGTCTAGGTCAGGAGTCGGTCAGCTAGGGCTCGTGGCTCTGCTGACTGAGTGTGTAAAAAGAATTGTATGGGAACATGGCCACAACTGCTGGTTTGCGTGTGCTCTGTGGGTGCTTTTGTGCCACAAGAATAGAATCCAGTAGTTGTGACAGAGACACTGTGGCCTGCAGAGCCTGAAGTATTTACTCTCTTATTTTTAAGAAAAAGTCATCCACTTCTGGTCCAGAGTCCACTTCTGGGCCTGGCACTGGATAAGTTCAGTAAATGCTTGATAATTTCTATTTACATGAAAATAACGTAACTGTAGTTTTTCAGTAACCTTCAAAGAAGTCAGTATCATTATCTCCACTCTAGAGATGAGAAACCTGGGACTAGGTTCTATCAAATAACTTCCAGGAGGGCAGAGACCTCCAGTCTGGTTCACCGCTTACTGTTACATCTGGGGCAGCGCCTGCACAGAATACACATTCAGCACGTTTGGTGAGCAAGAAATGGATAAATGGACAAATGACTTTGGGAACAAATATAAAAGTTTGATCAGCTCCCTTGTACAGATGAGGGAACAGAGGCCCTTTGGAAGGGAATTGCTTCTTCAGAAGGCAGCGTGGAGCCTTCTGAACTGTGGAAGGTGGGACCGGGGAATGGGGACTCCAGCTGAAGCACCCTGTGTGTTTCCTGACCTTCCTCTCCACCACTTGTCTGCTCTTCCCCTTTCAGAAGCTGCCAGAACATTGAACGGTGCCTCTCCTTCCCCCACTGCAGATAGACATTTGTTTAGCTCATGGGTCCCCCTTCGTCCAACACTCTCTCTACAGCACTCTTGGACTTGATGCTTTTTTCCTATGGCACCACAGAGCTCTGCTGCTGAGGCACTCGGTCCAAGTAGGTCAACCGAGTTTGAGTGATCTATTCCTCAGCCACTGCAGCCCATGTAGTTGGACTGGAGACCATCTGTGATTTGACACATGTGTTTCAGCAAAACTAAGAAGGTCTTGGGCATGTCTTTGGCCAGTAAGCTGGAGGCTAAGTGAGGCTGCTCTTGAAGCACCTTCTCAGATGGCTGCTCATGGGCATCTCTTCAAAGTGGCTTCCCATTGAAGTAGTCAAAGGTGCATTAAAGGAATCCAGTCCGTCACTGCCTCCAGCTGCGAAATCACAGAATTCCATGTCTGGCCCTGGGAATGGCGTCTTTAGGGCTCTGAGGACTAGAGCCCAAGGGCTTTCATTGTCTGGCCTTTCCCTCCTGCACCACCGTGGTTATTTTTTATGTGCTCTGGGGCTAGACTGCCTGCATTTGACTCCTGCCTTCCCCCTTGATGCTGTGCAGTCTTGGACAAGTTGCTTGCTCTTCCTGTGCCTCACCTTCCTCTTCTACAGAAAGAATTATAATAGGACCTCCCATGTGGCTGTGGTGAGGACCAAAGGAGTCAGTATATGGAAAACATTTAGAGCAGTGCTTGGCACAGTACCTGCTCTACAAGTGATTATTACAGTTGTTATTATTGTCTCCTCTGATCTTTTGTTTCTGATGAGCATGGGCCATATCCTGCCTGCCTTTTAAGTTGGGGGGTTCTCAAACTCAACCATCTACAAGGGCCTGGAAGGGAACTTAGTGAGTGAGTTGAGCCAGGTGGGGATTGCTGTGAAATGGAGAATGCAAGCTCACCTGTACGGAGAAGCTATTGCTCATTCATTCAACACATATTTATTGAGAACCTTCTATGTGCCAAGCACTGTTCTAGGCACAGGATACAGCAGTGAATGAAAATGAAACTCCCTGCCCTCTTGGAGTTGACATTTTAGTAGTGAATGCAGGGGCAATTGCTCTGTCACCACGTGTCGATATGGACCCAATGTTGCTATAACTTCAGATTTTGGGAAAGAAAAGCCAGAAATTTGGACTTTTAAAAACCATGAACTCCTCTACCTTAAATATTGGCAATGGTTTCATATTGCTTTATGAAGCACAATGCGAGTGGATCCCAGGAGCCCATGGGCTACCAGTTTACAGCCTCTGCTTTCAGATGCTCCTCGAATAGCTCTGGGAGAAGGATTGTCTCTGCCCTGTAAACTGGCAGCTGGTCCAGTTTCAAGGTTGTATATGCAGAGGGTGTCTCCTCCTTCTCCTGCATGGAGGTTCTGGTGTCATTTGCTGCCCACGGCACTGATGACACTGCCGCAGACTCCCCCGCAGACTGCAGGCAGTGAGTTCAAGTGTTCCTTCTCTCACCCTCCCTTTGGACAGCAGCTGCGGCTGGGTTCCCAGCCACCAAGAGGATGGATGTAGCTTCCTTATAGTCATTGGTGGGAATAGGGTGGTGGTGGTGACGTGAAGAAAATGGAGTGGGTGGGGAAGCAGCCTCTGAAGAAGAGAATTAATTATCTTTGTTGCCTGTGTCTTTTAAAAGTGGAGAACTGATCTAAAAGCCTGTGTGGGAAGGATTGGGAATAGAATTGAGGGGAAAAGACATTTAGGACTTACACAGGAACAATTCCTAGCAGCAGGAGTTTTTTGGAGAGGGAGTGGTAAGATTCCTGGGAAAATGTGATTGCACCTGTCAGGATCCCAGCAGGAATGAGAAAGCCCTCAGGTGACTTCAGTGAAGAAAGCTTAATGAAGGCATTATTTAACACCTCCAGGGAGGAAGAGCAAGTAGAGGAAATAGGGTAGGGAGCTGCTGGCAGAACCGTGGTCCTGGAGAGTTGCAGCTGCTTCCCCAGTGGCAACATCCAGGCAAGAAGAAAGGGGAAGAAATACCTGAGCCTTTCTCCATCCAGTTGGCTGAGCCCAGTTGGAAACCAGGAAGCAGTGAGGACTGGGTGATCAATTCTGCAGGGGATAGCCTCCTGGGGCTCAGATCACAGCAGTCAGGTGAAGAATGGGCCTGGGGTGGGGAGACAAGGGACAACCAGCACACTGATACTTAGTTTCTTTTTCTTGAAAGTAGAGGATAATATGGCAGCCTACTCAAAAGGTTATTGGCCGGTAACACTGCTCACTCAGTAGGTGGTACATAAATACTGAGACTTTGTAGGTCTCAAGTCACTCCTAGGGGTGAAGGGTCCAGACGAAAAAGTTCTGTACATTGTCTCCCTAGACAGTTGTAGGGTCAAGAGAGATTGCCTCCCTCCCCTGCAGCAGGGGCCTAGGATGAGTGCTCTTTTGGGGGGAGTATTTGGGGGGAGTGGAGGTGTAGCAGTTAGGGGCAAAGACTCTGGGGCCATCTAGCCTGCTTCCAGCCTGTCACTTGCTGTCAAGTTACTTAACTTCACATGCCTCACTTTTCTCATCTGTAAAATGGGGATATTAGTAATTTCTACGTCATATGGTTATTAGTAATTACTGCCTCATATGGTTGTGAGGATTAAATGAGTTGATCTATGTGGAAAGCTTAGAATAGTGCCTGGCATGTAGCAGGCAATATATAAATATTGTTAGCACTTGTTGCTCCTCCCATCAATGGATTAGTTATTCCGTCTTCTCCTCTTCCTCCTCCTTCTTCATCATTTATTACCTCAGTGGGTTAACCTGTTGTCAATAGAAAAACCCCACCAGTCCTCTCAGGAGTTTCATTGATTGTACCATTATCTTCTCGTCCTCCCACAGACAGGATATTTCAGGAGTGATTGATGGGTGTGTGTGTGTGTGTGTGTGTGTGTATGTGGTGAAGGGTGGGCTTGTGCCTGACTCTGGGGACACAGTGCTTTGCTATGCAAAATAGCTTGCTTGTCATCCCACTACAGGCCCCTTCCTTGAAAAGTTCCAGGCTATTTTTGAAGTCCTCATGGCTCACATGTTCCTTTCTACATCATGTCAATGCCAGTACAGAAAAATTGGAACCTTTTGGCAGAGTACAAAGCAAAAGAGATTTCAAACTGCACTGAGGATGTGTTGCTCAAATGACAGAGTATTAAGACGTGACATGAATGCTGAGTTTTGAGACTGGAGGCTGCTTGTATGTTTGTATTTAGACCTTGTTGGATTTCTTGGGAAATCAGTGGAGGTGCCAAAGGCTATGTTGGCTGTGAGAAGGCACCAAAGAGTAGAAATCCCTCTTGGTACCCCCATATACGTACACTCTAGAAGGCCAGTGAAGGGTGCTAAGAGTTGAGTGGGTCGTTTCCCCAGGGCAACAGCTGGGCTCTGGGGTGCAGGTGGAAGTATTTGGTGATGGAGAGAGCATCATCAATGCTGGCTGCCTGGGAGCTTTGTGGCTTTGCTGCTGACCTGAAGCCACACACAGAGCCAAACTGCATATGTGAAAAGATGTGGACCTAAGAGTGAGGACGCCAAACCACGTTTTGTACATTGATTTACCCTTCCTGATTTTCCCCTGAAAGGCAGAGTATGACTTTGGGGATAGGTAGACCTGAGTCCAAATCCCTCCCTGCCTCTTATTAGCTCTTTAATCTTTGGCAAGTGCTTTAAGATTTGGTGAGTCTTTCTGAGCCACCAGTTCCTTATTTGAAAGGCAGTGTTGCAGCCCTTACAAGGCTAGAGAACAAGACTCCTGAGGCTCAAAAGAAATGTTTGCGGACCTGTTGTGTTAAATTCTAGCAATAGTCCCAAGGGGAAGACAAACAGGTAACATTATTTTACCAGTGAGGAGACTGAGGCACACAGATGGGTTGTCCTCGAGACACAGGGCTGAGCACTGAAGCCTGAGTCCTTTGATGGAGCAGTGTGGAGGAGTGGTCAGGGCTTGACCAACCTCTGGAGTCACTTGGGCATTCTCAGCTTTTCTTAGACATAAAACGGGGAATAACGATAGACTTACTTCCTATGGTTGTTGTGGAGGTTACGCAAGATAATTCTGTACATGTTTAGCCTGTGCTTGGGATACACTATAGTCCCCCTTTATCCATGATTTCACTTTCAACAGTTTCACTTACATACAGTCCACTGTGGTCTGAAAATATTAAATGGAAAATTACAGAAATAAACAATTTGTAAGTTTAACTTGTGCACCATTCTGAGTAGCTTGATGAAATCTCATGAGTCCTGTCTGTCTTGCCTGGGACGTGAATCATGCCTTTGTCCAGCATGCCCACACTGTAGGCTCTATAGCCCTTTACTCACTTAATAGCTGCCTCAGTTGACAGACAGATTGACTGTCATGGTGTCACAGTTCTTGTGTTCAAGTCGCCCTTATTTTACTTAAGAATGGCCCCAAAGCTCCAGAGTAGTGAAGCTGGCAATTTGGATATGCCACAGAGATGCCCCACATTGCTTCCTTTAAGTGAAAAGTGTACGTGTGGGAAAAAACATAATATATACAGGTTCCCTCACTCTACAAAAGTGGAGTGTTCCTATGAAACTTTTTAAAAGACAAAATGTCATAAAGTGAAGAATATACCATGCTTTCTAAAGTTGACATTGGTGAAAAAAATCCAAAGGGGATTTTTGCTTTTATCTCCAAAGTCATTACCATACTAATATAGGTTTTTCATAAAAGCAAAGTGGTATCATGTGAACTATCAGAAAGCAGGGGATACCTGTATAGGGTTTGGTGTTATCTGTGGTTTTAGATATCTACTGTGGGCCTTGGAATGTATCCCCTGTGGCTAAAGAGACTCCTGTAGCAATCAGTCAGTAAAATATTTGCTGCTGCTGCTGTGAATTCAATAGTATTAGTAGTGGAAGCAGTAGTAGTGGTTGTTTTGTTGTACTTGTAGTAGTAGCAATAATAGTAATCACGTGGTTCCATCACCCAAGACTCATGTTGCTCTGGGTATTGACTTTGGGAACATTGCAGATCTTCTCTTTGTTGTTTTTCTCCCCTCCTCTGAAGATGGATAGCATCTATTCTCTATCTGATGCCTTGTCTAGGATCACCATTCTCCACCTTCTCAGCCCTGCCCTGCACTGTGGAGGCAGATCCCTGTGCACTGCACTGCCTGGGTGCCCTTACAGCTGATGTGAGTCTGAGTTAGGCCCATGAGCAGCCAGAGACCAGAGGACAGGAGGAGAGAGGTCTCGGAGTATTCCACCCTCAACTTCCTCCCTGCATCTCTGGCCCCTGTGCAATGGCAGCTCCTGGCAGGTGGTCTATCTTCCTCAGTTCCAGCTCTTTCTGGGCTCTTGTGACATTATTTCACAAATTATATCCGTAGTAGTCCTAGGTGTGGTAACAGTTTTCCACAGTTGTTAGTATTTTCAACTGAACATCCAGGGTGAATTCCATTTCCTGCTAAGACTCTAACAGACAAATAAACCTATTAAAAATAATATATTGTCTTATTTTCATTATAAAAAATAAAGTGATGCAACCACTTTGGAAAAACAATGGCAGTTTCTTTTAAAATTGAATACAGAGTTAACATATGACACAGCCATTTTACTTCTAGGTATTTATCAGCATGAGTTAAATTACATGCCCACACAAAGACATATAACTAAGTGTTCATAGCAGTTTTATTTTAATAGCAAAAAACCCTAGAAAAACCCAAATATTGATCAACATATGAATGGATAAACAAACTTTAGGATAACCACATATTGAAATACTACTCAGCAATAAAAACTAATTACTGATGCTGGCAACTGCAATCAATAATTGAAACATTATTCTGAGTGAAAGAAGGCAAGCACAAAATATACATAGCATGGTTGCATTAATCTATAGTAAGAGAGAGCAGATCAGTAGTTGCCAAGGGTGGGTGGGGGCAAGGGGGTTAATTGTAAAAGGCCATGAGAGAATCCTGGGGTGCCACAGAGAGTCCCTGTCTTGACTGTGGCAGTAATTACACAGGTGTGATACACATGTCAAAACTCACCAAACTGTACCTCTAAAAATGATATGTTTTCTTGTAAATTATACCTCATGAATTGATGAAAGTTTGTTCACTTTATTAGTTTAAAATATTAAGGAAATACAGAATTATAAAAAGAAGAACAAAACCCTCAAGTTCTTGTAACCAGAGATAACCATCACCACTTTCAACATTTCATTTATTTCCTTTCAATTTTTTTTTGTACTTAAATTTTCCATCCTCAACTGTCTTATTCAAATAAAAAAGAAAGTGAGTGGAAAGTCTCCATCATGAGGACATTTTTGCTATGACTTTATTGTGCCTCAGGGCACCTAGGATGGTATTGAGAAGGCTTTGTCCTATGTACTCAAATATATTGGGAGGACATGAAAATGTTTGGTGTGGTGAAGGGGAGATATTGGAGAAACGGGTGGGAGGGTATGGTTGTTGGCTTCAAATCTGCACCAACCAATCAGTCAATTAAATACTGAGACCTTGTTATGTGCGAGCATTAGGGATATGGGACTGAACAGAACATATGGTTCTGCTGCTTAAATGGAATAAACAGCGTGGGAATGAAAGCTATTATTATTAGTAGTAATAGCAATAGCAAAAGCAATAGTTAATATTTATGATGAACCTACTTTGTGCCAGTTAGTGTTGTTAGGGTTATTTTTTCTGTTAACATTTTAAATACATTGTTGCATTTAATCCCCCAGCAATTCTATGAGGAGAAAATCTTTTTTAAATTTAAGTACAGTTGGTATATGATCTTAAAATTGGTTATGTTAGTTTCAGGTTACAGTATAGTGATTTGACACTTCTATGCCTTACAATGTGATTGCCACTAATTCCAGTAATCACCTGTCACCACACAAACTTATTACAATATTATTAACTATATCCCCTTCTCCTTTTTACCCATCCCTTCACCTCTTCCTCTGGAAACCATCCCTTGGGTCTCTGTTTCTGTGAGTCTGTTTTTGTTTTGTTTTGCTTTTAGATTCCACATAAACATGAAATCATATGGTATTTGTCTTTCTCTGCCTGACTTATTTCACTCAGCATGATGTTCTCCAGTTCCATCCATGTTGTTGCAAATGGCAAGGTTTTGTTCTTTTTATTGCTGCATAATATTCCATTGTATATATGTATCACATCTTCTTATTCATCTATTGATGGACACCTTGGTTGCTTAATTGAGAACTTTTTTCATCTACATTTTTTATTGAAAAAAATAAAGTGGCTAATGCCAGCTTATTAATGCAAGGTTCATGAGAGGTTAATGAAAATGGGAATGTACCTAGTCTACCTAGACTGTTGGGTCAGCGAAGACTTTCTGAGGAAATGACATTTAATTTGAGATCTGAGGGATGACAAGTGTTCAGAAAATAAGATGCCAGCCTCAGAGAACACAGGCAGTGGCTGTTTTTTGTTTTTGTTTTTTTTTTTTAAACTGAGGACAGTCAGCTGGTTTTGAGTGATAATTTGGGGTTGGCTTTGACAGTATTGGTGATTAGAAGTGACAGTGGTGGTGAGGGAGGAGTCAGGAGGGGTGGCTCTTCCAGGGAGAGTGATGCAGGCACATGCCAAGAGAGGAAACATCATAGGTGAAACAGAAGAACGAGGACTTGGTTCAGTTTGATGTCCAAATGTGGCTGCTGAGGTACTAACTGACTTGATGGGTGCGGGGTCAAGGGAAAGGTACAAATGTGGGAGTCCTCAGCATGAACAGAGAGAGTTTGAAGTCTTGTGGATTGACAGGATGGCCTGGGAGAGTGTCCACAGGGTAGAGATCAGCACCTGGGACAGAGCCTTGAGGAGTTCCAATAAGTGAGGGGTGGAGGGAATAGGAGGAGGAGGAGCCAGGGAAAGGTTCCACAGAGGGAAGGTCAGGGTATTATAGGGAGTCCGACTTATGTGCAGACTAAAGAACTTTTCTAATGTTAGGTTGTTCTTAAGAGTTGGAGAGCTCCTTGCCCTGAAGTGGGCAGTGAGAAGCTTGGTGACTCTCAGGGAAGTGGTAGAAAGGATGCTTGCATCAGTATAGGGTGAGATCAGAATTTTTAAATTGGTTAGGGTTGTCTGGTTCTTTGTAAGTAACAGAAATTAAGTCTAGTTGTCTTAAAAAATCAATTGGGAGTGTATGGGGTACTATTCATGCCTTTGAAAATACAGTATCTAGAGTAGATCTTAGATCGAGATGGCAGGAACTAATGGGCCACCTTCACATGGTGACACCATTGATTCAAGAATCAGATTCACAGGAGATCTTGGATTATATGCCCACCTCTTGGCCAGGGGAGAGCCGTACACCTTGACTGATAGCCCTACCAAGACTGCATATGATGGAGGAAGGCTGGTCTCCCAAAGGAGAATCAACATGCCAGTCACCAGAAGAAGGGGCAGTGGATGCTGGGCAGGCAGGGCCAACAGAAGCCTCTGTAATCTTCATGGCCCTGTCTTTGATTAGGTGATCTTTGTAATATTCACATAGCAGACTGCCCCTCCTTGCACAGTTGTAAGAATGCCACAGGACTAAGCTTTCTCTATTTGCTTTTTAGAATAAGTTGGGGGGCTGAGATTGACATAAATTTATCTCTAGGCTTCAAGTCACCTAGCTTCAGAGGAACAAGTTGGTAGACATAACTCATTGTCATGTCAAGAAAGGACTTGGCCTTATGGTTATGTGGCTCTGCTTTCATGAGAAGGAGTAGCAGCTGGGAGGACTAGATAGTGTAAACTTGCAACAGCAAGGTAGATGTGCCCATCTTACTGAACAGAAGCCCAAGGAAAAGGTGCCTGTGGATCAAGACCTGTCAAACCTTCTATCTCCTGGCACTTTCTCTTACCTGAGCAGACTCCTAGGTGCAACTGTTTTCATCAAGGGCTGTGATATCTAGAGGAATTAAGGAAGTGTGAATTACTGTATCCAAACTTTCCTCAGATTGAATCGAGTGCTTTTTTTTTTTTAACCAAATCCCTATTTAAAAAAGGAAAGAGGTTTATTTACTTATAGGAATATATGAAACACAGGAGAAAATAGGGACCCTCATCCCCAATCTCCAACTTCTCACCTTTGGTTTATTAGTCAGAAGTTTTTTGGTCTCAAGAAATGAAAACTCCATTCGAGTTGGTTTACTTAAACAGGGATTTGTTGATGTATGTAGAAAAGTTGAGGGGGCCTAGTTGGGTCCAGGAGCTCATAGGTGATCATCAGACATCTCTTGACTCTACTTTTCTCTTTGTTGTCTTCATTCTCAGAAGAGCTTTTTCTTTGTGTTAATAGAGATGGCAGACACAGACTCATGTCCCTACCAGCCTAGCAATACCACTGGGAAGTAAGGCCTCTTTCCTGATAGTTTTAGCAAAAGTCCTGGAGCTGATTCTCATGGGGAGGCTTGAAACACATGCCCATCCCTGAATTCACACTGCTGCCTGGGTCCTATGTCAGTGGGGTCAGAGGGCAAGGGCAGTCTTAACTAGCTCACAGGAACTGGGGTTTAGAGAAGGAGATCTCCAAGGGAGAAGCACAAAGGATGGATGCTAGTTAGGCAGAATCAAGGGGTATCCATGACACTTGGTTTTGGTTCCAGGTCTTCTTGTGGTCCAAGTGCTCTGGGTCTGGAAATGGCTGGTGAATGAGGCAATATTGGTGTTTCCTCTTTTGCTGTGTCATTTTGTCCTGCTGCTCCCAACTTCAGGGCCTGATTGAAAGGGGGAGGCCACAGGGTCAAGAACAGTCTCCATTTGCTATCCCAATGAGCTGAATGTTCCCAGCAGCTGCCCTGCCCAGGGCTAGCTCCCCAGGGTTGGTGTAGCAGAAGGTGGTGGTGGGTGGTGACTTTCTTCTTAGGGATTTATTTACGTCTCAGGACTTCTTCACCTCTTGTTGGCTCCACTGCTTTATCTTGCTTAAATAAATAAATTTGGGAGCATTATAAACACAAAAAATTCCTTTCCTGTGGTTGCTGACCCCTCAAGATTACTGCTTTTGCTTCTGAGTTCCCTCCATAGAGCTTGGCTGTTGATAAACAAGTGAAGTTTGCTGTCTCCCTCCTTCCCTACAGGAGGAAATGAGCATCCTCACAACTTTAAGAAGTCCCTGTAAGACTGGTTGATCAGAAGGTAGCCTGCTCATACAGCAAAATGAGATGAAGTCGTGGAAACATAGGGGTTTGTTCTCTACATGTGAGATGAAATGGGTCCCCAGATGTGTTACTCTGGGGAAAAGCATGGGTGGAGCAGGCAGATTAGCAATGCTCTTTAACATTTGATCACCTGGAGAGCTTTTAAAAGCACCTGACCTCAGCCTCCCCCTCACCCAAATGAATCAGAGTCTGTGGAGGTGGGATCCAAGCACTCATTTGTTTAAAAAACTCAAGGTGACTCAGTGTGCATCCAGGGCTGAGAACCAGTGGTGTCAAATTATATCATGTGGGACATAGATAAAAACCAAAAAGAAAAGAACATTCCCCTCCATGCATATAAGTATAGATTCACACATGTGCTCACATACATGTAGAGACTATCTTTAGAAGGAACTACAAGAAACTGGAGAGAATAGTTTCCTCCAATAATGGAGCAGAGCAGTGATTTTCAACTGCATACTCATTTGTGATGTTCAAATTTTAAATCACAAGCATGGTTCACTGTTTTAAAAAGAAATTCTCACTGCACACCCAAAGCCAGCCACTCGGGGCTGTGACAGGACCTTTTGAGTTCACACAACTTGACCTTTCTCTGGACTCTGCCATGGTGAGTGATTTCTTAGTGTGGGGTGACAGAACAGTCTAGTCATTCATTCATTCATTCATATTTTTATCAAGAATTAAATATGAGTCAGGCACACACTAGGCACATCAATCTGGTCTCGTCCTCACAACCATATGTGAAATAGGTGGCACTATCTCCATTCTGTGGTTGGGAATATTTTAGCTCAGAGACTATTATGTAATCAAGATGAGAGTATGTGAGTCAGGATGTCCAGCTAAAACCAGCTAAATCGGGGGGGCTCAGATGTTTTTGGGTGGCCTGCATAGAGCTTTAAAGAAAGTCCTGTCTGGCAACAGTGGATCAGTGATCACAGGGTTACCATTGGAAGGAACTGAGTGTCCCTGGGACAGGCATGTGCTAGTTCAGCCCAGCTGCCACCCTTCCTGGCTGTATCACACCAGGCTTGTGTCATTTAGTCACAAGTCATGGCCTCTGTAGGCATTTGAGTTTGTAATCCCTGCATTAAGATAGGTAGGATGAGTCAACCATTATTGTCCTGTGGGTTACTGAGTTGAATTAGCCTATGGAATGTGCTATTTCTATTCCAGTCTGGCCTTCAGTCTGCTCATTGGATAACTGAACTCCTCTGCCTTACATTTCCTTTGTGGTCTGCATGTGATAGGCTGTTGGCCTTGATATGTTTGTGAGCAAATTCACACACTAGGGAATGAGTAAAATAGAGTATAGAAAGGGACAGTTGTCCAGCCTGGCAGGAGTGTGGGGCTTTGAGCGAGAGATGAGACTGTAGTGAGATGGTGGTCATGCCGTGGTTCAATGCCAGCCACAAAGTTTGAACTACAGGGTCTGGTACAAAAAACCCCTTCTTTCATTACAAAATCTTTTCTTACAAAGTCATAAGCATGTTATTCTGTAACATAACAATATCACAATCAAGCACACCATATGACACTTTAGGTGAAATGTTCAAATTAAAACTATAAATTATTACACCCATATTATTGCCCTGCCAACCACACTCCAGCAGACCTTACCCTGTATGTTCTTTAGTCCAGAGCTGTCCAGTAGCTTTCCTATGATGAGTGTTCAAAATGGTAGTTTCTAGCTGCATGTGGCTATTAAACACTTGCAATGTAATGTGTTAATGAGGAACTAAATTTTATTTAATTAGCTTGAATTGACATAGCCCCATGTGGCTAGTGGCTACCACATTGGAAAGTGCAGCTTTAGGCAATGGGTAGCCAGTGATTGTGTTGGAAGCAGTATCAAAGCTGAGTTTCCAGAGGATGAACTTTCCAGGAGTGTGTAGGCTGTGTGGGGTGGAAAGAAGGAGGTAGAAATAATATGGACAAAACTTAGCATCCGTTAGGCACTTGCTGTGTCCATATACTGTGCTAAGATTAGCGCATTTAGTCCTCATAACAACTCTATGAAAAAAGTCCTGCTATTATTTCTATTTCACAGGCTAGGAAATATAGACACAACAAGGTCAGTGGACTTATTCAAGGTCACAGAGTTAATAAATAGTGGTGCCTGTGTGCAATCCAGGCAGCTTGGCTGCAGAGCTTGTGCCATGAACCCCTCCATTCTGGATGGAAGTACGTGAGCCTCACTGAGAGCTGACTTTGCCTGCTGCTGTGTGTTCATACATGACATAGATTTCATAACAAGCATGGGGCATTGGTGGACTTATATTCCTTGTGGTTATGGAAACTTTGGTTCATGGAGGTGAGCTCTCAAGGCAGACATATCACTTTCTAGGTAGGACAGTTAGGCTTTATTGAAAAATTCCACGTCTGAGTTGCTAAGGGCAGTCAGGGTGGATTCAGTGGGGAAGCCACAAGAGGAGATGGCATGAAAGATGTTGCAGAGGATGAATCAGTGAGATTTTAGCAACTGACTGGATGATGGGGGTGAGGAAGACGGGGGAGGATTTCTTCTGGAACAGTGAGCTGAATGACAAACATAAATGCAAACTACATTGTGAAAGTTGAGAGCTCTAGAGGAAGACAAATCTGGTTTCCAATATGAAAGTTGGCGCTGAGTAGCTGGTGGATGCCTTTGGGCAAATCACTTCTCTGTGAGCATCAGCATCTCTGTTAATACAGTGAGGATCCTATCACTTTCCTCCCATGGCCATGATGAAATGGATGTGAAAGTCCTTTGCAGACGCATGTAGCACGGCCATGTGAGTCAGTGTGAACGCTAGTCAGGCCAGGTGTTGGGTGGAAATGGTGACTAGGCTTTTCTGCCTTTGATTGAGGAGATGGGTCAGCAAAGCATTTGAGGAAGCATTACCTCATCTTGGACACCAGGCAGAATTTCATGCCAGTAGTCAGCTTTGACCTGGGAGAAAAAAGGAATTCTCCCTAGATATTACAAAGCAGAATTGTATCCTGGTGGCTCCAACTCAAATGCTCCTGTTGGCAAGCATTTTGTATGCGATATCTCATTTGAGCTTCACAACAACCTTTTTTTAAAAATTATTTTATTGTTGTTCAAGTACAGTTGTCTGCATTTACCCCTCAGCACTCCCCCCGACCCCAGCCATCCCCACCTCCCTCCCCTGCTTCCACCCCCCTTGGTTTTGTCCATGTTTCCTTTATAGTTGTTCCTGAAAACCCTCCCCTTATTCCCCCCGCTATCCCTTCCCACCTCCCCTCTGGTTACTGTCAGGTTGTTCTTAATTTCTATGTCTCTGGTTATATTTTTCTTGCTTGTTTGTTTTGTTGAGTAGGTTCCACTTAAAGGTGAGATCATATGGTATTTGTCCCTCACTGCCTGGCTTATTTCACTTAGTACAATGTTCTCCAGTTCCATCCATGCTGTTGCAAAGGGTAGGAGCTCCTTCTTTCTTTCTGCTGCATAGAACTCCATTGTGTAAATGGACCATAGTTTTTTGATCCATTCATTTACTGATGGGCACCTAGGTTGCTTCCAGCACTTGGTTATTGTAAATTGTGCTGCTATAAACATTGGGGTGCATAGGTTCTTTTGGATTGGTGTTTCAGGGCTCTTAGGGTATAGTCCCAGCAGTGGAATTGCTGGGTCAAAAGGCAGATCCATTTTTAGTTTTCTGAGGAAATTCCATACTGGTTTCCACAGTGGCTGCATGAGTCTGCATTCTCATCAAGAGTGCACTAGGGTTCCCTTTTCTCCACAACCTCTCCAACCCTTGTTGTTTGTTGATTTGTTTATGATGGCCATTCTGACTGGTGTGAAGTGGTATCTCATTGTGGTTTTAATTTGCATCTCTCTGATGGCTAGTGATGCTGAGCATCTTTTCATATATCATTGGGCCCTCTGTATGTCCTCCTTGGAGAAGTGTCTGTTTAAGTCTTTTGCCCATTTTTTAGTTGGGTTGTTTGTCTTCCTGGAGTGGGATCATGTAAGTTCTTTATATATTTTGGAGATCAAACCCTTGTCTGAGGTATCATTGGCAAATACAGTTTCCCATATAGTTGGTTCTCTTTTTGTTTTAATGCTGTTTTCTTTAGCCATGCAGAAGCTCTTTAATTTGATGAGGTCCCCTTTGTTTATTCTTTCCTTTATGTCCCTTGCTCTAGGGGACATGTCAGTAAAAATACTACTGAGTAGAGTGTCTGAGATTTTCCTGTCTATGTTCTCCTCTAGGACTTTTTTGGTGTCACGGCTTATATTTAAGTCTTTTATCTACCTTGAATTTATTTCTGTGTACGGTGTAAATTGGTGATTGAATTTCATTTTTTTGCATGTAGCTGTCCAGATTTCCCAACACCATTTGTTGAAGAGGCTATTTTTACTCCATTTTATGCTTCTGCCCTCTTTGTCAAATATTAATTGACCATAGAGGCTTGGGTCTATTTCTGGGCTCACTGTTCTGTTCCAGTGGTCTATGTGTCTGTTCTTATGCCAGTACCAGGCTGTCCACAATAACCTTTTAATGGTAGGTACCATTGTTATTCTCACTTTGGAGAAAAAAACAGTCAAAGAGGCATAGTAATTGGGCTAACATCCTTCAGGTTAGAGGTGGTAAAATGAGGGTCCAGACTGAAGTCCATCTGATCTCAAAGTCCTGGCCTGTAACTCTTGCAGATGACAGACTTTTTCTTTGAGAACCGCCTGTCCTGGGGCCCCCTGAGAGTGTTAAGAGCTGAGGAATGTGCTGAGGGCCCTTTTCTTTGCCTTCTCACCACAGATACCAGGACCTAGCACTGGAAATTGTCTCAGGTTGTGGATTAGGGGCAAAGATTGTTCCCCAAAGATGTCAGTTTTCCACTAACACCCCAGGGAAAATAGGGTAGAAGAGGTGGGTCACCTCCAAAAACAACAACAAAAGTATTTTGATGACTTGACTTAGTCCTCTTTGAAATGCCATAGATACATGTAGTCACTGGTTGGGAATTTGGGGATGTGGTGCACTGTGAAGCAGAGTTGAGGTCCCAGTCTTTTGGGGGCAGATACTCCAGAGAGATTCCCTGAACTTGTGACTCTAGATTTCTGTTTCTGGGGTCAACCAGGTATTTATGATCCTTGGCTGATATGTTAGTTTCCTATGGTTGCTCTAACAGATGACCACAGACTGCATGGCTTCAAATGACACAGATGTGGGTTTTACAGTTGTGGAGGTCAGAATCTGAAAATAGGTCTTACAGGGCTAAAATCAAAGTGTCAGCAGGGCTGCATTCCTCTTGGAGGTCCTAGGGGACAATCTGTTCCTTGCCTTTCTAGCTTCTAGACCCTCATTCCTTTCCAGCAATGGCAGCTCTTCAACCCCTGCCTCACAACTCTTTCTTACTCTGACCCTCCTGCCTCCTGCTGATAAGGGCCCACCAGGACTGTCCAGGATCAACCCCCATGTCACGGTTGTTAATTGAATCGCTCCTGCAATGTCCATTAGGCTATGCAAGGTAACAAAATCACAAGTTCCAGAGATTAGAATGTGGACATCTCTGGTGGGGGATTGGAAGAAGGCATTATGTTATCTACTAAGCTGGCCTCTAATCTTCATGTATCTCATTTTCTGCTTGGAACTGAGTAGCAGTTTCCCCATTTAAACAAATCATGCATGCATTCTCCTACCTGAGCCTCAGGCATTTGAGTTTGGGACCCCACTGTGTAGTCCAAATAAAGTGTGGCTGGTGGCTGGATTCAGAGGGCTGTAGGCTGCAAGCTTTCAGCCTCCCCAGAGCAAGGAGTTATTCAATAAACCAGGAAACATCCAGGAATTCTTGACTCTTACCAGGTACTTGTTTGTAAGTACAACCTGGTACATGTTTCAGCAGCTCAGTGAATGTTGTCTGTTATTTAAGAAAAACTGGTCTTGCCCTGAATGTGCCAAACAGAAATGAGGGGGTGTTTATTTGTATCACAAAAGGGTTTAGTTTGTTTCTTTAAACAGCCAGCCAGCCCTATTACTTTTCTTTAAAGTGTTCTAGTTAATGGAAAGTTTGATTTGCACAACTTTTCAGAGACACTTTGTGTGGAGGAAGTACCTGCATAAAAGGCTCACCGATTTTCCAAAGTCTGTTCCCAGCTTTTCTGCAGAGTATACTGCAGTTTAGTCAAGTCCCTTGGTGTATTGACCCACCTTGGTGGGGATGGAGGGTTCTGTTCTGTGGCTAATGAGGAGTGCCTGAAGACAACTTGTTAGTAGTTTGTGTGCTGCTAGCCCTGGCCATGGTGGGGAAAGGTGGATGGCCATCCAGGAGATACATGTACCACAAAGTTGGTTGGGCTTTCTTCCTTTTCTTTGGCTGATGATATTCATTTTTTTGGTTCATTCATTTACCAAACATTTATTTACAGCATATCAGTTATGTACCAGGAGTTGTGGTAGACACAAGTTAACTAGAGATGAGCCCCCTTCCCTCCCTCAAAGTGAGTAAGGGGGAATAAGAACATAACTGATATTGTGAAGAAAGGTTTTTAGACTAAAGCAACTACTTATGAATGGGGATAGGGTCAGATGGTGAAAAATAACTTTCCTAAATAGTTCTGTACTGATGAAGAACTGAAAACCATAATAGACTATTTAGAAACTTAAAACAAGAATTCACACCCTAACCAGTAAGTGATACAAGTAATGCAAATAAAAGAAGGAGGACAAGTGAAGGAGGGCAAATGGGGAAATACTGGGACAACTGTAATAGAATAACAGTAAAATATTTTGAAAAAGGAGGAAAAATAAATTAGGAGGATAAATAAAAGTAAAATATCAATTAATAAAGTAGGAAAAAACCAGTAACATTGATATATAAATATGTATTTATGTGTAGTTATATGTGTTTTGGTCTGTCCAGAAAGTGTCCAGCCATGTAATATGAAAAATAGAGATTTATTGAAGAAGATACAAGATACAAGAAACACTGTACATAGTACAGTGACCCCTCAGTCGCCCCTCAAACTAGGCACCTTGGGACCTCACACAGTTCTCCAAGTGTCTCTTCTGTTCAAAACACTTCAAAACCCTTTGTTGGAATTGCCATCAGCTGCCCCATCTTATTTTCCTGAATCTCATCAGTGGTCTGAAATCTCTTCCCTTTCAAAGGTGATATTAGCTTTGGGAAAAGCCAGAAGTTGCAGTGCACCAACTCTGGGCTGTAGTGGGGCCGAATCACCGGGGTGATTTGATGTTTCACCAAAAAACTCTGCATGAGACTTGATGCACGAGCAGGCATGTGGTCATGATAAAGCTGCCAACCACCAGTTGCCCATAGCTGCAGTCTAATGAATCATTCTAATAGTTTCCATGGAGGAATGTTCAAGTTTAACACAAAATTTGATGCAGATTCATCATTGCTCTATTCATTCATTTTGAATGCAATGGCCACACAGTACACATGCTCACTCAACAACATCTACCACACCTGCTGACTAGTACAGTGAAGTCATCATTGTTTATGCATGCACATTCCAGTCTCATTCATATATATTATATATATGATATATATAAATATATGTATACACACACAATGATTTGCTTCTTTAAAATGATAGGATAATAAAGTAGACAGCAAAGAAGACAAACCTCTGGAAGAGACTACCAATACAAAGAGGAGACTATAGATGATTTCCAAGAAAAAATATAAATTCTAAAATTTTGTTTAAGAAGACTGAGGAACAAGTGGAGCTGGTGAAAGCTCAGGACTGGACTGGATTATCTGCTATAGTCTTTTTTATCCTATGTTCAGAAAGTTCTAGATGTAAAAATATGATAAGGAGAAAAAAGAGCCATACTTATCAGAATGGAAAAAAGAAAAATATTATTATTGGGAATAATATGATACTCTACCTGGAAAACTCAAGGGAAACTGAAAACCCACAAAAACTACTATGAATTTTAAAAATACTTACAAAATAAGTATACAATACTGCAAACTCATTGCTTTTCTGTTTGTGAACAATAATCACTTGGAAAACAAAGTGGAAAAATGTTACAATCACAATAGCATAAAAAGGAGGACCTCTCAGATAATATTAAGTGAGAAATGTATAGCACCTATTGAGCAAATTAAAGACTTTATTAGGAGACATAAAATAAGATTTTAACAAGGAGACATCCTATTCCTGATAGAAAGGCTTCTTGAGCCCTGGCTGGTGTGGCTCAGTGGATTGAGCCCCAGCCTGCAAACCAAAGGATCATCAGTTTGATTCCTGGTCAGGGCACATGCCTGGGTTCCCCAGTAGGGGGCATAAGAGGCAACTACACATTGATGTTTCTCTCCCTTTCTTTTTCCTTCCCTTCCCCTCTCTCTAAAAAATAAATAAATAAAATCTTTTTTTAAAAAAGACTTGTTTTAAAAGTGTCAGTTATCTTGAATTTAATTTCTAAATTTAGGACAATTTCATTCAAAGTTCCAAAAAAATTTTGGGTGGGGTAAAATATATTTTCAGTAAAAATTCCATTGGTATTTTTAAAACTTTAATCAACTGATTCCAAAATTCACTTGGAACAATAAACATGCAGCCATCACCAAGAAAATATTGAAAATAAGGATAATGGGGGCCAGGAGGGGGGACTTGCCCTGCCAAGACTAATATATTGTAAAGCTGCTATAATTAAAACTTATATTGTTGTATTATAAGAAAAATCAGTGCGACAGAAGGCACAGAGACAGATTCTAGTGTGTATGATTATTTAGCATATAATAAAATTGGCATTTGAAGTCAGTGGGGAAGGAATGAATTATTCAATGAAAGATGCTGGAACAGCTGATCACTATTTGGAAAAAATGGCAAATTAGACTCCTATACCACATCAGATTTTAAGAAATCACAGAGGATTAAAGAGTTTAAAATGTAAGTGATGCCATATAAAAGTTAAAAAAAAAAACAAGAATAATATATACATGAAATTAGGGCACATGGGGGCTCTTTCGAATAGTAGTTGGATTAAGTTTTCTCTGTCCAGTTTTATCTTTTATTGGTCTGCAAATTATACATAATCTTTCTATTCTAAATGTTAACACATATTCAGACTTATAATGTCCTATGTGCATTTTCTTAATATCTGTAATCTCTTGGGTAATAAGACAGGACTCAGCATATTTCAGTTTTATAGTCCTCTCCCACCCCCATTTCTTATAACTGAGTTTACCCCCTCGCCTCTCCCTGTATCTTTTTGTTCTCCTACCACTATTCTTTACACTTCTTTTATTCACTTTTTGATTTTTTCCCAGGGTCTATATACTCTAATACTTCCTTTGTGGGAAGTAAAATATCTAAGTTCTTGTATTCTGGAAATGTCTTTATTTTATACTTTTACTTGATGGACTTTGTATGAGGTTTTAGGGTAAAAATGAATTTTTCTAAACCTTTGAAGATACTGTTCTATCCTATCCTAGAATTCAAAATTGCTGAGGAGAAAAGATATGTTAAAATTATTTTTCCCCTTGTTGGTAACCTTTCCCCTTCCTGATAGACATTTTAGAGTGATATCTGAGCCTTAGTGTTCTTACCATGTGCTTCTTTTTCATTCACACCTATTGACACTTCATAGTTTCTTTCATTTAATGACTCAAATTCTTCTTAATCCTTAGGGAATTTTCTTCTATTTTATTTGATTATACTCTCTTTACCATTCTGTCTGCTTTTTTCCTGAACATCCTTTTAGATGGATATTAGAATTTCTGGATCTTGCCTAATACATGCTTTGTATGATTTTCTTTGTTTTTTCTTGTGCTTTTTTAAAGTATATTTTATTGATTATGCTATTATAGTTTTCCCAATTTTCCCCCCTTTATCCCACCTCTGCCCTACACCCCCAACCCTCCAGCATTACCCTCACTTAGTTCATGTCCATGGGTTGTACATATGAGTTCTTTGCATTCTCTGTTTCCTATACCATTTTTGACCTCTCCCCATTTATTTTATGCCTACCAATTATGCTTCTTATTCCCTGTACCCTTTCCCCCTGTTCCTCCCCTCCGCCTCCCCACTGAAAACCCTCCACATGATCTCCATTTCTCTGATTCTGTTCCTGTTCTAGTTTTTTGCTTAGTTTTTGTTATTCTTTTTTTTTTAGGTTCATTTGTTGACAGTTGTGTTTGTTGTCATTTTACTGTTCATAGTTTTTGATCTTCATCAATTTCTTAGATAGGTCCCTTTAACATTTCATATAATAATGGCTTGGTTATGATGAGTTCCTTTAACTTGACCTTATCTGGGAAACACTTTATCTGCCCTTCCATTCTAAATGAGAGGTTTGCTGGATAGAGTAATCTTGGATGTAGGTCCTTGCCTTTCATGACTTTGAATAAGTCTTTCCAACCCCTTCTTGCTTGTAACATATCTTTTGAGAAATCAGCTGATAGTCTTATGGGAACTCCTTTCCCATAACTCTCTCCTTTCCTCTTCCTGTTTTTAAGATTCTCTTTTTTATCTTTAATCTTGGGTAACTTAATGATGATGTGCCTTGGCGTGTTCTTCTTTGGGTCCAACTTCTTTGGGACTCTCTGAGCTTCCTGGACTTTTTGGAAGTCTGTATCCTTTGCCAGATTGGGGAAGTTTTCCTTCATTATTTGTTCAAATGGGTTTTCCATTTCTTGTTCTTGTTCTTCTCCTTCTGGCACTGCTATAATTCAGATATTAGAACATTTAAAGTTGTCCCAGAGGTTCCTAAGACTCTTCATTTTTTTGAATTCTTGTTTCCTCATTCTGTTCCAGTTGGATGATTATTTCTTCCTTTTGTTCCAAATAATTGCTTTGAGTCTTGGTTTCCTTCCTGTTACAGTTGGTTCCCTGAATATTTTGCTTTATTTCACTTTGGGTATCCTTCATTTGTTCTTTCATTTTGTGACCAAGTTCAATTATTTCTGTGAGCATCCTGATTACTAGGGCTTTGAACTCTCCATCTGATAGGTTGGCTATCTCCTTATTGCTTAGCGCTCTTTCTGGAGCTTTGCTCTATTCTTTCATTTGGGCCATATTTCTTTGTCTCAGCTCACTTGTTAAGTGGTAAGGGGGCGGGGCCTCAGGTATTCACCAGGGCAGGGCAACCCTACTTGCTGCGCTGCATTGCTGTCTGTGGGGGAGGGGCCAGAAAGGGAACAATGCAGCTTGCCTGCTCGGCTCTAGCCCCACTTTCTAATGAACCCTCATGTGAGACTGGGAGTTTCTCCCACCACGGCAACCCCCAACATAGTCCACAGTTAGCCTGGAGGCTCAGTTTCCTGTTCAGCCAGCTCCACCTGGGCGGTCCACCACCTCTCTGCGGGTTGTCTCTGTCAGCCCATCTTACTGGTCTGGTTGGTCTGGTTGACTGTTTCTTAATTCCTTGGTTATTGGAGTTCCATGCAGTTTTATTTTCTGGCACTTCTGGTTGTTTATTGATTTTAAATTGGTTGTTATCCTCCTTTTGGTTGTGCCAGGAAGTGAAGGGTTTCTACCTACGCGTCCATCTTGACCTGAACTCTATTTTTTCTGGTACTTTTTGCAGAATTTTGGAAAAATCCCTCAATTTAGATCTCCAATTTGCTAAGTTCCTCTTTTTTTAAGCAAGCGTGTTTATTGAAGGGATCTGAAAATAGTAATAAGGCTTTCAACAACATCCTTTTACCCCCATCTCAGCCCACGCCCCCAGCCTTCCCCACCTCCATTCCGTTTCCACTGCCCCCCCTTGTTTTTGTCCATGTGTCCTTTATACTTGTTCCTGCAAACCTTTCCCCCTTTCCCCTGAAATTCCCTCCCCTCTCCCCTCTGGTCACTGTCAGTACCCCAATGTTCATAGCAGCACAATTTACAATACCCAAGTGCTAGAAGCAACTTAAGTGCCCATCAGTGAATAAATGGATCAAAAAACTATTGTATATTTACACAGTGGAGTACTACACAGCAGAAAGAAAGAAGGAGCTCCTACCCTTTGTGACAGCATGGATGGAACTGGAAAGCATTATGCTAAGTGAAATAAGCAGGCTGTGAAAGACAAATACCATATGTTCTCACCTTTAACAGGATCTTAATCAACAAAACAAACAAACAAGCAAAATATAACCAAAGACACTGAAATTGCTAAGTTCCTCTTTAGAGGTGTTCATTCTGTAATCAACCCCACTATTGAGTTTCCAATTCTAGCAATCATTATTTTCATTCTCTGATCTGTTTTTCTTTGTATTGTTTCAAAGTAGGCTTATTGAAACTAGGCTTATTTTCCTGATTATAACACATATACTCATTGTAAAGATTTCAGACTTTAAAAAAATGAAAGTTTGAAGGTAAAAATAATCTGCAATTCCACTGCCTAGAGCAAATATCCACTGGCCTTTGTCGACCACTGCTCATATATTCCCTCAGCATTCACAGAGGGACACACACACACACACCATACTATTTGTTACTAACATCTTTATGTTAGTAACATAACATAAAAGCATATATTACCTATAAAATATGGATGTTACAGTATAAAAGGGATAAAGTAAAAGAGAAAAGAAATTAGCCCCTTTAAAACAATTCTTGGTTCCTAACCATGAAGGTTTTTAATTTTTATATTATGGAAAATTTCAAACTTATAGAAGAGTACACAGATTAATATCATGAGTCTTTCTTTATGTGTCTGCTGTTCAGGTTCCATAATCAGTCATGACTTATTTTTTTCTATCTGTAATCTTCCCCTTTCTGTCCCCTTTTTGTAAATTATATTATTCATAAAGATTTCAGGCACATCTTCAAAGATAAGGATTCTTTAATAAAAATAACCACAATGCCATTATCATACCCCAAATTATAATTCCCTAATATCAATAATAATAATCCTTTCATATCATCAGAGTGAATTATAACTATTTCCCTGACATTGTCTCACAATTTTTTGAACCAGTTGTTGATTTTAATTAGGATCCAAACAAAGTGCACATAATTGCATTTAGTTAATTTGTTTCTTAAATCTCTTTGAGATATATATATTTCTCCTCTGACCCTACTTTTCTCTTGCAGTTTTTTGAATTTTGTAGCTCTTCTTTTTTATTTTTCACTCTAAATAATTTTTTATCTTTCAATTACAATTGACATACAATATTATATTAGATTCAGGTGTACAACCTAGTGATTATACATTTATATTATTTACTAAGTGATCATCCTGATAAATCTTGTACCCATCTGACACCATACATAGTTATTAGGATATTATTGACTATATTCCCTATGCTGTACTTTACATTCCCATGACTATTCTGTAGCTATCAATTTGTACTTCTTCATCTCCTCATCTTTTTCACCCATCCCCCCAATCCTCCTCCCATTTGGCAACTGTCAAAATGTTCTCTGCATCTATGAGTCTGTTTCTGTACTACTAGTTTGTGTATTTGTTGTTTAGATTCAATTGTTGGTAGATATGTATTTGTTGCCATTTTATTATTCATGTTTTTTATCATTTTTCCTTCTTCTTAAAGAAGACCCTTTAACATTTCATGCAATACTGGTTTGATGATGATGAACTCCTTTAGCTTTTTCCTGTTGGGAAAGCTCTTTATATGTCCTTCAATTCTACATAACTTTGCTGGGTAGAGTAATCTTCATTTTAGGTGCTTGCTTTTCTTCTATTTTTTAATCCTCACCTGAGGATATGTTCATTGATTTTAGAGAGAGAGAGGAAGGGAGGGAGAGACTGAGGAAGAGAGAAGGAGAGAGGGAGAGAGCAGGGGGAGAGAAAGAAAGGCGGGTGGGGAGAGAGAGACATTGATGTGAGAGAGAAACATCAATTGATTGCCTCTTGTGTGTGCTCCAACCAGAGATCAAACTTGCAACCTAGGAATGTATCCTGACTTGGAATTGAACCCGCAGGCTATTTGGTATATGGGATGATGCTTCAACCAACCGAGCCACCACCCAGGGCTGTACGTCCTTGCATTTCATCACCTTGAATATTTTGCCAGCCAGCCCCTTCTGACCTTCCAAGTTTCTGTTGAGAAATAGCTGCATTTAAAATTCTCTTTTTTTCTTTAACCTTTGGCGTTTTAATTATGATGTGTCTTGGTGTGGGCCTCTTTGGGTTCATTTTGTTAGGGACTCTCTGCACTTCCTAAACCTCTATATTTATTTCCTTCACTGGGTTAGGGAAGTTTTCCATTAATATTTTTTCACATAGGTTTTCAGTTCCTTGCTCTCTCTCTCTTCTCCTTCTGGCATCCTCATGATGTGAATGCTGGTATGTTTGAAGTCTCAGAGGCTCCTTAAACTATCCTCATTTTTTTGTATTCTTTTTTCTTTTTTTTTGTTGTTATGATTGGTTGTTTTCCACTTCCTTATCTTCCAAATCTCTGATTTGATTCTCTGCTTCATCTCTTCCACTGTTGATTCCCTGTAACTTCTTCTTCATTTCAGTTACTGTATCCTTCATTTCTGAGTAGTTCTTTTTTATGTTTTCTACTTCAGTTTTTAAGTTTCCTGTATCTTTGTTGAAGTTCTCACTAAGCTCATCTACTCTTCTCCTAAGTTCATTGAGCATCCTTAGCACTAGTATTTTGAACTCTGCATCTAGTAGATTGCTTGCCCCCATTTTGTTTAGTTCTTTTCTGGGGTTTCATCCTGTTCTTTCATTTGGGAAATGCTTCTTTGTCTCCTCATTTTGGCAGCCTTCCTGTGTTTGTTTCTATGTACTGGGTAGAGCTGCTATGTCCCCTGAGCTTGGTAAAGTGACTTAATCTAGTAGGTGTCCTGTAGGGTTCAGTAGCACAGCCTTCCTGTTCACCTGAGCTGGTCATTCCAGGTGTGCCTCCATTGTGTGGGCTGTGTACATTCTCCTGTTGTAGTTGAGCCTTGATTGCTGTGGGCATGTCAGTGAGAGGGATTTACCCCCAGATCAATTGACTGCAAGGACTGGCTGTGACCACTGTGGAGGATCAGCTATGCAGGGCCCACCCCATGGAGCAGGACTTACTTTAGCAGGACTCTGGTGTCTGCTGAGTCTACCCCTTAAATGTGTTGCTTGTGAGGGGGTTGGGTGGTGCTTCAGTATAGTTTGAAGCTGTCCACTAGGTGTGCTTGCTCTGGCACCTCCTGGGAGGTTCAGTACAAGGTCAGCTGCTCCCTGTGCCCTTCCCAGGGCCACCTGGCAAGAGGTACAAAGGAACCTGCAGGTTGTTGCTACTTGTGCTGGGCTTGGAGGTAGCCAGGAGAAGCCAAATTGTGAACCAAAGTCTTCTGTTGCTAGTGTCAGGCCTGGGGCCACTTAGCGAGAAGTACAGGGCATACTGAGGCCAGATGCTACTTGTTTAAGAAATTTTAGGTGAGTCTAAAGCATGAACCAAGAGAGGCCATTGTGTGGAAAAGCTGAAACCGGAGAAGTCAGCATTCATGCTGTCACTAGAAGAACCAATAAGTAGAGACAAGGATTGCATCTTTATGGATGCTTTATTCAAATGCTAGTGATCTGAGAAGATGGTGGGTTATGTACCCTAAAAACCATCTTAACATCCCATCTCAAGCTGACCTTTTTCTGTAGAGAAGAAAAGGATAGGTAAGGGGTTTGGAAAAATGGTTAATTGGATAAGAGTTATGGTTCAGGGGTGATATTCTTAGTATTTCTTTATCTGCTGATCAACAATTCTTTATCTGCATCTTGGACATTCCCTCCCTGGAATCCAATGATTCAGATGCTATCATGATTCCTTGCAGACTCCCTGGGGCACAAAAGTTGAGTTGCTTGTCCATCTCCTGGACTCATGTAGGTTATACATTCCAGTTCCTGGGAAAACAGTTTTCCACATGTACCCATCACTTAAGCCTACCCACTATAACTAAGGCTAAAATCTTTAACTCTTGAGTTCCTCTATAAAAGCCACTGGAAACACTTTGGGTGGGCCCACAAGTTGGGTGGGGCAGGGTCTCAGGGAATCACCAGGGCTGGGTGAGCAGTGATAGCCAGGTTGCTGGAGTCTCAGATATGGTGCCCGCATGTGAAGTTTGTGGGGGGAGGGCCCATCAAAGGATCATTGGCCTCTGCCTCCCACTTCTGTCTGGGAGAAGCTGCCCCTGCAGCTTTTGCCCTGATGCCAGATAATTCAGTTCCTCCCTGTCTGTCCCTGGTGCCTTTTGAGCTGCTGCCCCAGCACTAGAGCTCAGAACCAGTGAGTCTGAGTAAGTCTGTGTGTGGGCTCTTTAAGAGGAATGCCAGGGACTGCAGAATCCTCAGTTTCACTCAACCACAATCCCCGCTGGTTTTTATAGCCAGAAGTTATGGGGACTTCTCCTCTTCGCACTGGAACCCTGGGTTGGAGGGCCTGGTGTCAGGCTGGGACTCCTTGCTCCTCAGGGGGACCTCTGCAGCAGCCAAGATATCCCTCTCAATTTTTATCCACCACAGGTGGATATAGGACTAGCTTATATGGAATCTCTACCCTTCCTACCAGTCTTAATGTGCCTTATTTATTTATTTATTTATTTATTTATTTATTTATTTATTCCTCACCTGAGGATATGTTTCTATTGATTTTAGAGGGAGGGACGGAAAGGGATGAAGGGGGGAAGAGAGAGAGAGACTGAGAGACAGAGAGAGACATTAAGGTGAGAGAGAAACATTGATCTGTTGCCTTTTATATGTACCCTGACCAGGGATTGAACTCACAACCTAGGTATGTGCCCTGACTGGGAATTGA
>CM052540.1:81286094-81305054 GCA_028533065.1 Trachops cirrhosus | reverse complement strand
GTACAAAGAATAAGTAGCATGGATGGTAGGTAGAAAATAGACAGGGGGAGGGCAAGAACTGTAAGGGAAATGTAGAAGCTAAAGAACTTATGACACATGGACATGAACTAAAGGGGGGGAATGTGGGTGGGAGAGGGTGTTCAGGGTGGAGGGGAATGAGCGGGGGTAATGGGACAACTGTAATACCATAATCAATAAAATATATTAATTAAAAAAACCTTTGGTAACTACAATTTTATTATAATTTGGAGAAAATTGACATTTTAATTATATTAATGTTTTCCCACACAGTGTCATATCTTTTCTTTTTTCTGGAGCATCAAATTTATTGCAAAATTTGGAAGAACAAAATACTTTAATAAAAACTGCCACAAACATGGGAAAAAAGAAGAGCAAGGAAGGGAAGAAGGACCCCAGGAAAAACAGGCCAGTCTCTGAAGTTTTATTCAGGTGGAGGCCAAGGAGCAGATCTGCAGAGAGGGTAGCCTTTCCTCTTGACCCCCAGCAGGCTCCACACTGTCTTCCAAGCTCAGCAAGTATTTTAGATAAGATGCCTCTGAAGGCCACAGAGATGCTGTATATCCTCCTGATGTGAATCCTATGCAGAGGACACCTCGGCAGTCTGCACACCTAACCGTCCACGGGACCAAGTCCTCTCACCTGCACACACAGTGTGTATTCGTGGCACCGCCCTCACCTGAAGCTGTTTGTGTCCAGCCTCTGGCTGACCCCCCACACCACACAGCCAACTTCCCTAGAGCTCAGCACCCTCATTTAAAATATAGGGAGTGCCCAAACTGGTATGGCTCAGTTGGTTGCCCCACAAAGCAAAAGTTCTCTGGTTTGATTCCCATTGGGTTGTGTCAAATGGCAATTGATGGATGTTTCCCTCCCTCCCTTTCTCCCTCCCTTCCCCTCTCTCTAAAAGTAAATAAATAAAATTGTTTAAAAATAAAATGTACGAAGTGCTGCTTGACCTCCCCAGAATCTTTTGACTGTGTCCCTGACTTTGCCATCCACAGTTTTAAAAATTATATTGGCTTGATTCTTGACCTTTTTCAGGTGCTGCTTCTTGGTGGATGGCCTACAGTACCAGAGTCTTAATAGGAAACTGAAGACCTACTAAACACCCCCTGCCAACTTTGGCTGTGGCCAGAGGGAGAGGCTGGGGTCCCACCATCAGGCTGGGGAGCATGGAGGGAGTTTTCCATGCAGGTTCCCTCTGGCGCTCCACTACCACTGCTCCCATGGGTGGAGGGGGATCCCCCAGGGCCACACTAGAGGGCTGGGCTAGAGGTAGTGGCCCTCAACTCCAGGATGGCTGGGGGACTTCTGCCCTGTCTTTGGTCTTCTGCCAACTTTGTCTGTCTTTGGTCTTCTGCCCTGATGCCTGAACCTTATGGATTGGGGAAGGACTGAGGCTATGGGGGTTAGGGGAAGGTCAGGCCTTACTCTGATGGTGGGGTCCTTCACCTTAGTTTTCCTGGTACTCAGAATCAGGTAGGTGCCCATCACTTTATCATACTTTCTTCTTATTCCTGCCTCCTGGATCTTGTACTGCTCAAATCCCAGATTCTTCTTTATCTTTTATTACCTTGGCGGGGAGGGTGGGTCTCTGTCACCACTGGGCGGCTCACGGTGAGGCCTGAGTTCCTCTTTCTGGCCCATGTTAAGCCAGAGGTCCTTCATTATATCTTCCAGCTTCTTCTTTTGCTGGGGTTGAAGGTCATTACTTTTTTTTTTTGAGTTTTTGATATTCTGTAGACATAAATATGGGACATGGAAGTACCCGCTCAGTACCTACTGCTTGTTCCCAAAAGTCCTCTTCCACAAATGGCAGGGTCCCCGTCACCATCTGGCACAGAACTACGCCCAGCTCCACACATCAACTCCAGGCCGTCACAGGTTTGGCGCAGGAATTGCTCTGGGATGGCAATATAGAGGTTGCCACAGGATGTCCTCAGCTTATGTTCAGTAAAGTCACTACTGAGGCTAAGGTCTACAATCTTGACATTCAGCTCAGCATCAAAAGAATGTCCTCTGGCTTCAGGCCCCTGTGGACAATGCCCCTCTGGTGGCAATACTGTACCACTGACACCGACTGCCAGAACATGGCTTGGGCCTCCTTCTCGGTCGTGCAGCCGTGGTCCTCCAGATAATCAAACAAGTCCCTTCTGCTCACATGCTTCATAAAAGAGTAATAATGTTTCCCTGGTGATAATCACCTCAAATAACTTTAATTTTTTAATCCTCACCCAAGGATATGTTCACTGATTTTAGAGAGAGAGGAAGTGGGGGAGATAAACATGGATCGGTTGCCTCCCAAAAGTCCCCCTCCCCACCTGGCAGGGACTCCATCCTGCAGCCTAAGTATATGTGCCCTTGTTACCAAACAGCAACTGGGAGTCCTGCAGCCCAACACCACCCTGTAGGCAAAATTCCAGAGGCAAAGGGTTCATGGTAAAGGAAAAGAGTCTCTTTTTTAAGACTTTATTTATTTACTTTTATAGAGAGGAGAAAAGAGAGGGAAAGAAACATCAACGTGTGAGAAATACACAGGCTTCCAACTGCACACCTGGCCTGCAACCCAGGCATGTGTCCTGACTGGGAATCAAACCAGTGACCTTTTGTTTGCAGGTTGGAGCTCAATCCACAGAACCATACCACCCAGGACAAGGAAAGGAGTCTTTATTCAAAAGCTTCACAATTTTGAAATAACAGCTTTCCACATGCATTAGTCACTTAAGCCTATCAATTAAGGCTAAACTCTTTAACACCTGAGTTCTATCATTACTCCTGTTAGCTTTTAGTTATCTTATTTTAATGGGGTTACATAGTTTACAAACTAAAACAACATAAGATAGAGAAGCTACACAATTTTGGAAGAATGGCAGGCTTCTGCCTCAGAGCTCATCCTCTCTACAACACCCAAAGAATAACCCTGCCTCCCTGTGCCAGGCCAGCCTGATCCTGCCTGGGCTGTGCCCAGAGTTCCTTCCATTCAAAATACTACCCATTGGGAAATGCAAGCAGCTGCAGCACCACCATCCAGGCATCCCCAAGGAAGAGAGAGAGAGCCAACCAGCCAGCCTGAGAGCCCGAGAGCCCGAGAGCCCTTATTTTAAGTCTTCTGCCCCATAATTCCATGTGCTCTCGAGGCATTCTGCTTCTCAGCCAGTCTGGTCCTAGACTGTTTACCATTGTCTTGGGCAACCTCCTCCTGTGTCCCCTGCCTACTTCTCCCCCATGATCTGATCATATCTCTCTGTATCACCCTGACCAAGGATTGAACCCGCAACATTTTGGTGTATGGGATGATGCTCCAACCAACTGAGCCACCTGACAAGGGCCTCAAATAACTTTATAATATTTGAGTGATTCAAGCACTTCATACAGTGGACTTCCTGAAAAAATCTGGAGGAGCCCCGCCAATTAATAGTTTCACAGCTACCTCTGTCCTGGTCAGAATGTGCTGGGCCAATGTAATCTTGGCAGAGTTTCCTTGGCCAGTGCTGTTCAGGAGCTCATAATGACCAATACAGGTCTGCCTGTCAGCAGAGATGACTGCATGGTCATGCGACATGGTGACTTGCTAACTACACTAACTGACAATACTATCAGTGCTAACTATACTTACTATGTTAACAAATAGTAACTATACTATGATAACTGACAATGCTAACTATACTAATAAACACTGATAAACAATGCTAACTATATTAATTATACCAATATTAACTATACTAGCTGTACTAACTATGCTAATAAATAATACTGCTAAATAATGGTAACTATACTAACTGTACTAACAGTGATAACTAACAATGCTAATATACAATGTTAACTATACCAATACTCACTATACTAACTAAAAAATTCTAAAGAAAATAAAGAAAAATTAAAAATAAGAGAAAAAAGGAAACAAAAATTAAGAAACAGAAAATTTAAAAGTGAGAAAAAAGAAAACTGTGAAAAGAGAATAAGAAAAAGAAGAAAAACAAAAATTAGCCCTGGCTGGGTGGCTTAGCTGGTTGAGCATTGTCCCATGCACAAAAAGGTTGAGGGTTCAATCCCCAGTCAGGGCACATACCTTGGGTTATGGGTTTGATCCCCAATTGTGGCTTATGCAGGAAGCAAGCACCTACCAATGTTTCTCTCTCACACTGATGTTTCTCTCTCCTTCTCCCTCCCTCCTTTCCTCTCTCTCCAAAATCAATAAGAATGTCCTCAGGTGAGGATCAATAATAATAATAGTAATAATAATAATAAAGAAAAATGAAAAAAATTAAAGAAAAAAAGAAACAAAATGGGGGAAGCATAAAACTAACTAGTCCAAATCCAACAAGTCTCCACAAACAGCTTTCCAGACTATAAAGGACAAAAACTTGGCCCAGCCAGGGCTTTATATAGGAGTGCTTTGTAATTCTATCATAATGACGCCTTATCAAGTCAGAGCAAGAAATGGACTGGTCACAGCTACGTATACACCACCATGGTTTTCTCACATTTCAGTCTGAAGACAGGGTGATATCTTTTCATAAGTTCACATTTTGTTTTATATCTTTCATAGTAATTTATTGTTTTCTTCATTTAGGTCTTCTGCCTTTCTAGTTAAATTTATTTCCAAGCCTTTTCTTTTTACTTCTACTATGATTGGATTACTTTTCCTGTTACTGCCTCTGTTTTCTCCATTATCTCGTTAGAATGGGGAAAGGCTATTGGTTTATGTATGTTTATGTAGCAGCAGAGCACTTAAGAGCACATACTGAAGTGTGGAGAAGAAATGTAACTTTATTTCTTTGTTACTCAACTTAACTTTTTGTTTTAAACTCCCTCTATACCTGGTAGAAGAAATTCAGTCCCATCTGGCTTCTCGCAGCTTTTCTCTAAGGTGGATTTAAATTCCATGGAGTTTACATAGTGCCAGGAGGCAAAAGGACACTGAGTCCCTCTCCTCTGTCTCAGATGGCATCCCCTGAGATACTATGGTTTCATTGGCCCTGTCTCTTGTCATCTCTGCTGTATTGTCCCTCTTTGCCTTCTGATATATTCCTTTCTCTCTCTCCACCTCAGACATGTGGGAAACACTCACTCACCTCCACATCCCATTTGACAATGGGCAACTCCCTATCACCTCCTCTCAGTCCAGACAGACGCAACATCTTCGGGTCTTACTACTTCTCCAGGTAAGTGTCTCGCTTCCTGGGTTATGAGACACAAGTCCCCTCTGCCTTTGGACCCCATGAACCTGTGTGGAGTCCTGCCCGTGGGTGAGGGCACTGCAGCATGGGTCTCCCTTTTCAGACCTACCATGTCTTCTCACTTCTTGCTCCTCCTCATCCTCCTCCCTGTGAAAGTCTGCAGAATCTTTTCTATTCTCATTATTTATTCTCTCAAGTTGGGCTCCATGCTGTGAGTTATTCAAAAACTCAAAAACTAAGAGAAGTTTTGTTTTCTCTCCTCCTGCTTCCTCATCCCTCCTGTGAGGCAATAAATTCATAGCAGTCTCGCTTAAGTAGGAGAAGAGCTGCCGGGAAAAACATTTATGAAGTATTATCCCAGAAGAAGTGGAAAAGGGTCAGTTCTACAGAGAGAGGGGCAGTGTATCCCCTGAAACTTGGGGAAAGGAAGTGAGGATGTGTGTGGCTGTAGATGTTTCTACCTAAAGATGAGAAATGAAGAAATTTGAGGGGTATCATACAGGATGGGTTCACTTCACTCAAAATGTAGGAGGGCTTGTGAGTGACGCCATGAGTTTGGATGCATCAATCTCTAAGAGCACTGGGAAAATGGAGAGGGACTTGAGACATGTGAAGTGATCAATGGGTGAACTGGGCCTATAGACTTTGGACCAGGAACAAAGAAGATGGTCGGTAGCATCTTTCCAGAATAGGATCTTGTTGTGTTGGAGAGACAGAGCAAGGAAATTGAGATCACCAGTGGTAGCAGACACTGACGCTGACTGCCTTGTCCCCTTTACAGAGCCAGGCGGCCCACTCCCAATTGCTGAGTGTGGTTACTAAGGGCTCAAAGCTACCCACTTCTGCAAGAATTTGCTATCCGCCAATGGAAGCTGCTTTGCCTGGGAGGTCATACCCAGACCCCTGGCCAAAAGACCAGGGAGCACAAAGGGCTGTAGGATCTCCCTGCGGGATCAGGTTGATGTTAGACACCAGCTGAGAACCCAGCTTTGCTTGGTGTCTTCCCCTGCTCTATCCTATTTCCTTCAAAATCCCTGCCTGGGCTCTGCTTCTAGGAAGCCCAGGTTGAGATAATGATATAGTTCGGGTGGTCATTTGGGAGGTAGGGACTGGATAAGGACCAAGAAGGGGCTGAAAGACTGGGTGAGAAACAGAGGGACTGATCATTTAGGTCAGGGAACAGGTATAGGGAGAATGAAGGAGTGGGACAGCTGCAAGGATGGGAAGATGGACATTGTTGTCGGGAAAGGGACATTGAAGGTAAAGCCATTCAGAGTGTGACGAGGTCCAGGGCATAGCCATGCAGTGGGTGGTGTGGAAGGATTAGAGAGGTATAGTCACCAATCAGAGAGGCTAGGCTGTCCAAGGGGTGTTGTCCACTGGGCATCCGTAGAAGACACCAATGATGTTGGCAAGAGTTCAGGTGGAGATGAAGGCTATGAGTCAGCTAGCCAAATGTTGGGTGACTGTGGGGTATGATGAGGAAGACCCAGGGTGACAAAGAGGAGGGGGAGAAGAAGGTGGTAGAGCCAGGCTTTGTGATCCTCAAATCAGCAAGAATTTTACACAAGATGAAAGAGAAATGCATGAGACAAATTTGAGAGCTTATTGGACCCCTCTACTCTGTCCCTGTACCAAGTCTTTGAGGTCTGCCTGCAGCAGGGACAGCCACTGCCACTGCCACAGCCCAGCGTCCTTGGCTACTGGGTTGTCCAACACCTAACACACAGGAACCCAGAAATTCTACGAATGCAGGGACCTTATATCTCTCGTTCACCAAGCTGACATAATAAATAAATATGTATTGAATGAATAATTGAGTCAATCAATTAATCCACATTTCATTATCTCTCAGCAGAGGCCACTCTCATAGTAACAGAGCACAGCCTTGAGGTCAGACACGTGAACCTGATTTCTAGGTCTGAGCCTAGTTTTCACACGGGTAACACTGAGAAGATTAGATGAGTTAACGTGAGGTGCATAGCACTTGGTACAGTACTTGGCAAGTGGTAAATTTTCCGGAAAAGCCCAGAGCTGTCCCTTGCGGAGTAGAGTGACTGGGGGACGCAGGTGTGGTCTGATGGGAAGGGCGGGCGAAAGAGGGTGCGCCCCAACCTCCGAGCACTCAACTGGCCCAGCCCAGGGCGGAGTCTCCTCCAGACTGAGCGGGATCAAGCTGTTGCCTGGAGGCACCGAGGGACCCCGCCAGCCCTGCTGCTGCCCTCGGCTATGGCGAGCGCGGCCCGTGGGTCGGACAGGTGGACGCCGCTGGGGCTCCGGCTCTGGCTCCTAACGGCGGCGCTACTGGGGTCTCTCCCGCAGCAGGTGAGAAGCGGGGCAGACATCCAGACTCTAAGGTTAGGTCCGCGGGCGCAGAGAGCTGGGGCGCGGCGGAGCAGCAGGGGTGTCTGGCTCTCCCTCGAGCTAGGGTAGCACCCAGTCGGCCTTTGGTGAGTGAAAACTTCTCAGCTTTGGGGAGTTGCCCCCACAAACACCTAGCCAGAGAGACGTGCCAGAATGGAAAGGCGCAAGTGACCCAACACCCGGACCCTCTTGCAGCTCGGGGTGCAGATGCAGAGAACAGCCTGGGGCAGGGGTTAGGGGGTAGGGTGGGGACTGGCTTTACCTCGAGGCCTCCTGCAACCTCTATAATCCCAGACACTTTGGGAAATATGGTCAACTTAAAGGTCCTCTGAAAAATGCACCTACACGCCGTTTTACAAATACAGGTGTCATGATGTGCCACCTTCACCCATGACTAGACCGCGGTTGAGAACTACTGGGATAAATAAACTGGAGGGGGTGTGGGCATCTTGGACAGCCCTTTCAGAGCGGAAAAGTCCAGCCTTACAGAAATGCAAGGAGAAGGCAGAAAAGGCCCAGCCTGGAATCCAGTGCACGGGGGTGGAGTCTCCAACGATGTTGGGTCTCCAGCCCCCAGGATAGCCAACGGGATCACAATAGAGTTGGGCACCGCCAGGTTCAGCTCCCAGCTCTGGGTCCACCCCATGGTTGCCAAGTAGGAATGTGAGCCCAGTGTGGTGAGATCTGGTGTTTGCAGGAAAAAGAAAGAAAGAAAAATCAGAGATCCAGATTTTAAGTAAAATCTCTCCAGTGTTTTAATTGGCAGTTAATTAAAACCAAATTTTAAACACGATTATGGTCAAACAAAACTCCACTGTGGGCCACCAGTCTGCAGCTTCTTCTCCAGACCATGCTTCCTCCTGCCATGTTGCAGATCAGCAAACAGGTGTGGAACCAGAGAGGCTGCGAGGGAGTTCCCTGACTCTCCCCCCAGACCAGTGGCAAGGGCCCTGGAGCAGGATGTGGCCTTTGCAGGGGTGTGGCTGGGCCACCCGGATGTTAGGGTTCCTGCTGGGAGCTCAGCCTCACATTGTTTGCTCAAGGAGGGGCTACAGCAGGTGAGTTAGCCCAGCAGGGGACAGATGGAAGCCTGCCCTCCCTCAGCCTGGTCTCCTAAAGCAGCTGAGTTCATTTTGGGAGGCGAAGGGGCTGCCCTTAGGAGGGGTAGACGGTGTGGTAAAGGAAAAAGAGACCAGGTGCTGCAATCTCAGAGCTGATGGTTCAAGTCCCAGTTCTGCCATTTGTTACTGTGTGGCTGATTGTCTTACCTTCCTGAGCCTGTCTTCCTCACCTGAACAAAGATAACAATAATAGCATAGATCCCCTAGTAAGGGCCAGTATCAGTGACTTTTTTTTTTGTGAAGTCCTTCAGTCTTCTTTGGGAAACCAGAAGGAATTGGTGGGGAAAAGTGTGGGACTTCAACACAGTGGGAACCAGGAGGCCTTAACTCCCACTGTAATCCCTCTCTAGGGTTGAGGAGATCAATAGCAGTAACTAAGAGCTTCCCCAATCAGCTCTTCCCTTTCTTTCTCTGTCTCCTGAGGGCTTGGGAGTCACAGCCATCCCTGCCTGGAGCAAGGACCAGGGGTGATCTGAGGCCTCTCAGAGAAGGTGGTTGTTTCCCACTGCAGGTCCAGACCCTCAATCCAGAGAGTCTCCTGCTCGTGTCCACCCTGGATGGGAGTCTCCACGCACTAAGCAAGCAGACAGGGGACTTGAAGTGGACGCTGAAGGATGGTGAGCAAGGGGCAGTCACTCCTTTCTTTTTGGACCCCGAGTTAGAGTGGTGTCACTATGACATAGAGGATAAGAACATAGGATCTAGAAATCCACAAGCTACTATCTCTAGGCAGCTTCACCACTTATCAGCTGTGTGGCCTTGGGAAAGCCACTCTACCTCTCTGAACATCAGTGTCCTCTCCTACAAAATGAAGCCAAAGGTAATGCCTGCCCCCCTCGCAGAGTTCTCAGGAAGATTATAATACACACATGTCATATGCTTGTGTTGGTGTCTGGCACACAGTAAGCACCCAGTGAATAGGAGCTATGCTTCTCAGTGGGGAGTGCAGAGGGGGCAACTCATGCTCCTTGTTCCTGTCCCTGCAGATCCCATCATCCAAAGGCCAATGTACATCACAGAGTAAGTGACCTGTGGCCTTTTAAGGAGAGGACATCTGGGAGATGGGGGAGCCAGAGTGTCCGGAGGGAGTTTGGATGGGGGGTTGATACATTATGGGCATTAAGGAGGGGAACTGGGCCTGGAGTTCTGTGTGCCTCCTGTAAGGGTGGGCTCCTACTAGCTAGGAAGTAGGAGGGAAAGGGCACCTTTATGAAACCAGGAGACATGCATCCAACCCTCCCCCACCCCCATTCCTCTCTGCTCTACAGAACGGCCTTTCTCTCAGACCCAGCTGATGGCAGCCTGTACATCTTGGGGACCCAGAAACAACAGGGATTAATGGTGTGTGTACTTCAGTGCTTGGGGATTAGGGAGGCTGGGGCTTCTGTTAGGCAGAGCACTGAGGGAACAGAGGGAACAGCATGGTCAGAATCTGAGTGTCCTACAGAGGTAAGTCAGGGCTCTGGGTGCATTATTGGAAATCTGTCTGGAAGGACCTGTTGAAAGGGGCTTTTGGGGGTGGCTGTGGCTATGTTTGCAAAGCAGGCAGACAAGGGGGCTTTTCCAGGACTCTGAGCATTTTAAGGAGAAACGTATGTATCAGTTAGCATTTACTAAATAATGAATGGTCCCAAACTCAATTTACTTAACTCACAACTTTGTGGTATGACAAGTTAGGTGGGGTGGTCTTGATTGAGCTTGCTTAAGCATTTGTGGTCAGCTGCTGGTCAGCTGGATGGCTCCTTTTTTTGAAAGCTGCTCGTGGTTGGCTGGCTTTCGACATAGACTGACAAAGGTTATAGGTCTCATGTGTCTCATCCCCCAGCAGGCAAGCCTGGTCTTGTTTACATGGTACCAACAAGGGAACTAAAAGCAGCAAGGGAGGGCAAGGCTAATGCACAAGAACTTCTCAAGCTTTACTGTTACCACAGTAGCTAAGGTCTCATCAGAAATGTCACATGGCCAAGCACAGAGGAACAGGAGGAACTTTGGCCATTTTTTCCATCTTCCACCTCAGGATTGTGATGGGGGCTATTTAATGTGACTCATGGGGAATAGGGTGGAATATGCTTTTTCAAAATTCTGACTGTGCCAGGAAGCCTGCCTACCAGAAGGGTCTTAAGTGTAAGAGTTAGAAGCTGAATTGGTAAGAAATGTTATTTGTGAGTCAGGCAAGGTCCCAGTGGCAAACAGGTGGCATACTCAATAGGATAGCTTGAGGAGATCTTGTTGAAAGGATTGCTTACAAAGGTGTGGGCAGAGTGAAGTTTCCTATAGCCCATAACATAGTGTGGGGGGCCACTATCAGCCCTAAGCTCAGAGGGATGGGATGTAACAGTGACCACAATCTGGAGCCAAAGGGAGGATGAGAAGAGGGCCACCTGCCAGGAGCTGAGGCCTTTGGGGCAGCAGGAATAGGGGGGTGGGGTGGGAGCGGGGTGGGCAGTGACACCCTCCAGGCCATGATGACTTTGTGGAGAGGAGATGGTGATACATGTCCAGTCTCACTAAAAGCCAGAGTATGTGGCGTCCACTGATGTCATTCAAACAAGTGTGTTTTGGGAGTGAGATGGGAGGGAGCAGGGTGGAGAGGGATGGGGAGTGGATCCCTAGTCACATCAGGGAGAGCCATCAGTAATCTCACCACTCCTCCCCACTTCCCTGCATCTAGGATAAAGTTGAGGAGCCCTGACAAAGCACATCACATCCTCCATGATCTGAGCCCTCTCACTTCTCCAGCATCCTCTCTCACCTACATGCGTGCACATGCACATCGTTCAACTTAATATGCCAGCTCCAGGGCTTCACCCAAATTGTCCCCGATGTCTGGAACACTCCTCTTCTAGTTCTGGCTGCCAGTGGGGTATTTCTGGCAGGGGGTTGAGGGAGCAGGGGGCTCTACATTGTGCCCTCCTGGAGACTCAAGCTGCTGGAGGCTCCATCTCAGTCTGAGCTTCTCAATCACCAAAGCAGAAGAGGCAAATGTGACCCACACACAGATTCTCTGTGTCCTCATGGCAGTGACATGTGTCTTCTCTCCTCCCCTCCTGCTGGCTAAAGCAGGCCTCAAAGCCCTACCTACTTGAAGCAAAGAAGGAAGTGCGACCCCACCAGAAGCCAGAAGAGCCACAACATTTGTGAGAAGCGTGCCTCTTCCCCAGCTCTTTCTTACTCATCCCTCCAGTCCCAATACAAAATCCAAACTCCTTCCCAACTGTGATGTTGCCCCCAGCTATCCTCACTTCCGATCACTCCTCCCCTCTCCGATCCCTGGAGGCACACCAGCCTCACCCATGCAGTGATGAGCTCTCCCTGCCTCTGCACTGGCTGTCCGCCTGCCCAGAGCGCTGTTCCTCCATGTGTCCCTGTGGCTCACTCCCTCACTTACCAAACCAGCCACCTTATGAAAACTGGTATCTCAGATCACTTTTTAGCCTAGTTCTCTGGTTTTTTTTTTTATGGTATATGAATTTTTTGTTTGTTTATTCTCTCTCTCCCACACACACCAGAAATGTAACTGCAGAAAGGAACTTTATTGGTCTTGGTTACTACTAGGTCCCGGCATTAAATGGTTGATGAATAAAGGAATGAATGAACTTCCTTCAGCAGCTTTTCAGTTCCCCAACATCTACAATAGGTGCCCCTCAGTTTCTTTCAGGAACACTAACAACACCATAATAATTACAGGTGGTAATGACCTCCTTTGTTGTTGGTCCTGTGCCCCCAGGAAACCCCCAGCTCTCTTTCCCTCAGTGCTATGTGTGCCTGGGGTGCTGTCTGGCAACAGCTTTGTATATGGAGTTTGGGGACTTTTCTATATGTGTAACTTTTCATTTTTACATAAATTCAAATATAAGAAAAACTGAAAGAATAGTACAAAAAATTTTGTATTCCTTTTACCCAAGTTCATCATTTTAAACATCTTACCACATCTGCTTGTGCTCTCTCTAGGTAGATGATAAACAGATAAATACAATGTCAAGAATATTACATATGTATGTATAAAATTTCTTTTTCTGCCCTGGCTGGTGTTGTTGAGTAGATTGAGAGCTGGCCTGTGCCTGTGAACTGAAAGGTCACTGGTTCAATTCCCAGTCAGGGCACATGCCTGGCTTGAAGGCCAGGTCCCGAGTTGGGGCACAGGAGGGGCAACAGATCAATGTATTTCTCAAACATCAATGTTTCTCTCCCTCTCTTTCTCTGTCCCTTCTCCTCTCTCTAAAATTAAATAAAATCTTTTTAAAGATTTCTTTTTCTGAACCATGCATTCAAGAGTGAGTTACAGATATTATACCCTTTACACCTAAAGTGGCATATATATTTCTAAAACAAGGACTTTTTCCTACATAGCCTGGGTATAAATGAATAAAATAAAGAAACTTAACATTGATGCAATAGCATTATGTAATTCACAGCCCATGTTAATTTTGTTCAGTGTTCCAATGGTGTCCTTTATTGTTTCCTAGTCCAGAATTCAAATCAGACTCACCATAGCATTTGGTTGTCATGTCTCTCAGGATCCTTAAAACTGCAACAGTTCTCCAGCTTCTCTAAGCCTCTCTGGAAAATGGGAAAAATAATTGTCCTTCATAAATAGGTTGTATGAGTTTTTCTGCTCTTACTCTTTTCTGGAACTTTTCTGTCTCCTCAGAAACTGCCATTCACCATCCCTGAGCTGGTTCATGCCTCCCCATGCCGCAGCTCAGATGGCGTCTTCTACACAGGTAAACATCTCTCCAGCCTGTGGGTCCAGGTCCAGGAAGCAGGGACAGGGACTAAAATCATGAGGGGCCAGCCTGGCACAAAATGGACAGGCTGCACACCTTCTCCCAGGCTGTCTTGAGGCCTGACACACGTTCCACCTCCACAGGTCGAAAGCAGGATGCCTGGTTTGTGGTGGATCCTGAATCAGGGGAGACACAGATGACACTGACCACAGAGGCCCTTTCTACCCCCCATCTCTACATCGGCCGCACACGTGAGTTGGGCCCCGGTTCTGGACGGCCCCCTCTTTTGCTGTGCCCAGGCCCAGCAGTTGTTCTCCAAGATGAATTGGGCCAGTCTGTCAATTTGTCAGCCAACAAACATTTTATTGAGCACTGAACAAAGACCAGAGGATAGAGCAGTAGTCAGGATAGACCTGGTTTCTGCCCTTGTGATACTCACAGACTCTACCCCAGGCTGGGTGCTCAAAACCCTACCTCCATAAGATGACTGACACCCTCTGAGTCGGGGGATGGGAGGAGTATCACAGAGGCCTGTGTGGTAACTGCCTCTGGGCGTCCTCAGAGTACACAGTCACCATGCATGACCCCCGGGCCCCTGACCTTCACTGGAATACCACCTACCGTTGCTACTCGGCACCCCCCATGGACGTCTCCCCTGGAAAATGTGAGTGCCACCTTTGTCTGGCCCCATCTTGGAGCAACGTCCTCAATTCAGGGAACCCTATGTAGTATCCATGACCAAGCCCCACCACATTCTGACCTATTTCACCTCCCTGGGGAGTCCCACATGAATGATACACCTTTGATGGATGACCCTAAATGACCCTCCTCAAATGACCCCTCTCAATATACAGCATGACCCTCCTGTACCCTGAGCAGCCTTAACATCCTTACTCCTTCACACTCCAAGTGAGCCCAGCCAGGTCCTGGGTGACTCCTTACATCCTGGGTGACTCCAAGCAATCCACACACATCCTGAGCAGTCCTCTCATGTCCTAACTGAGCCCTAATGTTGAATGACCCCTGACAGATAACCCTAAGTGACCTTTCACCAGATAACCCTGACCACATTCTTGATATTATGACTATTCTACCAGACTTCCTGAGTGACCTCACAGGGGCCTCTAGGCAGCCCCTTGTACATTGACTCTGTCACTTCACAGGAAACATCACAAGTAACAGCCCCAGGGCCCCTGACTGACCTCTTTCACATACTAAATGATACCCAAGTGACCCACATGCCTGCAGGCCATCCTGATTGCCCATCCTAAGTCATCAGTCAGAGCCTAGGTGACTGACTGCTCCACATCCTAACTGGTCTCTCTCCAGTAACATGTGAGTCGCCTTCAGATGACCCTGATTGACCCCTACATTCTACAGAGCTCCCAGTTGACACTGACGTATCCAAGTGCCCCAGGGAACTTTTATTGACCTTCCCATGTCCTGCAACCCTCCAGGTGATCTCACCTGAACTGCACACACTTGAGTAGCCCTCCTGATGGCCCACCCTCAGAGCAGCTCCCCCACCCCAAAATGCTCTGATGTACCTCACATCAGAGCTCCCTGATCACATCTCCCCAGCCATCTTTCTTGGCAGACATGAGCCACCTGGCATCCTGTGGGATGGGCCTGCTGCTAACTGTGGACCCAGGAAGTGGGGTGGTGTTGTGGACACAGGACCTGGGTGTACCTGTGATGGGTGTCTACACCTGGCACCAGGATGGCCTGCGTCAGCTACCCCATCTCACACTGGCTCGGGACACCCTGCACTTCCTCATCCTCCGTTGGGGCCACATCCGACTGCCTGCTTCAGGTCCCCAGAACACAGCCACCCACTTCTCTGTCTTGGACATCCAGCTGCTGTAGGTACCTATGCCTGGGGACTGGGGAGAACCCTCTGGAAGTATTGTAGCCCATGCCCAATTGGCAATGTGATGTCTGACCCTGACATACCAGTACAGTCGAGCCAGGGGTCCAAATATCTCAAAATATCAACCAAACTTGTTGACAAATAACCAGTGCCCTGCACCACTCCTTGTGTGCTCCAGGACCTCCTAGGTAGCTCCACTGTTCAGCAACTGACAAGGTAAAATGTGGCCTAGGAGGTCGTCTCCTGGTCTCCACTCCAGTGCTACATCTGGCACCTGTTCTGCTTGGTAGGTGCTGTGCCTTATTGATTGTTAAAAACTGTCACCCTGCCTTACAGCACTAGAAACCTTTAAGTCCCCATTTGGGGAGCCAAGTGATAGACTGAGAAAGTCAGGGATTTGGCACTCATTCCATTTGCTCTGCAAATATTAATTGAGCACTTACTCTGTATCAGTTATTTGTTAGGCTCTGGGAGTACAGTAATACAGCCAGCATTCCTACCTATGGAAATCTCAGCGTCTAGTAGAGGAGATAGGTGTGTAAAGAGGCAATTATGATATTATAAAGGATAAGAGAAGAATAGGTTTGCCATAGGAATGTATAGGAAGAGTACCTAAATCGAGACTGGTGGCAGGAGGCAGTCATGGAATGCTTCCTGGAGGAAGGGACATCCAAGTTAGAACCTAAAGGATAAATAGGAAATGAAAGAGAGAGAGAGAGAGAGAGAGCACTTCAAAACAACAAACACTTATTATTTTTCAAGAGTCTGTGGGTCAGGTGGGTGGTTTTCTGGTCTGGGAGGCCTTAGTTAATATGTGCAGTCAGCTGGTGGCTTGGTTGAGCCTGGATGATCTAGGATGGTCTCACTCACCTATCTCATAGTTGGTGAACTATTTAGCTTAGAAAGTGTCAGATAATGTCTTTCATGCCCCAGCAGGCTAGCCTGTTTTTCTTCTTCCCATGGTGGTCTTGGTTCCAAAGAGCAATATGAGAGGACAAGTCTCTTACACAAGTACTTCTCAAGCCTCTACTTGTATCATACTTACTATTCTCTCATTGTCCAAAGCAAGTCAGATGGCCAAGCCCAGAAGAGATGTGGGAGGGGACAATACATGAGTACAGTAGTAACTGAAACCACCCACCACCATTACTCACCTTTTTCCCCTTTCCTTCCCCCCACTAGGATGACGCTGTATGTAGGGAAGGATGAAGCTGGCTTCTATGTTTCCAAAGCACTGGTTCACACAGGGGTAGCCCTAGTGGTGAGAGGGGGTCTCTGAGTGGGCAGAAAGAGGGGATGGAGCAGGAGCGCCCCCCTCACTCATGATTCCATCTTCTGTTACAGCCTCGTGGACTGACCCTGGCCTCCACAGATGGCCCCACCACAGATGAGGTGACACTCCAAGTCTCAGGAGAGAGAGAGGGCTCATCTATCACAGCTGTCAGATATCCCTCAGGCAGTGTGGCCCTCCCTATCCAGTGGTTGCTCATTGGTGAGATTCCCTAGCTCAAATTTGTCATAGAAGAAGATGAAGGAAGGACCTGGGATCCTGGCTTCTGAGCTGGAAGGCTGAGGTCACCTTCAGCACACTGACTTTTTCACTGTCCCTTAGGACACCATGAGCCACCCCCAGTCCTGCACACCACCATGCTGAGAGTCCATCCCACTCCAAGGAGTGGAACTACTAAAACCAAACCCTCCAAGAGCATACAGTCTCCAGCCCTCTTATTGGAGGTCAGTGCTGAAAGGTCAGAGAGCTTAGAGGGAGACCAGGCCAGTGGTTGGGCAGCCACTAGACATTTTCCTTGGGCTTCTAGGAATAATATTTGGGGTGGGTCAATTGATCTCACATAATTTCCCAGAATAAAAGCACTTGTTGTTAGAAGGGTCAAAAGATATTGGCCATCTAAATTGTGAAACACGGGTCACGGTTTTCTTTACTCTTCTTTAGTGTCAGAGTTACACAGAGTTTATCAAGTGAGAAATCAAAACAGAAAAACTACAAAAGTTTTTCTCCTTGGATAGGGTTGGACAAGAATCACTAGTAGTTCAAGGTTAGAAGGAATAGACATGCCTTGGAGCAATAATTCTCAAATCTGGCTGCTCATTAGAATCACATGGATGCCCATCCCCACCCCCCCACTGAATTAAGAATCTCTGGAGGTGTATGTTTGGTAATTCCCCCAAAGTATTTGTATTTTTTTAGTGATACCCCAGGAGATGCTGGTCATCAGCTGGGTTTGGAAGCCCAGTATCCTGGAGCACCATGATACTTTAGCACCACAGAGAGAGCCCTGTCCCCACCACAAGGACCGCTCACTCACTGCCCCTTATGCTAAGCCCAGCCCTGTACTGATCGATGAAGGGTTGGGGTTCCCAGTGAGAGGGGTTGCAAAGAGTGAAAGCCCTTTTGTCCCCAGCTCCTGAGTCTGAGTCGGGAGGAACCCGGGGACCTGGAGCTGCACCCTGAAGTGAAAACTTCGCACTTGGATCCAGGACTAGGACCCCAAGACCTGCTGGCAGCCAGCCTCACTGCAGTCCTCTTAGGAGGGTGGATTCTCTTCTTGATGAGGCAGGTAAGCCCACCACCCCAACCTCAGGTCTGTCTTAGGATATCCTAGGGACAACTCTGCCCCTCCTCTTCAAGACCTCTCAGCAACTGTCTCACCCAGCTCCGATTCTGCCCCCTCCCTTCTGCCCAGCAGCTCCCCAAGGCCCTGATACTGTGCTTTGTGTGTTCATGGTCCAGTGCAGGCTGTCTCAGGTGCAGCTGCTGGGCCCACCAAAGGACAGGGCCTGGCCAGGGCCAAGCTCCTGTAGGCCCTTGTGTTTCATTAGCAGCAGCTGGTGGAGAAGCAGCAGCAGGCTCCCCTGGCACCTGCAGGCCCTCCTGCCATCTCACAGGATGCTCTGACCCAGCTCTCGGGGACCATCCCACAGGACCAGAAGAGGCTGCAAAGCCCCTCTGAGAAAACCCAGCCACCTGAAGACCCTGAAGGTGAGCTTAAGGAAACAGGAAAGGGCATTGTCAGGGACAGAGAAAAGAGAAGAGCTAGTTTAGCTTTAAAGGTAGTTTATTAGAAGCCACTAGTGGGGTAGCTAAGCCTAAATGAGTTAATAAGAGTATTTCAAATAGTGCCTGCTATGTAGTTAAGCACTCTAGACACGTCTGCCATCTTTTTTTAATTATTGTTGTTATTTTCAAGGATTGTGCATGCAGATAGAGCTGGGTGTAAATCTAACACCTCTATCTGTTAGTTTTCATGAATTGCCTAACTCCTCTGAGCCTTGGTATTCTCATCTATCACATGGAAATAATAACATCCACCTCATTACATCACCTCACTGGGAGAGGTCACCACCACCATCATTCATTAAATCATCCTGAAGTGATGGTATGTGTGCTAAAATAATATCATATTTGTTAACAATAAGAGTAAATTACCTAGGTACCATTTGGTACCTTCCCCTCTTTAGGGTTTTTAATTTTTTATTAATATGTTTTATTGATTATGCTATTACAGTTGTCCCTTTTCCTCCCTTCATTCCCCTCCCCCCTGCACACCCTCTCCCACCCACATTCCCCCGCTTTAGTTCATGTCCATGGGTCATAAGTTCTTTAGCTTCTACATTTCCCCTACTATTCTTGCCCTCCCCCTGTCTATTTTCTACCTACC
>CM052540.1:81251586-81285994 GCA_028533065.1 Trachops cirrhosus | reverse complement strand
CTAGGTCTCTTTTGAGAAATCAGCTGACAGTCTTATAGGAACTCCTTTGTAGGTGACTGTCTCCTTATCTCTTGCTGCTTCTAGGATGCTCTCCTTCATTTTTACCTTGGCTAATGTAATTATGATGTGCCTTGGAGTGTTCCTCCTTGGATCCAACTTCTTTGGGACTCTCTGAGCTTCCTGGACTTCCTGGAAGTCTATTTCCTTTGCCAGATTGGGGAAGTTCTCCTCTGTTATTTGTTCAAATAACTTTTCCACTTGTTGTTCTTCCTCTTCTCCTTCTGGTACCCATATAATTTGGATGTTGGAACGTTTAAAGATATCTGGGAGGTTCCTAAGCCTCTCCTCATTTTTTTGAATTATTGTTTCTTCTTTCTTTTCTGTTTGGTTGTTTCTTTCTTCCTTCTGCTCCACTCCAATGATGTCAGACCCATCTTTCTTTCCATCACTATTGGTTCCCTGTGCATTTTCCTTCATTTCACATATCGAAGCCTTCATTTTTTCATCTAGTTTGTGACCAAAATCAACCAATTCTGTGAGCATCCTGATCACCAGTGCTTTGAACTGTGCATCTGATAGGTTGGCTAGCTCTTAAAAGGATGGGTTCTGAGGCTTTTATTTGTTCTTCTGTTTGAGCCATCTGTTTTTTTTTTTTTTGTTTTTTTGGTTTTTTTTTTGGTCTGGTCTCACCTGTTCTGTATGAGGGGCAGAGCCTTAGGGGTTCACCAGGGCGGGGCACCCCAGTTGCTGGGTTGTGATGCTATACGTGGGGGTCAGGTCTGAGAAGGCACAATGGTGCTTGCTTTGCTCTCCATTGGATCTCAGTCCCTTCCACCACTTCCCCTGAGCAAACTGGGCCCCTCTGGTGCCAATTCCCGTGAGGGTGGGCTTGTGCACCCTGTGGGTCTTTCCAACGACCTCTCCTGTGAGGCTGGGAGTCTCTCCCTGCACCTCAACCCCCACAGATGTTTTCAATCAGTGCCCCAAGGCTCTATTTCCTGGTGCTGAGATCCTGGATTAGGCGCAGTGCCTTGCTTCACAATCACTGCCTAGCTGGGTCTGCCGGTTGCCATCCCTCGGCTGAGGTCTGCCAGCTGCCGCCTGCGCACCCAGGGTCTGCCTGCTGTGGTGTTGTGCACCCTGGTTGCCTTGCGAGCCCTGGTTGCTTTACGCCTCCGGTCCCAACGCTCTCTGCTCTCTGCTCTGAGACCCTCCTACTGGTCTGAATGCATGTGTCTATTTTAACTCCTTGGGTGTCCAACTTCAATACAGTTCAATTTTCTGTCAGTTCTGGTTGCTATTCTGTTTTTAAATTGTTGTTGTCCCTATCTTGGTTGTGCGACTGGGCACAGTGTGTCTACCTATGCCTCCATCTTGGCTAGAAGTCCCAGGTTTTTAATTTTTTAAATATTTTTTTTTTCAATTTACTCCTGTGGGATGCCCCCAGGGCCTTCCTTATGCTTTCATTGTCCTTCTTCTTCTACTAATCCAAGCTTTTTATTCTGCTTCTTTGGCTCTGGGCTGGGTTGTCCTTCAGTCCTTTGCATAAGCTGCTGCTGTCACCTCTCGGTCACTGCTCAAACCACAACCTCATGCCTTAGAGCCTTAACTCAGGTTGAAGTTCACCCCATATGTAGCTCAGGGATCTGTTGCTTTTCCCAACTTTCACGTTTTTGTTTACCTTGCCTCTAAGGAAAGGGAACAGCTCCCCTTCCTCAGGGCTCAGTTCCCCTGAAAGTTCCCACCAGAGTCCTCCCCACTGAGCCCTAGTGTTGCAGATCCTGTCACTTTACTGGCTCTGGGTAGGTTTCACTGCACAGTGAAACACTCATCTCCTTGGACCTGCTGACTCGAGCAGAGTCTTTCCCAGACAACCCAGGTCATTCTCGTCAAATAGCCCTGCAGTTCCTCCTTGCCATCTTCCTTCTCTCATAACTATCTCTCACCCCACAGCCCATGAGACCCCAGTCATTGACAGGATGTCAATTCCTTCCACAAACTTCTCCTCAATTACAAGTCAGTATTACTAATAATCCTTGGAGGAGGAGAAAAGATGATGTTGAAATCCAGCCCTGGGTCAGCCAGGACACTTTGTTATATAAAATACCTATTTTTTTTTTTTTACTCACCGTAAAAAAATAATCAAAGTGATATTGGTGCTTCAGGACAAGAACCCAAGAAAATAAAACCTTTAATGCCTCTGTTATGACTCTGTGGTACCAGTCTCCATATAATACTGGATTTCCTCTGTTATTATCTTTTAAAGACTTTGTTTATTTTTAGAGAGAGCAGAAGGGAGGGAGAAAGATAGGGAGAGATCGAGAAATACTGATTGCCTATCACATGCCCCCAACTGGGGACCTGGCCCACAACCCAGGACAGGAATTGTACCAGCAACTTTTCAGTTTGCAGGCTGATGCTCAATCCACTGAGCCACACCAGCCAGGGACTCTGTTATTATTTTTTTTAACTTATTCTTTCACTTCCTTTGTTTAAAGTGCTGACAAATTCTTAACTTTGGTGTTTTCATGACCTCTAGGCAAAGCCCAGAGAGGACAGGCAGTTGTTAGGTGGTGTGATAGATGCTGTGATAGTGAGATCACATAGGGAGCCATGTGAACACAGAGGAAGGCACATAACTCAGATGTGGGGAAACAGTAAATGTCCTCGAAGCAATGGCTAAGCTCTGGTTCCAAGGATCAGAAGTAATTACCCAAGCGAGCTGGGGGTAGTGCAGCAGGAGTATCCAGGGGGCACCAACGCAATGGTTCAGAGGTGAGAGAAAGCAGGGTGTACATTCTGGAAGCTGAAAGGAGTGTTGCAAACTCATGCCCATGTATTGGCCAGCTGGATAAAGGAGGGAAACTGCCATGTAGAAGAGACAATAGGGAGCAGCTGGGACTGTAGCAAACTGGAGAGTAGGTGCCTTGTCTAAACTGCTTTACAGATGAGAAAACCAAGGTCACAGCAGTTAAGTATATGCCCAAGTATACACACATAGTAAGGCAGCACCAGGCATTGGACCCAGACCGTCTGGCACCAGGATAGGCATGGAAGGAGGGAAGTCTGAAGCAAGGTGAAGACAGGGTGGGTCTGGACTGGGCAGTGGTGGCTCCCTGAGACCTGACCCTCTTCTCCCCCTAGCTGAGCAGCTCACTGTGGTGGGGAAGATCTCCTTTAACCCCAAGGATGTGCTGGGTCGCGGGGCAGGCGGAACTTTCGTTTTCCGGTGAGTGGCAGCCAGGAGCCGGGCTAGAGAGGTGTCCCTTACAGCTCTTTCAGTACTGTCCCTTGGAAAGCTGTTCTCTCAAGGATCTCCCAGGTGGGTGCAGGCTGGTGCCTTGGGCCAGTCCTAAGTTTTCCTTTATCTGCCTTATCTGAACCTCCATTCTCCCACCTACCAGGGGACAGTTTGAGGGGCGGGCAGTGGCTGTCAAGAGACTCCTTCGTGAATGCTTTGGCCTGGTCCAGCGGGAGGTCCAGCTGCTGCAAGAGTCAGACAGGCACCCCAACGTGCTCCGCTACTTCTGTACAGAGCAGGGACCCCAGTTCCACTACATCGCCTTGGAGCTCTGCCCTGCCTCCTTGCAGGAGGTGAGGCTGGAGTGCAGGGAGGCATGGATAGAAGGCCTGGAAGTCCTTGGCTGCAAAGTGACTTTTGGCCCTCACTGCTCCTCAGTATGTGGAGAGCCCAGAACTGGACCGCTGGGGCCTGAAGCCTGAGACAGCACTGCAGCACCTCATGTCTGGCCTGGCCCACCTGCATTCCTTACACATAGGTACCCACCCACCTCCTGTTCCCCACTGCCGCCCTGCCTTCCTCACCTTCTCTCTCAGCTGCCTTCCACTGTCACAGTGCACCGGGACCTGAAGCCAGCCAACGTGCTCATCACAGGGCTTGACAGCCAGGGCCAAGGCAGGGTGGTTCTGTCCGACTTCGGCCTCTGCAAGAAGCTGCCAGCTGGCCGTTGTAGCTTCAGCCTGCGCTCAGGTGTCCCCGGCACAGAGGGCTGGATAGCACCTGAGCTCCTTCACCTCCTGCCCCCAGCCAGCCCTGTGAGTTGTTCTGTCGCCCTGGCCCAGCACCTCTCATGCTCAGGGTCCATATCACTGCTCTGTGAGCTTGAACTTGTTTCTTCATCTATAAAGTGGGATTATTAATCCTTTCTTACTTAGAGCATTGACTCTCAACCAGGGACTATTTTACCACCTAGGGGGCACTGGACAATGTCTAGAGATATTTTTGGTAACCACACTTGGCGGTTGAGGGGGGCGGTTGTTTCTGGCACCTGGTGGATAGAGACCAACAATACTGCTAAATATCCTGTGACTATCCCTCCGTAACAAAATATGATCAGGCCCAAAGTGTCAACAGTGCTGAGGCTAAGAAACTCTGAGCTATAATAGTTTTAACTGTTCACTGTGCTGCAGAATCACTGGAGAACCTAAAAAAAATCAGCTGCCCAGGCCCCACATTCAGTGATTACAGCCTGATAAGCTGGGGTAAGGCCTCAGGGTTTTCAGGTATAGCCAGGGTGGAGAACCACTGGGGTTGATGGTCTGGGGAGCATCCAATGAGCTAATATAGTTGAAGCACAGAGCAGTCTCTAAAACCAGAGACATTTGAGTTTGAGGCCCCAGGAGTACAGATTATTGAGGCATCAATGTGTGTGTAGAAGTTGTAGTCATGGGCATAGATGACAATAGCACAAAAGGACAGTCACTAGGCAAAGCCACCCCACCCCTAAAATTTAGAGAACGCTAGACATTGCAACCTGGAGGCCCAAGGACCACAAGCACTGTTAGGAGCCTATACAGGTTCTTTTCATTTTTAATTAGTGGTCAATATTTTAACTTTTGGGAAATTGCACTTAAATATCTGGGTTTCTGGATCCTCTTGGGAAATGAAAGCTCTAACACCCCAAGAGTGCCTTGAAGGCAACCAGCCAGAGCTTACTACCAGCTGCTGGCCTGTGGACAGAGCCCATGCCAGATAACAGAGCCCTCTCCACTGCCTCATTGCCTCATGCCTGGCCAGCTTCGCTCAGTGATGTTACCTGCCAGATCTGGAGGAATGACTTGGAAACCTAAACTAGAAGCTCAGTAGGGACGAAGATTTTGGGTGAGAACCATGGACCCTTTTCAGTGGTGCAGGGGGAGGGGATTTAGGGCCAAGGAGATGCCTCTCAGGAAGCACCTCTGAGTTCTACCCTGAACCAAACTCCCCGTGGAGAATTCAGCCAGGCAGGCTTCCTGGAAGCAGACTTCCTCCTTACGCTCTTTTCTCTGGCCCCAGACCAGTGCAGTGGACATCTTCTCTGCAGGCTGCGTGTTCTATTATGTGCTTTCCGGTGGCAGCCACCCCTTTGGAGAGAGTCTTTATCGCCAAGCAAACATCCTTGGAGGGGCTGCCTGTCTGGCTCACCTGCAGGAAGAGGCCCATGGTGAGGGGACCTGGCCCAGCAAAGGAGGGAGGAAGCAGACCATGAGTCTGGGTAGTCTAAAGCCATCCCCTTTATCCTGCAGACAAGGTGGTTGCCCGGAGCCTGGTTGAGGCCATGTTGAGCCCACAGCCACAGGCACGCCCCTCTGCTCACCAGGTGTTGGCCCACCCCTTCTTTTGGAACAGAGCCAAGCAGCTCCAGTTCTTCCAGGTTAGGGGAAATCTTGGGAATGGGCACAGAAAGTCCCAAGTGTAGATCCTGAGTAACAAGAGGAAGCCAGATTGGTTGGGGGAAAAGGGAGGTGTCTACCTGCGCCAGGTAGTCTGGCTCATTATCTAAACCAAGATGGACCCCAAACTTAAATGTTGCCATTTCAGCCCTCCAATCTACTCATCACCACCTTCCCAGGCCCAGCTGCCCCTTAGGTGAGAGCACACCATTGCTTTCACCCCTAGTTGTCACTTGTGCCATACCTGTGCCCAGAAAGCCCATTCCAACTTGTATGACGTTGAGCAAGGGACTCTACCTCTGAGCCTGCTTGCTCATCTGCAAAATGGAGGACTACAGTATCTACCTCATGGGTCAGGGAAGACCTGGTGTGATTAACATGGGAGAGAGGGAGGACTCCTGGCCTTGTGACCTCTAGAACTGGTCACAGGCTCAGGAGCTCTATGGGGGTCCTAGGATGTCAGTGACTGGCTGGAGAAGGAGTCTGAACAGGGGCCTCTGGTGATGGCCCTGGAGGCAGGAGGCTCCATCGTGGTCCGGGGCAACTGGCACAAGCACATCTCGGTGCCACTGCAGTCAGGTAGAGGCCAGACGCTGGGTGGGCCAGGAAGGCCAAGGGAAGTCCAGTGGGGACAGCTTTGCCAATGATTTCCCTGTCCACAGATCTGAGAAGGTTCCGGTCATATAAGGGGACTTCAGTGAGAGACCTGCTTCGCGCTATGAGGAACAAGGTGCGTTCTAAGGTTTGGGTGGGGCCAGGCTCTTGGCAAGGACTGGTCACCACTGAGCCAGGGCTGTACTCTAATCTCTCCAGAAGCACCACTACAGGGAGCTCCCAAGTGAGGTCCAGCAGGCCCTAGGCAACGTCCCTGACAGCTTTGTCCAGTACTTCACAGACCGCTTCCCACAGCTGCTTCTCCACACACACCATGCCATGAGGAGCTGCGCATCTGAGAGCCTCTTCTTGCCCTACTATCCACTGGCCTCAGGGGCTAGGGAGCCATGCCCATAGGCAGTTGGAAGCTGAGGCCAGCCAGCCCAGGAGCTGGGCCTGGGGCTGGGGCTGGCCTCAGCATCAGAAAATACCTACACAGACTTGGCAGCCTGGGGGCAGATACTGGAGCAAAGATGTGCTGAGAGCCCAGATGCCAGGCACCCCTTGGAATACAAGGAAAAAAAATTCTCATGTGTTTAATGTATATAAAGGCAAGGAAAGGACAGTTCTGAATCCAACAGCAATATTCTGTACATACGGCAGGGTTGAGAAGGAAGGGAAGGGGCCACAGAACCCACACTCGAACATGTACAAAAATAACTTAACACAGCAGCCCCCACCTGCTATTGCTCTCTCCACAGCCACCAGGGTTGGGGGCGCACTATAGAAACCAGCACTGTGGGAGCTAACCACAACAGGCCAAGGTGCTGGTGGGAGGGAAAGGGTCACCAGTCCAGAGGGGACAGGCCTACGAGGAAGCCTTGAGGCGATTGGTAGCTGAGCGTGAGCTCAGCAGCTTGTCCACCATGGTGCGGGCATATCGGAGCCGGCTGGCCAGCTCCTTTGAACAGCCGTATTCCTCCAGGAGGCTCAGGCGGTATGTGCGAAAGTCCCGCTTCTCATTAATATAAGTCACGGCAGCCATCAGTGGGCACAGGATGAGTTTGGTGTGGTCCTATGAGGGAAGGAAGGGGATGGGCAGACAGGATGATCGGTGGATTAAAGATGTAGGTGCTAGTGTAAGAAAGTATAAGGAAGACAGCCCAGCTGTTTGAGGGGCCTCACTCCACTCTGTTCCTGCTACCAAGAACAGGTCTCATACCTCCCACTCCCATCCAACTCTGTGAGCTTGATGATGGGTGCAGATGCCCATCATCTCTCAGCCTGCCCCGGCTCACCTGGAAGAAGTTGATCTGCACAGAGCCATTACTGAGGTGCAGGATGATGGCACTGCGGGTACGAAACCAGGTACGCAGGTAGGGCAGCCGGGCCAGCTCATCACCCTCCCGTGGTGTGATATTGGCCCCCGCCTTCAGCAAGTGTTCGCTCATGTAATTTCGGAAATACTTAAGGAGGGTGATCTAGTTGGAGAGTCAGGGAGGGAGTCCAGAGTTAGAGCCCAGCCCCTGGCACATCACCCACTCCCAGCAGCACCAGGGCACGCGGGCCAGCCAGCACTCGCCTTCTTTATCAAAGAGTGGGGATGGGAATTCACAGTAAGGTAGGACTCTGTGCCATCACGCTCTATGTACTGCAGGCTGTCACCATCGTTGTAGAGGATAAGGCGTGTTGAGTCATTGAAGAGCACCCCTACGCTGTTGTCACACAGTTGATATCCTGGCGGTAGTGGGGGGAGACCTCAGAAAGGGGAGCAGGGAGCAAGGGAACACTGAGAGCTGACACTGGGAGGTCTGGGATGGAGATAGGAGAGCTGAGAGAGGACTTTACAGCCAACGAAGGCAAAAGCCTGTAATAAGTCAAGGAATCACAGGCCGCCCTTGGGCCACCCACCCAGTTTGGAGGAAACCTACCAAGGCCATACTTGTCCGAATAGTCCACCCACTTGCTGACCCAGAAGATGGGGATGCAGGCAGGATCCTCAGCCTCCTCTGGGATGGAAACAGACAGAGGACTGGTCAGAACCAGTCTCTTCATCTCAGGTGGCCCATACCAGAAGGCTTGCTGGACATCCCATCTGGGCTCAGTCAAGTAAGAGGCCTGGGGCCACACAGAGCAAAGCAAGGCCTCTGCTGCCAACAAGCTCAGACAAGCAGCAGGACACACATATAAGCAGCAAGTTACAGTGCAGAGCACCAAGTTGCACTCATTCATTCAACTGATCCATTTAATCAAAGGCCTACTGTGTGCTGGGCACTGTCACAGGTACAGTGAGCAATGACCAAAACTCAGCCTTCATGAAGTCTGCATTCTAGTCTCAGGGACAGAGGCTAATCAAAATAAACAGAACAAAATAAGTTGCTTCCATCATGGGGAGAGTCAATGGCTGACAGATTATCCAGTTCTGAGTGATTAAAAAATTGTAAGATAGGCAATTCCACATACATCAAAATGTTAATAAGCTCAGTAACAGCAATAATCCCGTCTTTTAAACAGAAAACCAACATGGAAACTTTGGAGTACGTCAGGTGAGAGGTGTTATAGATAATATAAAGCAGGTATGGGGATGGCAAGTGCTAGGAGTGGGGACAGGAAACACTCATGAGGGGGGACATCAAAGCGGACATTTGAAAAACAAGAGAGTGTGAGCCATGCAGATATCTGCAGGAAGAACGTTCCATAAGAGACTGGGCAACCAAAGCCCTGAGGCTGAGCATGTCTGGGTCTATTTTTTCAACTGTCTAGAAGGCTAATCAAGAATCTTTGAACAGAAGAACCATGTGTAAACGTGGACCAAGTGAGGCGCTAGGAGATGAGGCACTTGAGACAGAACGATGAGTCAGAAATTGGAAGGAGCCAGACCATGGAGGGCCTTGGGCTAACTCATTGGGATTTTAATCTACGGAAATGGGGGAACTAAACATATTATGGGGACAGAAGCCTAGACAAGCGACTACACTCTGCTGGCTGAGACTCCCTGCCCTCTAGAGATACCTCAGGCAACCTCCCACCCCAGGATACTGCAGTACCCACCTTGCCTCACCAGCCCCCGATCTGAGGGCTTAGAGGCATTGACGCTGTGCAGTTGCTGCAGTAAGTCACCAAGGTGGCAGTCCATTGCCTCACTGGTCTCTCGGACTGCTGGTTCCTCTTTTTCTCGGGGCTGCTCAGGCATGGAGTTCTCTGTGCCTAGAAGATAAGACATAGTCATTAGCTGGGCTAAAAACTGGCAGGTTGGGAGGGGCACAGGATGCCTGCCACAGCTGGTACTCTCCCCAGAGAAAATCTTTTAACTGTTATTGCTTTAGGTAGACTAAGTCAGTGCCAGGTTATTAGAGCTCATACTCTAAGGACAGGCACATAGTATCCACTGGCACCTCTAGGACCAGGTCAAGCCCTTTAGCATGGCTCCTTGGCCACACACACAATTCTGGAAACTCAGAATTAAAAGTACCTTCAACACCCAGGAAAATGGGAGAGTCAGTAAATTGCAGACCAGCAGGATGAATTAAGCAGGCATTAATGAAAATGTAAGTGATTTTTCACTCTAAAATTTGCTTTACATACTTATATATGACCCAAAAAGTCTGAAAAAACCCACGCTAAAACTTTAACATGGGTTATATTTGAGTGGTAGAAGCATGATTTTGTCTTTATGCTTATGTTTAATTCTTTCCCCACTAACATGTGCTCATTCTCTTTGTGTAATAGCAAAGTCTTCTTTAAAATATTTAAAGATCAGAGTTTTCAATTTTAAAAAACTATGCTGTGATAAAGACTTAAATCTAAAATAACATTTAGGGTTTGCTTTTAAAACTCTAGCCAAAAAAGAGATGAAGTGGAATAAATAAAAATATAGGCAAATAACTATTGAAAATGGATGATAAATACATGAAGGTTCACCATACAGTTCTCTGTACCTTTTTTTTAAAAAAGATTTTATTTACTTATTTGTAGAGAGAGGGGAAGGGAAGGAGAAAGAGAGGGAGAGAAACATCAATGTGTGGTTGCATCTCAAGCACCCCAGTAGGGGACCTGGCCCACAACCCAGGCATGTACCCTGACTGGGAATCGAACCAGCAATCCTTTGGTTCATAGGTCGGTGCTCAATCCACTGAGCCACACCAGCCTTGGCCTGTACTTTTGGGTACGTTTAAATTTCCAGTTAAGAAGTTTTTTAAATATGTTTTCTGTCCAAAAATTAAAGGCAAAAGAAGAAAAAAGCAATCATTAAAATAATGCTGTTACATGATAGCCCAAAGCACAAATATCCAAGTTCAGACTGACATAATCAAATAAATACATGGGAGAGAAGCGACAGTTCTTCCTTACAGAAGTTCAATGACTAAATATAGAAGGAGCAAGGAAAGAGAAACATCACTGTCAGGATACCATGGTTAAAATCGCCACTGGCAAGATCTACCATGACTGCTAAAATCAGTGGGCAAAGTCTGAGGAGAAACACAACAGTCTCAAAGTAACTCTGGACAAGGCATCTTTTAATTACAAAGGAAAAAATAATGCCGGCAGTGGGGAAGCCAATCAAACACCAACATGACCAAGTGATCAAGCTGACATCACCAATAAAAGAAATGTCAGTAGTTAACACCAAAAGAAAAAAAAGGGAATCCTTAAAGTAACAGAAGCAAATGAACTTATATATTATATTGATATATACTGAACTGATGCTATATCCACAGAGAAAAAAGTATTTCAAGTGATTTTTTTCACACTACATATGTTTAGTGAAATCTATTTCAAGGATGGATAGAACTACAAGAAAATAAAACATGTTGAAAAATGTATGTATATTAATGTAAGGAAATAAGATTTTCAACTTAAGAAAAAATACAAATATAAAATCAAAGTAAAAATCCTATAATTTTATATTTGAAATCACACACTTAATAATTACCCAAAGAAAAGTAGTTACTTCACAGTGGAAAAAAAGATTGCTATAAACACAAGATTATATCATTAAACTTCCTGAACTTGATAACTGTGCCATGGGCTGGGGTTCTGTAAAAGAATCTTTGTTTTGGGGAAATAGATGTTGAAATATTAAGTTGTAAAGGACAGTATATATACAACTTACAAATAATTCAGAAGAAAGAGAGGAAGGGAGAAAGGGGAATGATGAAGTGAATGTGAACAAAAATGTGAATTGTGGCCCTGGCTGGTGTGGCTCAGTGGATTGAGCATGGCCTGTACACTGAAAGGCTGCCAGTTCAATTCCCAGTCAGGGCACATGCCTGGGTTGCAGGCCAGGTCCCCAACTGGGGGCGTGGCAACCAATCACTGTTTCTCTCACTCATCATGTTTCTCTCCCTCCTTTTCTCCCTCCTTTACTGCTCTCTAAAAATAAATAAATAAAATCTTTAAAAAAATGTGAATTGTGGAGCTGAATGAAGTGGATATATATGGAGGTTTCGTCTACTCTCACACCTATTCCTAAGTTTGAAATATAACAAGTTAAATAAAATGTTGAAAAGACATGAATTGGAAATATTACCATAAAGTCAAGATCCACCCCCCCCATATTATGTATTTCCTAAGTCTGTCCTCTGAAGAGACCTAGAAGTGACAATAACCTAATAAGTGGCAAGTGGTTTTATAAGATGATGTCCATCCTTTTAAAGAGAGGCACACTGAAATTTATAGAGGTAAAATGGTAAGGTGTTTGGGATTAACTTCAAAAACTTCAAAGGGACAAAAAAAGAGGATGAAGTGCATGTGACAGAATCTTAATAACTTGAATCTGATGGGTATCCGGGAGTACACTGCCCTAAATTCTCTGGATATTTGAAAATGTTTGTATTTTCTCAATGAACCATACAAGAGCGATGTTAAGAATTTTTCCAAATAAGAATTTTTCAGGTGGGGCATTCAGTCCACTCTCCTCCTTCTGGGCCTGACAGGTCTGATTCAGCCTTGTTAAGGTCTGTCTTTCCTGACATTTTGCCATGGGAGGGTGGGGCGAAGAGACTCAGGACCATGGCCTGTCCTACTACATACCTGAGCTCAGGGGCCATCCACTCACACATCCTAAAGCCTAGGCTCTTTGTGTGTGTGTGGAGGGTCTGTTGTCTACCCAAACCTTGCTTTACCTTTATTGAGGACTGAGAGAGGCTTCCGGTTGCTGGGGTCCAGGCTGCTGGGAGCAATGGAAAACCTGGGTGGAATGGTGAGGCAGGTGATGGGGAGACGGGCGGGGATATAGCCAGAGGTAAAAAACTCATCATTGAGTAGCTCATGGATGGTGGGGCGGGCAGTGGGGTCGGTCTGAAGCATCTTCTGGATAAGGGAGGCAGCCACAGGATTGATGTGCTGGAGCAGTGAGAGAAGAGCCATAAGCAGAATGTGACAGCACCTCAAGTGCAGTGCTGTACAAGGAGCTGCAGGCCCACCCCACATGCAGCCCCCTGGTGTCAAATAGATCCCAATCAGTCACTGCAAACAATGCCAAGTTCCCCACTATCAGCTTGCTGAGTTGACAAGTGTCAGACTCAGTTGTGAGAATGGTTCTTTCTCCTTCCTCTTCAAACTCAAGTTCGATTCGAGGCTATTTTGTCCCAGTTTGCTATTGCACAATTCAAGTTGCTCTCCACTAGAATAGCACTTAAGAATACAGGCTTCGGGGTCACAGACCTGGTTTAAGTCCCAATTCTGCTCTTAATACCAGCTGTGACAAATATCTTTATATATAAAATGGGGACATGGCACCAAGCCTGGTGAGAAGACTCCATGGGATATAGACCTAGCACAAGTCAAATGCCTAGTAACGGCCTAGCATTAACTATGCACTCACTATGTACCAGGAAAGTATCCTAAGCATGTCATATATAGTCACTCATTTAGTCCTCACAAAAAACATCTAAGGGGTGGAGATCTCTATTACCACCTCTCTCTTGCAGATGAGGAAACTGAGGCACAGAGAGGTTAAGTGCCTAAGAACCCACACTGATGCAGTCTAGCTGCACTCAAGGATCCACACTCTGAACCACTCCACAATGGGTCCGTCTGACAGTTAACAACTGTCATTATGGGGTTAGGGCTCTCTGGCTGCACACAAGGCAAAAACAAGAAAGTGGCCATGTGCCAGGCTTGCTTTCAATGCATTTATGCTGGTCTTGGGAAAACGCACACCACTTTGGACTCACAGTGATCCATGACTGTGAGCACTTCCTGTGTGCAAAGCACTGTGTGAGCACTGCCCTCCATTTCACAGATGGGGAACTACAGCTCAGAAGATCCAGGCCGCTTGCCTAGCGACATCAAGACAGTCCACTGCCAAAGCTTAAGGAGCACTTCTTCTGCCTACTTCCTTCCCATTTTTTTGGTGTTTGTTTTTTAAAATCTTCTGGGTAATCTACCCAACCTTTGAAATCTAAAAACTCTCTCCCCCTGGAAAAAAAATGCTTTTGTGCACATGTGTCTAGTTCTATATGTAGTTTCAGACATGAACTCTCTAAGGTTCTGAGGCTACCCAAGGCGTGGGGATGACCTATCTCTGTGTCCCCAGGTTCTAGCTAGGCTCAGTAAATAGCTTTGTGGGGGAGGTGAACAAAATGTATTAAATTTAAGTGTTTTTAGTCACCTTGGGAATATTGTACTCATTCTTCTTGATCCGGAGGTAGGTCTCTTTTAGGCAAGATGTCTCAAAAGGTGGTTTGCCCACTAACAAGGTATACCTGTAAGCACAAGGTAGGATTTGGCTCAAGGCTATCAACCAAAACACAGATGCAGGAGGAATCATCTCAGGGCCAGAACGAAGGCCAGGCATCCTCTGGATACTCACTCTGTCCCTGAGTACACTTCCCAAGCCCACTGAGCAGCCCCAGGAACCAGGACACTGGCAGAGAGATCCCTCAATAGACTACAGGTGATGAGAACAGGATTCTTATGGGCAATCTTCTAGGGCCCCAGAGGCCACCATCCAATATAGAACAAGTCAAAGTGGGGGCTAACCTGCTACTGCAGAGGCAGCTGTGCATTTACTAGTTCTGTACTTAAAGTCTGAAGTTTTCATTTGAAATAGCTCCACTGAAAAGAAGTATGAAGGCCATTGCCACAACTCAGGCCCTCTGCCCACCATCCACCTCTGATGGCCTTGACCAGGACAAATGGCAGGTACCTCCTCCTGCCAGCTCTAACTCCTAGCCTCAGTCCTCCCACCCAATGCCGCTTTCTAGATCAGTGGTTCTAAAACTTTTGTGCACAAGCATCAGCCAGGGATCTGGTTAAAATCCAGATTCTGATTCGGCAGTCTGAGTCCTAAGGTTCTGTAATTCTAACAGGTTCCTCGGTGATGATGATGTTGCTGACCTATGGACCATACTTTGAGTAATAAGAGGCCCAGGCTGCAGGAATCCTACAGGATACACCAGTGACAAGAAAATATAGGAAAATTAGGCTGTTTTTAGGCTGGCTGTCCTCTTGAGCAGCCTTTTCATAGGCATTTGGTTAATAGGTAAGATGTCCAAAAGAGCCCCTGCAGAGGCCAGGTGGATCTTCCAACTTACATGATACACCCAATGGACCACACATCCACCTCAAAACTGTGCCCTTTCTTGCTCAGCACCTCAGGAGCTATGTAATTAGGAGTTCCACACAGGGTCTTCTTCCGTTCCCCATCATATTCGACTTTGGTTGCCAGTCCAAAATCCCCTGGGTGAGAGGGAGGAAGAGGGGTATTCAGATGCTAGCCTCTGCCATCTGTCAATGCAGACAACTTGATTCAGGTTTGACCACTGAGAACTAGGGTCATCTAATCACTCAAACTCTAGTCCTTGTATGCAGCAAGACCTACCTAGGAATCCTCTCACCCTGCTGGCCCAAGGAGAGGGCCTCCGATGATACTCCTAGGCCCTCCCCTTAGACAGGAGGACTATGCTTCTAAGAGAATTAACAGGGGTAGAAAAACTCAGGGATCAAGCAAGTCAACTTCAAGATTGCTATAGGCAAGTTTGTGAGGTAACAGGGAGGAGCTGGGGCTGTGGCAAACCAGAGGCATTCAATATGGAACAGCTGCCTTTCACCCCAGCAAGGAGCTGCCCTGAGGGAATGCTGTCCTTGTACCACTGGAGTTTCCAATAGTTTAAAAGGAACTCCAAATATAAAAAATGAAAACTCATTTAAATTATTTTAAATAATATTTTGTAATCAATAACAAGTGTTGGAGACAATGTGGACAAAAGGGAACCCTTATCCACTGCTGATGGGAATGCAGATTGGTGCAGCCACTGTGGAAAACAGTATGGAGTTTCTTCAAAAAATTAATAGAGCTACCATATGGCCCAGCAATCCCTCTTCTGGGTATCTACCCCCAAAACTTGAAAATACTTCTTTTTAAAGACATGTACCCCTATATTCATTGCATTATTACTCATAGTACCTAAGACATGGAAACAACCTAAATGCCCTTCAACAAATAACTGAATAAAGAAGATGTGGCACACATATAAAATGGAATACTGGGCCATAAAAAAGGATGAAATACTGCCATTTACAACAACATGGATGGATCTTGAATGTATCATACTAAGTAGAATAAGTCAGATGGAAAAGGACAAGAACCATCTGATTTCACTCATATCTGGGATGCAAAACAGAAAGCAATAAACAAACAGTTCATAGACATAGGCCATAGAATGGTGGTTACCAGAGGGGAAGGGGGATGGAAGATGGAGGAGGAGTAAAGGGGGCCAAATACATGATGATGGAAGGAGACTAGGCTCTGGGTAGTGAGCACACAATACGCTGAAACTGAGAGAAGTAATCAACAGTCCAGCCTTCCTACTCTTCTTCCTTCCTCCCCAATCTCCTTCCTATTTCCCCTCTCCCAGTCTCCTCTTTATTCCCACTTCTTTGTTGTATTAGGAACCCCTGCAGAACCAGCACCTCACCTATTTTCACCTCCAGATCCTCGTTCAGGAAGAGGTTGCCTAGCTTGAGGTCCCGGTGAATGACCCGGTTTCGGTGCAGGTACTGGCAGCCAAGGACGATCTGCCGCAGATAGTAGCGGGCCTCAGGCTCGGTCAATGCTTTCCTCCGTTTGTGCAGCTCCAAGAGAGACTGGGTAGGGGTAAAAGAGAGGAAGGAGGAAGAACGGAGTAGGGAGCTAGCGGCGCTCCGTATTGTACTTAAGTCCAAGAGTGAAAAGTGGTATCGTTAGGTAAAAACAGCCCAGAACGGACCCTCCCGCACCCCTCACACCCGCCGCCCGCCCTTACCCTCCATCCCCGCCATTTTTTCTCCAGGACAATTAGGATCTGGGCTCTCCTATAAACCTGGCACTCCCGTTTTCTACCAGCTCCTTCCAAAGCCACTGACCAGGGACTCCGCTGTCAGCACCACTCCCTAAGCTCAAAGTCCCCAGTATCCCCTTCCCTTGTCTTTTCGCGGCACTAGATCCCTTTCCTGAACCTCCTAAATCTGCCTCCAACCACCCCCTCCCTGACCCAACCCCAATCCGGAAGCTCCAGGTCCATGGCACCCCTTCCCCAGGACTACACCCTTAGCAACTCCGGAAGCCCTAGCGTCCATTACCAGAGTTCTCCCCCGCTCCCCCCCCACCCTCTGTCCAACACCCGGCGTCCAGGAGCCACCTTCCCTAGCAGCAATAGGACTCGGGCTTCACTTAACCGAAACCCCCTCCCCTCGCAGCCCCAAGCTCTGCTCAAGAACTTTCACGCCACTAACTCGAGGTTCCCAGCACCTCCTTTCTAACAGCTCCGAGCCCTGGGCTCCCCTTCTCCAGCATCTCCGGGTCCGGGGGCTCCAGCCCCGCCCCCCCACCCCCGCCCGGCCTCGACAACGACACTCACTCTCCGGCGGCAGAGCTCCAACACCACGAACACGAAGTCGTTGTCCTCGAAAAAGCCGTGGAAGCCTACGACGTGCTGGTGAGAGAGGCTGCGGTGAATGGATATCTCCATGGACATCTTCTCCTTCTGGTGCGGCTTAAGCAACAGCGACTTAGGCACGATCTTGCCCGCGAACACCTCCTTAGTGTCTGCGTCCGAGATCTCGAAGCACTTGGCAAAGCCGCCCTTCCCCAGAAAGCGTCCCCGCAAATAGCGCCGCCGACTGCGTGGGTCCACTAGGACCTCCGGGATCTCTTTCCCCGGCGGGGCAGCCGCCGGGGGCCCCGGAGCTGCAGCGCCGGGCCCCCCGGCTTTCCCTGGGTCGCCTGGTGCCCGCGCCAGCTTCCCTACTGTTGCTGCCGTACTCATGTTCCCGGAGTTGCTCAGTGGCTCTCCAGAGTCTGGGCAGAGGTTTGACACCGTTCAGCTCCTCCTCGAATTCAAACGCGGCGCCGGGAACGTTACAAAAGCCTACGCGCCACTGATTGGTCGCGGGGATTTAAAATCCAAACCCGCCCGCCGCGCGGCACTCTGGGTGCTCTAGGCACCGTAGCGGCCTTTACGCCTTACGCAGCCGGAAGGCTGGGGAAGGGGCGGGAAGATTTGATTGACTGGAACTCTTGAACAGCCGACACGTGGGGTGCCTGGGAAACGAGGAGTGCCAGAGCTGGTGTTCCGGGTTTCTTCTCCTCTCCGCTGTCCGGGAAGTACCTCCTTCCACTAAGCTTTTCTTAACACCTTCCTCCACCCCCACCCCGCCTTCTAAAATATAAACTCAGAATAGAGACCCGGCAGCGCCAAGAGATAGCTTGGGAGAGACTTAGAACACGCCTCCAATGTCATTAGCTCTCTTCTGAGGTACCCCCAATACGCTAAAATCTAAGTAAAACAGGATGCTTGCGAGGAATTTGCAAATTTAGGTCAAGGTCCCTATTCCCCGCCTTCAAATACCACCTGCTCCTATACCCCTCTGGCTTACAAAACAACGTTACCAAAAGTATGGTCCAGGAACCCCCACCATTACCATCACCTGGGAGCTTGTTAGAAAAGCAACTTTTTAGGCCCTGCTGCAGACCTCCTGAGAATTTGCCTTTCAGCGTGACTGCCCAGGTGATTCCTACACATACTGAAGTTTGAGAACCTCCATACCAGTGTCTTGCTTGCTCACTGCTTTTTTTTCCAGTGCCTAAAAAAGTACACCCTCAGTGTTTGGTCAGACGGAGAGATGGAAGAGTGCATGGCAAACTGGCAGGCCAAGACCAAATATGGCCTGCAGGGTTGTTTAGTTTGACCCCCACTTTTCAAAATTTGGATTCATTTAAAGCACTTCAGAATCAAGAGGTCGCACAAAATTCAGATCTGTGGCTTTCCCTGAAAAGCAAAACAAAACTAGCAGCTCTGGCAACGCTATGCCTGTATGCGTCCCCAGTTTGTCAAAGTTCCCAGATCCCAACCCCCTGCTCCCCACCTTTGTGTATTTGCCTGTCTTCTGTAGATACTTGAATGGCAAGCCTGGAGTGGCAAAATAGCTAAGTTAGAAGCTCTTTTTCTGTGCCCCTGTTCCCCTACCCTGTCTTTGAATAGAGTGCAGCAAAAATCTCACCCCATTGTCAGTATCTCTTTACCCGCCTTTCAATAAACTGAGAGGCAATGATGATGTCTTTCCTACCCCATGTTCCAAGCTCCCACTGCAATGTCCGATAAAAAGGAGGAACAAATGTTTGCTGAATAAAAGGGAGGGTTTTTTATTATTTTTAATCGCTGTGGTATATAGTCTTCTATTTTATGTTTATTGAAGTTGATTTTACAGAGAAAAAGTATACAGATCATAATTGTACAGCTCAGTGACTTTTCACAAACTAAACACACCCCATATAAACAGCACCCAGACTGAAAGACATTACTGATACCCCAGAAGTCCCCATTGTGCCTTGTGTTGGGTGTCCCCAAGACTACCTCACCCAGTCTAATAGGGAAGCTGATTAGAGACTCATTGCCCAGGGCTTTAACTGGGGGCTGGTTGTGTAGACACCCCCTGCCTAGCACACAACAAATTCTGAATTTCCAGAAGGAAAGCAGATATTTAACATAAAGCACATTGCACACAGTTTAGGCATAGCAAGCCACTCATCACTTAGTGAATGATGAAAAGCCTCCCAAAGCCCAAGTTCCCAGTAGCCAGCTAAGTGCCAACCTTGCAAATAGGCCTAAAGTGAGCAGTTTCAGGTCTGCTTTATCAACTCTTTTCTACATAGTTTAGCCTTGGCCCAGGCTTCTTTACAGCAAAGTTATTATCAGTAGGACCCCCACACAAAAGGATGAAACCAACCTGCAGGGCCGATCTCAGCTATACCTATTAGGGGACCTAGATTTAGCCAGTTAAAGTAAAATGACTCCCATTAACCATAAAAGTTGACCTTAGAAAGCCAGGTAGCCTCCTCCTTAGTTTCTCTCTGACACGTTTTTACCTGGCCCAGGTATCAACTCAAGTCCAGCACAGCTGTGGCCTGCAAGTTAAGTTGACCTGAAGCCTTCTAGGGCTGAGCCAGAGTGGTGATGGGTAGATAATACAACACCAGGGGGCATATGTGGTCTCCCTGAAAATGAGTTTACAATTTAGGGTGCCCCAAGCAGGACAGACATTGGTCAAGCAGTGGAGGTTAATAGCACCCTCAGTGTAGCCTTCTACTGTGAGACTGACCTCCTACCCTAGAGTTCCCAGTCCGGTATGAAAAATTGGTCCAGTCCTTGTTTTTCAAAGGACTGCCTGAAGGGAGTCCATTCTAAGCAGTATTGCACATCCATGATACCATTTATCCATCTTGTGACCTTGGATGGCACTTGAAGGCATTCTGATGGAGAGTGCAGGAGAGTCCTCTGTTGTCATAGTCAGTGCTGCCAGGTGTAACCAGTCTCAGCAGTTTAAACTCAAAGCACTCGCAGTGCATGGCAAGGCAGCAGTGGAAAGCTTTCAGGAAGAGGGAAAGACTCCCAGACTAGTTCTGACTAACAAAGATGAGAAATGCCCTTCCCATTCCCAGGGCTCTCTAGGTAGTAGCTTTTTGCTTTTTCTCCACTGTCACAAAATCAGTATGCCCCACCAATCAACAATCCTAACTTCACATTTTTTTTTTTTTGGTTCTGCAAACTGTTTCCTTTTTAATTTAACAATGCACCATAAACATTCTTCCATGCAATGGATGAAAATATGCTACTGAAACATAGAGTGCTACAGTTGGATAATGAGAATGACACCTAAAGCAAAGTATAAGCATAAGATTAAAACCCTGGGCCTGGCAAATGCCTGCCAAGGGCACTGCACAGAAGAAATGTCTCCAAAACCCCTTTGTGGGGCCTTATAGCCAACCCTGAGTTCCCTTGAACCCCTTGGGTTGAAGGGGTCCTGTAAACTTTTGTGTATCCACATAACTGCCCTCAAGCCCCCACCAATTTCTTTCTGGTTTTCTTAATCTCATCTTCTACCCTAGCCATCTCATCAAATTCTCTTACCATCTCCTAACTGCTCAAGTACATATTGTGTATGGCCTCTTTGTGTTTCTTGAGGCACTCAGCCAGCCCCTTGTTGGTTTTTCTTTTGGCTTTCCTGGTACATCATCCCCAGCTGGGCATGCTTTCCTGCAGCCCTTCGTCCGATAGCTGGGTTTCTTTCTTCCTTTGGCTCTCCGGTTTTCCCCCAAGTCACTGGCTTTCCCTCTTCTTTTGGCTTTCCTTCCTTCTCTTCTAGTACTTCGTCTAGTATTTTCTGTCTTTCCCTTGTTTTCTATTTTTGCCTCTTTTTCTAACCTTTCCTTGTCTTCCAGAGTATGAGCTACTCTGGCTTTTCAGCACTCTGAGGCTTTTCTTCATTTTCCATCTCTCCTTCATTCTCAGGCATTCTATTTTCACTGCAGATTTTTTCCATGTTGAGATATCCCCTGCTCTTTTCCTGTCCTGCAGGAATTCTGGACAGGTTCCTCCTTTTCTAGCCTACCAAGTGCTGAGAACAAAGACACACAGACCTTTTTCCTCTCAGTGCCTATTCCTTCTCACCCATTCCAGTGTTCCTCAGGCAGCAATGAAAAAGTCCCTCCCACTGACCTGAAAGAACCTGGAGCAACAATTAGGAGTTCACATTAGATGGCTCAGGGCCCAACCACAACAAAGGAGACACATTTTAAAAATCATCTCTTATTGTCATCCAGTTCTTTCATCTGGAAGGATTGTACAAAGAGGCATAAAAGCCCTTAACCAGAGCCCTGGTTGGGTAGCTCAGTTTGTGAGAATATTATCCTGATACATCAAGATTGCAGGTTCAATCCTCCATCAGGGCACATACAAGAAGCAAACAATGAATGGTAAAATAAGTGGAACAACAAATTGATGTTTTCTTTCTCTCTCTTCCCCTCTCTTTTTAAAATCAATAAAATTAAAAAAAATTTAAAAAGCATTTAACCAGATAAGACATATTCCGGAACTGGTTAGGATGTGTTATGGGCTAACATGTCTTCACCCAAAATTAATATGCTCAAGCCCCTAATCCTCAATACCTTAGAACATGACTATAGTTGGAGAGAGGACCTTTAAAGAGGTGATTAAGATAAAATGGAGTCATTAAGATGGGCCCTAATCCAAAATGTCAAGTGTCCTTATAAGAGGAGATTAGGGCACAGACAACACAAAGGGATGACCACGTGACGACACAGCAAAAAGGCAGACAGACATCTGCAAGCCGAGGAGAGAGGCCTCAGGAGAAAACAAACCCTGCTGACAACTTGATCTTGGACTTCTGACCTCCAGAACTGTAAGGAAATAAATCTCTGTTGTTTAGGCCACCCTCTCTGTAGTATTTAATGGTAGCCCTAGCAGATTAATAGAGGATGAAATTCTAAATTTTCAAAAATTTCAAAAGGGTCTACATAACTTCCTACCCCTTTTATCCACGTAGCACCCTAGGAAAGATGAATCCCTTTCTAGAGACAGCTACATTTGAATAATCAACCTACCTTATGTCCTCAGGTGTCTGTACCAGGGAAAAGTGCGGAGGTAGAGTCAGAATATCAGCCCACTGTGGCCAATTGCAGCAATCCAGAAAGCTGAACAGTGCAATACCCTCCCCCACCCCCCGCCCCACAGGAGGCCCAGAGGCTGATCCGCCGAAAGCAGATGGAGGGGTCACAGTCCCTATTATGTGTCCTTCCCCAACCAGCAGCTTTCCCCAGGGAACACAAGTTAGGATGCAATTAGCCTCTGATCAGAGATAAAGAGCTGGTCAGCAGCTTAATTTTAGATGGTCCCTTCTGAGAGCAAGCCCTTTTCTATGGCATTTGTATGTGACCCAGAAGGTCCAGCCAGCATCCACGATTCCTGTTTTCATAATTCAGAGCTCCACAGATGGGACCCTAAGTCTCCAGTCGTTTCGAGGTCTAAGTCCTGTTCATGGCGCCTGGGTCTGCTTTCAGTCCAGCACACAGCTCCAGTTGAAGCTGAAAAGGCACACCCAGCCAGTCTGTTTTCAGCTTCTAGTCAGGTACTGGCAATCAGGATCAGTGAATTTGCAATTCCTATTGAGCCAGCTGCTTTCTTGGGCAGCAGCAAAGACATGCTGCAGTGCCATATAACCATGGTCCAAATTTAAGTGACAAGCACGACTTCCTTTTCATCTTGTCCATCTTAAGAGTCCAAACTGATCCACTCAAAAATATGCACACCAAAATGGTCAGCAGCCAAATTGTGTCAGATGTTTGATTTCAGCAAGAGCTTATTACCAATTTAACTGCTTTTTCAAATTCCAAATGTGTAGTTCCATACAGAGATTGCCTCTCTTTCAATGTACTGAAAGATCCAGAGGCTCCAACAGACACAAATCCTAGCAATGATCATCAGTTACAGAGACTTATTCTGGTTCCAATTAGAATTTAAATTCCAATTCACTAGTGGCAAAGAGCAAAAAAGTTGTATCCCACCAACACCTTCTTAATTTAATTTTAAGAATTAAAATTAATCTTTCTTTGCTGGGGAAGATCCCTCTAGCATTTGTGAAACTATAAGCATATAACATTTTAAATTAACTTTACCATATATCCAAATACAACAGCCACAAAATACAAAGCCATTTTTAAAAACTTTCCTTCTTTTCTCATTGTAAATTTACTCAAACCCCTAGGAGAAAAATTAACATTTACAGGGCTATCATTGCAAGCCTGCAAGATTACCTCTTTTCCGCACAGGCCCCTTCCTTCCAGTAACAACCCCCCAAGGGTATCTCTCCACTGTCATAAGGTCAGAGTTTTGGCCAATGGACTCAACCAGTAAGAACAAGTTAGAGTGTTTTTCATTCCCTCCTTACCAAGAAGCAATATGACATATGGGTTAAACTCATGGACTAAAAAATCCTAGGTTCAAATGCCAGCCCCCTCCTTAGCTGTATGACCTCTCTGTGCCTTACTGTCCATGTCTATGAAATGGAGATAATTATATATAGTGCCCATCTCCGAGGATTCTATCTAGATGACGTGCCTATCCCCTAATGTTCTTTTAAAGAGATTCTATGAGTACAGCACTTCAAATGGTACCAGGCACATGATCATGTCCTTATTGTTGTTACTGAAATAAAAGGAACCAGTGCCTACTCCTGGGATGCTCAGAGTATCCAACAGGGCTTTTCTGTTCCCAGGCTCTCATATTTTCTTGTTTTCCCCCTCTGCTCTGGCCCTACTGCTACCTTGGGATCTTGTGGCTTCCATGGGAAATCAGAAAATTCCCAGCAGACCCCAAAAGGTGAGATGAATGCTGCTGAAAAGGAACTAGTGGGGCCAAGAAAAACCAGAGGCTAATGTCTAGATCCAAGGTCTGAAATACAAAGTGTGGACTCCACTCCTGTGTTTCTTTTCTTGGGTGCCTTTCATATACACAAACCATGTGCCTGATGTCCAACTGACTTGGAGACATAGAACAAGCCATTTTGTTTCCTCAGGGAAGCAAGATGTCCTGTGCTAACTCTTCTTCCTTCAGGGTCTGGGTCAGAGTACATCATGAATGCAACTGGGGCCAACCCACCAGGGAAAACTTCAGGAAAACAAAGGATTACCCGACTGGATGGCAAGTGTAGTCCTCAGGGCCAAGTGCTTTGGAGGCTCAGGACACTGGAGGAGCTGCATAAAACATCAATTTTCCAGTAGGTAAGACCTGGTTTCATTCCAGTTCAGTCATTTATTAGCTGTGTGACCCTGGGAAGATTTACTTCACTGAAGATCAGTTTCCTTCTCTGTATAATGGGTTGTAAAAATCCCTACTTTTTTGACAGTTGGATTAAATGTTTTCAAATACATGCCTGGCACCTCACTGATGCAAAGCAGGAAAAGGTGATTCCTTTTCCCCATGTCTTCTTATGGTAGACTGATTATAAAGAGAAGATATTCTTAATTTTAAACTTTAAAAAATATAAGAGTGCTGTACCTCATACAATAAGGGGTTTCACTCAAGATGTATCACTTCATAACAATAGTAGTGAAAACTATCATTTATTGAGTGCTTACGCTGAGCCAATAGCATGCTTTATGAATATGAATGCATTTAAATCCTTATCACAAACCTTATACAACTGCCCCATTTTATGGATTAGAAATCTGAAGTTCCACAAGCGAAGATAACTTGCTCAAAAGTGTGAGGCTAGGATTGGATCTGCCACCTCCAACACCCATTCTCTTCACGGCTGTGATGAACACTCAAGAACGGACCCTCATGTATCCATCAGAAGAGACCTCTACTTTGCCTCCTTGGCTTTCTCTACCACTAAACTGTAAGATAGATCCCTATGGGCAGGGCCAGGTTCCATCTTATTCTCCACTGTATCTCCTGGAACTTAGCAGTGGATCAATAAGTATTTGTTAACTGAATAAATGGGTGATGTATTAACAGCATGAGTTCAGGCCCATCTTCCTTGCCCTAAAGGGCAGCGAGTGCATGTTCTGCAAAAGCACCATCCCCCTCCTTGAGGGCTCAAGAAGTGCTGCAGCAATCATGGACTTATGAGAACTGCTCCAAGCCAGCAGCATATTTTGCTGACACCTGTTTTGAAATAACCAGGCCTTTGAATACATTGTCCCAACACTTCCAGCACCATTTCAGGGGACTTATAGCTCCACAGAAGCTAGCCCAGGAGACCAACCAGCTAGATCTGACCACCCATAGCAACCATCTAGGTCTGTTAGATGCCAATCTGTCCTAGAGATTGGCTGAGGGTGAGTTGGAACTTGGCTAGGCTCCAAGTTCTGGATACCCTATGGCAGGGGTCCCCAACCCCTGGGGCCACAGATCGGTACTCATCTGTGTCCTGTTAGGAACAGGCATGCACAGGTGAGTGGCAGGCAAGCAGTGAAGCTTTGCTTGCATTACCACCTGAGCTCCACCTCCTATCTCCCCCCAACTCCACTGGCACATCCATGGAAAAATTGTCTTCCATGAAACTGGTCCCAGATGCCATAAAAGTTGGGTACTCACTGTCCTGTGGACTCTCACCAGCCATATCAAGACACAAAGAAGGTCTCCCTAGCCAACAAGATCCCTCATTTATGCTAAGAAACTTCCAAGGATGTGTTAAAGAGAAGCAATGTTTGTTTGATTTATTTCAAGTCTGCTATCACCCAGATGGGTCAGAGTGACTAAGAAAGGAACTGTGCCACAGGCTCTGAGTGAAGTCACTCATGCAGAAGTGACTAACTCAGAAGCCACCATAGATCCCGACCAACCACAAAGGCCCTGTGCAGCCATGTGGAACAGAATCTGTCAACAGGAGGCTCATTAAGTCAACCATTCAAACCTTGTTCCCTGAACCAGGTGTCCTGAAATATCTCATCTGGCCTGGAGTGGAGGGTAGTCGGATGGGGACCTCAAGTCCAAGTAATCTCCCCATTAAGTATGTGCTGGATACCTATAGGTTCACACCTGCCACCTTAGGAGTTCACAGCTAGTGTGGATTCAGGCAATAACACAGGTACATAACTAGAATTTACCTAGACTTTGAAAAAGTACCCTCTATAGGTGCTACGGTGCCCATGATGAAGCAGTTCCAGGCAGAGGAGCATCCTCCAAGTGGCTTTTTTTTTTTTTAAGAGATAGAAGGTAGGTAGATAGACAGGGAGAGAAACATCGATGTGTGAGAGAAACATTGACTGGTTGCCTCCTGAAAGCGCCCAGTGGGGGACCCGGTCCGCAATCTAGGCATGTGCCCTGACTGGAAATCAAACCAGTAACCTTTCAGTTTGCAGGCTGATGCTCATGCCACTGAGCCACACCAGCCAGGGCCCAAATGGCTCTTCATTAAACAGTCTCCACTTTGGCTAGCTACCTCATCCTGTTCCCCCTAATCCAGGCCCTGTATTGCTCAGGAGGTACCCTCCTCCCCCAAGACTAAGAGTAATAAGATTGGGTAACAGTGGGCAGGGAGACAGAGAAAAATGAAGACATCCAGAGAAAAGGAAAAGGCCTGAACTGAACACCTGATGGTTTTTCCTGCTCAGTATTCATTCATCACCACTTCTGGCAAAATCACTACACCCCACCCCAATACCACCACCAGGCACTAAGTCTCAGTCCACGTGGGTATGTGCCCCAGGTCTGAGTAATCAGTGTATTCCATCTTCCAGCCACAATGATTCCTTGAGGCTGGATACCTCCCTGGTTTGGAGCAATGGCAGCCAGGTCTAAGGGGTTTGTCAGGGCTGGGGAGCTCTTTCTACCAATATCAAGCTGTGGGGGTCACTCATGAAGCCTGAGAAGAAAGTCAATTCAAAGCAGCATGGAGAGCTGAAGAGATGGGTCCCTGATGACACTGTTGTGAGTCCTGGGATCCACCTTGACAGCCAATCTAGCCCTGACCTTATCAGCTACATTAGACAGTAAATCCCTCCTCTGCCCTAAACCAATTGGAATGAGTCCCTCTCCCATCTGCCTGCTCTACTGGGAATATTCAGAGGACAAAAAACTCGTGAAGGTAATTGTCTGATGACAGATTATCCCCAGGTGAGAGCTACCATGGAGACAGAGTCCAGCTGGCCTTTCCCAGGACACATAATTATAACTATCAACACACTTTTAAAGAGTATAAGTTCATAATTACAGACTCGTCTTGTAGTAGCTGTTGTTTGGTCTTCTCAGCACTTCTCTGTTAATGGGCTATCTGTTTCTCCACCACGGTGGGCTGAAGGAAAAGTCTTGACCCAGATCAGGATTGTCAGAGTGCCGCACACCCCTGGCCACACTAAGTGATCAAAGAGGGCATGGGACTCATGACAAACCACTGAGAACCTTTCTCTGGTATTTTCCAAATTGGAACTGGAGGGAAGAAACCTTTCTTTCGGGGTCACCAAGTTGGGAGATACAAGTCTGGAGCTGTCAGCTACCACCTGCCCCAATGCATGGAGAAAGCCCACTTACAGTAGGAGACAAAGAAGCCAAGACACAGGTCTCAGAGAGCTTGCCTTCTCTGATGTCCTCAGTTTTCACTCCCCAGCTAAGGACTAAATTTATAACCTACCTTATAGCTAAATGCTGCCATGTGACAAGATAGTAGGAACTTGGGGCCTGGTGACATGGTAGAGCCACCTACCCACCTGCCTATACCTGCACTGTTAAGAGAGAAATGACCTTCTATCTTATCTGAGCCACTGTATTTTCATGATCTCCTTGTTATAGCAGGCCAGTCCATACTTTTATTAATGTGAAGATGAAAAAGATATAAAAACAAACAGCTCTGATGGGGTTTAAATCTCTGAATATTACTGTCCCTTCAATATGATGTTATAACTTTGGAAGTGCCTTCTACATGCCAGAAACTATCCTTAATGCCTGCATTTAACCCATACCAACCCTATGGAGTGCCAATGTAATTCCCACCGTACAGCTCAGAGACTGAGTAACTTACCTGAGGTTCAAAAAATCCCACTGCCTCCCAAGCTAGTTTTTTCCATGATTTGTTGTGTAAGTCAATACAACTCCCCCCACCTTTTTTTTTTCGGGGGGCTTAAACCCGTTCAAGCTAGATTTCTGTCACTGTAACAAAGCAGTTCTACTTGGACTTTTATTTCATCTAGTTCGTACATTCCTCTATGGAGTGCTAACTATATGGTGCAGAATTTTCAGACACTATTAATGACTGCAAGCCAGACAATTCTCCATAGGCACCTGCTACCATTTAACTACTCAGACCACAAGTGTAGCTACAAGACAACAGGGCACAATACAAGCAGACTGTCTTCTCAGAGGACACACTAGACTTCCTGCCTGTAGCAGACATCATTACATGGTTCACCCAAAACTCATTCTCAATCCCCCTTCTACCTGCCTGCCTGAAAAACCAAAATACTCACTTTCTCAGCTTTCTGTTCAGCCAGATAACACAACTTGGGGCAATGAAAGGTATAACAGGAAGAGATTCCTGCACAGTAATTAAAAGTATGGGCTCACCAAAAGGTTGTGGGTTTGATTTCAGGTCAGGGCACATACCTAGGTTGCAGGTTTGATCTTTGGTGGGGGCACATATGGGAGACAACTAATCAATGTTTCCCTCTGTCTGTCCCTCTCTCTAAAAATCAATAAATATATCCTTGGGTGAGGATTAAAAAAAAATATGGGCTCTAGAGACAGAATGCCTAGGTTCACCCCTGCATTAGCTGTATAAAGTTGGGTACTTAATCTCTTTTTCTTGGGGAGAATAACTGCACAGATCTTGTGGTGGTTGTGAAGATCAGAGGAATTAATAAATGTAAAGAACTCAGAAGAGTATCTGGTATGTGGTAAACACTCTGTGCTGGCAATTGATATTTAATCACCTGTACATGCTAATATGAACCAATCTCTAAGATAAATTGTTAAGTCAAAGCAGAGAGATGCAGAACAGCACAGCTCACATTTGATCACATTTGTACAAATATGGAGAGGCAGGTGTGTATACACATACCTGCTTGTGCATATGCAGACTACCTCTGCCAAGAGAGGTAGTTCAGGGTGGCCACCTCTGCCTGTTCAGGGTGGTAGCCTCTGGGTCTCTGAACTGGGAGGACTTACTTCATTACATGTCCTTTTTTTTTTTTAATTAATACATTTTATTGATTATGCTATTACAGTTGTCCCATTACCCCCGCTCATTCCCCTCCACCCTGAACACCAACTCCCACCCACACTGCCCCCTTTAGTTCATGTCCATGTGTCAGAAGTTCTTTAGCTTCTACATTTCCCATACTATTCTTGCCCTCCCCCTGTCTATTTTCTACCTACCATCCATGCTACTTATTCTCTGTACCTTTTCCCCCTCTCTCCTCCTCCCACTCCCCTGTTGCTAACCCTATATGTGATCTCCATTTCTGTGGTTCTGTTCCTGTTCTAGTTGTTTGCTTAGTTTCTTCTTATTTTTGTTTCAGGTGTGGTTGTTAATAATTGTGAGTTTGCTGTCAAAACTTGTTTTGACATGTTTTTTATCTTCTTTTTCTTAGATAAGTCCCTTTAACATTTCATACAATAAGGGCTTGGTGATGATGAATTCCTTTAACTTGACCTTATCTGAGAAGCACTTGATCTGCCCTTCCATTCTAATTGAAAGCTTTGCTGGGTAGAACAATCTGGGGTGTAGGCCCTTGCCTTTCATGATTTGGAATACTTCTTTCCAGTCCCTTCTTGCCTGCAAGGTCTCCCTTGAGAGATCAGCTGAGTCTGATGGGAACTCCTTGTAGGTTACCGTCTCCTTATCTCTTGCTGCTTCTAGGATGCTCTCCTTCATGTTTACCTTGGCTAATGTAATTATGATGTGTCTTGGAGTGTTCCTCCTTCGGTCCAACTTCTTTGGGACTCTCTGAGCTTCCTGGACTTCCTGGAAGTATTTCCTTTGCCAGATTGGGAAAGTTCTCCCTAATTATTTGTTCAAATAGGTTTTCCACTTGTCGTTCTTCCTCTTCTCCTTCTGGTACCCCTACAATTCAGATGTTGGAACATTTAGAGATGTCCTGGAGGTTCCTAAGCCTCTCTTCATTTTTTTTTGAATTCTTATTCCTTCATTCTTTTCTGGTTGTGTATTTTTTTCTTCCTTCTGGTCCACTCCACTGATGTGAGACCCATCTTTCATCCCATCACTATTGGTTTCCTGTGCATTTTTCTTCATTAAACTTACTGTAGCCTGCATTTTTTCATCTAATTTGCAACCAAAATCAACCAATTCTGTGAGCATCCTGATCACCAGTGCTTTGAACTGTGCATCTGATAGGTTGGCTATCTCCTGGTCACTTAAAAGGATGAGTTCTAGGGCTTTCAATTGATCTTCTGTTTGAGCCATCTCTTTGGGTTTTTTTTTTTTTGGTCTGGTCTTGCCTGTTCTGTATGAGGGGCGGAGCCTTAGGTGTTCACCAGGGCGGGGCACCCCAGTTGCTGGGTTGTGATGGCTGTATGTGGGGGCGGGGTCCGAGAAGCAATAGTGGCACTTGCTCTGCTCTCCATTGGACCTCAGTTCCTTCCACAGCTTCCCCCGAGCAAACTGGGCCCCTCTGGTGCCAATTCCCATGTGGGTAGGCTTGTGCACCTGTGGGACTTTCCAACGACCTCTCCTGGGAAGCTGGGAGTATCTCCCTGTACCTCAAGCCCCACAGGTGTCTTCAATCAGTGCCCCAAGGCTCTATTTCCTAGCTCTGGGATCCTGGGCTGAGCGCAGTGCCTTGCTTCACAATCACTGCCTTGCTGGGTCTACAGGTTGCCACCCCTTGGCCAGGGTACGCCAGCCACGGCTTGCATGCCCACGGTCCGCCCACTGCAGTCTTGCACATCCCGGTTGCCTTGTTTGCCCCAGTTGCCTTACATGTCCAGTCCCAATGCTCTCTGCTCCGCGACCCTCGCCCAGCTACCCGACTCCACCCCTCCTACTGGTCTGAATGAACGTGTCTATTTTAACTCCTTGGGTGTCCGACTTCCACACAGTTCAATTTTCTGTCAGTTCTGGTTGTTATTCTGTTTCTAAATTGCTGTTGTCCCTATCTTGGTTGTGCAACTGGGCACAGTGTGTCTACCTATGCCTCCATCTTGCCCGGAAGTCATTACATGTCCTTTCTTAACTGGATCAGACTTTCGGAATCATATACTTGAGTTACTTAAAGATTTTCAAATTGTTTTGTTTTAAGAGGCTCAACCCTCCCCCTCACTATGTGGGTTGTTCACCAATAAAATGGACAGTCAAAAATTATGGCAATTATATCTCAGTAAAACAGTAAAAGTTTACAAAGAAAATGGACAGTTAGTCACTTACAGTAGCAAGCATTCAAACACAGGTGGGATGGTAATGTTGAACATGCCCTGGAAGATTTCTCCAATGAACAAGAGGTTATATTTCGCCAACTCTAACATTCACCTGTTTGGTGGCACAAAAGAAGGGGGCTGGAGGAGAGGCCAGGATATGATAAAAAATCATGCAACCATCACTGACTGCTTGTATCAGACAGAATGCACAGCACGGGTGATCTAAGGGCAAGCCTGTCCCATCTGAAGAGCATGGGCTGTGGAGCCAGACAGACATAGCTGTGACTCCTGGGCCAGCCACTTCTTCACTGTATGTATTGGGCTAAGTTATCTAATATTCTCATCTGTAAAATGTGAGCCGTGAGCAGGCTAGTGAATGTAAAGCCCACATCGGGGTACCAGGCATGTAGTAAAGTGCCTGAGGAATAGAGATAGATAGCCATCACTAGAGGGGGAGAGTGATCACCGTTAAGTAACTTGTTTGGTTGTCAATCTTTTAATGTACAAACATAAAAAAACCCGACAAACCAGAAAGCAGTTTTACACTGAATGAGTGGAGATAATTATATATAGTTGTGAACCCCATAAATGGATACTGAGTCAGTACAGTGCCTGCTAGATCCAAGGCTAAACAATTCCATGGAGAACCAGAGCACTCACAGGAGAATCAGAGCATTAAGCAAGGCCAACATTCTCAGGACTTCACTTCTAAATCTTCCTTCTAAACCAAGAAGTCAGAGCTGAACCAGGGAGGATTGTACTATTAGCCAGAAGATAATAAGAATGGGACTGGCAACTTCACTGACTGCTTGGGACTCTTGTGCCATATAGTGATTTTAAGAGGCCCCAGTGTATACATGTGATTGGACCCAACTACAGATATTTTGGTCTGAAGTGTGAGGTTTATGGCAATTAAAGGGAGGATTAAATGGTTTTAGGTCAGGGAACAGATATCACAAATGCTATGTCTTCAATGAAATAAGGCATATACGGCTGCCTGCAAATACCGTGAAGCAAGGAGTAGCTGCCAGACTAGTCCATCCACGTGGGAGATTCAAACCTGGGACTTCACAAAAATAAAATCTGGGTGCTAAGGATCCCCCTTCTAGTGAAAGCCAAAGGACCTACAACAAAATGTTAAGAAGTCTTTTCTCAGTCACCCTTGGTTAAAATGACAGTTGAAGTCATCTGGGAAAGAAGAGAAATACCACCACTACCCCTTTCTCATTTCAGTAGCCAACATGAATCTGGACTCTGAAAAGCCGTGAACACTTTTTCTTCATGATTATAAGCAATTGTGGCAACTGGCCAAATATGTTAGCAGCCGGCAAGCTTAGAGTGCCCTGTGAGTGGTGCTCACTGTGGGAATTTATGGCCATGAGCTGCATACCAGCTTCGTAACCACCATGCTGGGACAGAGTGCTCTGCTCTGCAGCTGGCCTCAGGTAGGCCCCAGCCATCCACAGGACCAAGGGTGGGAATGTTGGGAGCAGATGATTCTGTGTCCCACACATAATGAATGGTATGAAGTAAGTGACTGTTAATAGATACAATTTAAGCACAGCATCCGGAGACAACTCTTCCAGACATTCTATATTAAAGTCTTAAGAACTTAGACTGAGGATGATTGAGAAATTCTGAAGAATTAAACAAAAAACCCAACAACAACAAAAAACGATGGGTAGAAGGTGTCAAAGACACAAGAGCTCTTTGTAGATGTTGATGAGCTCACTTTGTCCCCAAGTTTATCTTAGAGTTCAAGTTAATTCAAGACATGAGGCAGAGACATTAGACCTGTGTCAAAGGCAAAAACTTCTGGTAGTAGCTCTTGGTGACGTCAATCATCAGCTCCTGGGTACATTCTGGGAGCTCCCCTGAGAAGAGTCCTGGGGAAAGAAAGACCTGGTCAACCATGGGAATCAGGGGAGGCCTGCAGCTCTGATTCCTGTTTAAACCCCTAGGGGGCCCTTTTCTTTAGTCACAAAATGTTGAAATGCTAGGTTTTCCATCTTTGGTACTAACAGAATATTTCCACTGATCTTCTAGATGATAAGAATTTTTGTGTTGGGGGGTAATAAAAAATACTGTTCTCAAAATGGAGAAATCTATTCCAGGTAAAAGACCTTAGTACATTATTGCATAAGCTGAAGAGTTAAAGCAACTCTGACTATGTTGGAGATTGCTCCAGACAAAGACTTGTCCATCCCTTGGATTCAGGTGTGACACTTCCTGGGCAAGCCAAGGTGAACACTCTTGAAGAAAGAAACTGCCCTGTTATCCATACAATGAAATGAATACAACATCCACCAGACAATATATAGGTGGGAACAGAACAGAAATGTCCTATAGGAAAACAAAAGGTGAGCATCATATTGAAGAATATCTGGGAAAGAGGCACTCTCCTACACTATGGGTGAAGGTGCAAACTCATACAATTATTTTGAAGAGCAATTTAGGAATATCTAGCAAAACTTTTAAAAGTTCATACCTAAAAGTTCATGACCTGACAATCCTTCAAGTATTTGTCCCATACATAATGTTGCCCAATTGAACAATATATGTATAAGAGCATCAATGCAGCAGTTTCTAATTGTGAATAACCAGGTACTATACAACTTTTTCTTTTTTTTGGGAGATGCATGCATAGATTACGCATTTATTTGTTTGTTTGTGATTACTGACAGGGTGTGCCAACAAGGGTATCTGAAGACTACCAAGCTAGACAACATACAGTACCAGCCTCCCACTCTGGTTTCTGCCCTGTGATCTTTTTTTTCTTTTTTCAGTTGTTAGATTTTTTTATTGCTTTTTTTAAAAAATATATTTTATTGATTATGCTATTACAGTTGTCCTATTATCCCCCCTTCATTCCCCTCCACCCTGAACACCCTCTCCCACCCACATTCCCCACCTTTAGTTTAGTTCATGCCCATGTGTCATAAGTTCTTTAGCTTTTACATTTCCCATACTATTCTTGCCCTCCCCCT
>CM052540.1:81240317-81251086 GCA_028533065.1 Trachops cirrhosus | reverse complement strand
TGCATATTTTTTTCTTCCTCCTGGTCCTCTCCAATGATGTGAGACCCATCTTTCATCCCATCACTATTGGTTCCCTATGCATTTTTCTTCATTAAACTTATTGTAGCCTGCATTTTTTCATCTAATTTGTGACCAAAATGAATCAATTCTGTGAGCATCCTGATCACCAGTGCTTTGAACTGTGCATCTGATAGGTTGGCTATCTCTTGGTCACTTAAAAGGATGGGTTCTGGGGCTTTCAATTCTTCTTCTGTTTGAGCCATCTTTTTGCTGTTTTTTTTTTGTTTTATTTTTTGTTTTTTGGTCTTGTCGAACTCCTGTAGTGAGAGGCGGGGCCTTAGGTGTTCACCAGGGCGGGGCACCCCAGTTGCTGGGTTGTGATGGCTGTATGTGAGGGTGGGGTTGGAGAAGGAACAATGGCGCTTACTCTGCTCTCTGTAGGATCTCAGACCCTTCCGCCGCTTTCAGAAAGCTAACTGGGCCCCTCTGGTGCCAATTCCCGTGTAGGTGGGCCTGTGTACCCCAAGGGACATTCCTTCTCAGTTAGTGCCCCAAAGCTCTATTTCCTGGTGCTGGGACCCTGAGTTGCGCGCAGTGCCTTGCTTCACAATGGCCGCCTCGCTGGGTCTGCTGGTCGCCACCCCCTGGCCGGGGCCCGCCAGCCACCGCTGTTTGTGCACCCAGGGTCTGCCTGCTGCGGGCTTGCGTGCGGCCCTGGTTGTTCAGCCCGTTGCTCAGCTCTCCCCTCCGAGTCTCTCCCCCGGCCCGACTCCGCCACTCCTACAGGTCTGGATGAACGTGTCTATTTTTAAATCCTTGGGTGTCCGACTTCCATACACTTCAATTTTCTGTCAGTTCTGGTTGTTATTTTGTTTCTATATTGTTGTTGTCCCTATCTTGGTTGTGCGAGGAGGCACAGTGCATCTACCTATGCCTACATCTTGGCCGGAAGTCTGCAGGTACTATACAACTTCTAATGACACCCTATACCAGGGCACAGGCTATTTACATTGTGCTACATTTATGCAATGAAAAACACATAACCATTAAAAGGAATGAAGTGAATCTCTACATACTGACAAGAAAAAAATGCCCATGATGTACTGTTAAGAAATCAAGTTTCCATACAGAATAAAATATTAGGCTTGTGTTCATAAGCAGCCATGATGGGCTATTACTTCAATCATGTCCATGATCTGCCTGGCTTCTGGGAGCCTGAGTTTTGGTTCCTGACCCAGATTCTCTCTAAATGAAGCTCTGCAAAAATCAGCTGGTTTTCCTGCAACCCTGTGCCTCTTACTAAAGATGGAGACTGCCAACTGTAGCATTTAGATGGTCAGCATTTTTTGTGAAACTATGTAAAATGAATATGGGAAGTATCTTATCACAGTGCAAAAAGTACTAAACTCTAAATAGGGGGTCTAACTGCTCATCAAGGCTTCCCCACTAACCAGCTCTCACACCTTGGATAACACACCCTGTCTACACCCGTTTCCTCATTTAAACGGTGATCTCTAAGGTCCCAGGCAGCTTGAATCCTTTATCAGAGGCTCCAAACACAATGAAATCCCTACCCATGCTTCCCTGACTTCTGCCCTCAGCCATAAATTGGTTCTGAGGACCTTCAATAAGTTAAAAGAGATTAGGAAATTTCTCTAGCAACACACTTCTCATCTCAGATCAGAAGCTCGCCTGACAATCTGACCTAGTACTTCCTGAGAACAATTAACACTTTTTCACAGTGGGAACCCGATATGGGGAGAATTACTAAAGATGTCTTTCCCTCCTCTGTAAAAGCAGAGATGTATAATATAGCAGAATGGCCAATCTCCTCCACAAAGAATCTGGGTGGATGGTATTGTCCATCTTTGAAATTGATATTCAATGAACTGAGTAATGAGATTGTTTAAACTGGAGAAACAATCTACATGGTTGCAGGAAGCCATCTGTGAATTGGTAATGTGCCTGTGTATACACCACAGAATTTCAACTGTGTAAACAACTTGTATGTATAAGAAATGACACTATCCTGGGGTAGGAGAGGATGTTAGGTTTCTGTCTCCCTTTGAATTCAGTGTTTTCCAAGCTTTCTAGGATAAGCATGTATTACTTGTGTTTCCCCACATGCTGTGTAATTGGGAACTCTGAGCTCATGAGGGGCTTTACCTGAGAGCATTTTGTCAGCCAAGGTCAAGAGGGGATGCATTTACTTCTCTCAGGTGTCCTAGTGTTGTCACTGGTCTCAGACTTGCTTTATGTTAACTTTTCAGTTTGGACATTCCTGTGCTGGGCAGGAAGTTCAAACTCCCAAGCAATGTGAGTTGTAAGGCCACAGTTAGAATTCTCTGGAGAGACTTCCTTTGCCCACCTAGAGCCCAGGCAAAAGAGACATGCTTCTCTGTATCCTTGCTGTGCTGGTGGCAGACTTGTTCTACATCAACTTTTTATTGAGGGACAGGCACCCACTGAAGGGGCCTCTGCCATGTGTATATACAAGGCTTTCCCTCATCCCCACACAATATGAAGTCCTGGGCCACTCTACGCTGAAGATGGTATCAACTGAAGCATGCTTACAATGTCCACTCAGTTTTGTTTTTGCTTCTGACCCTTGATAACTTCCTTATCCAATTCTGCATTTAAAAGGATACTTGTTATGTTGTAAACATCATTCTTAGGTACTTTGTAGCAGAAGAATTTTTAAGTTAGCTAGACTAACATACTGCCAGAGGCAGAAATTGCATACATTGCTTTTGTGAAGGAAAATACACTTGAGTTTTCATAATAAACACCCACAGTTACCTGGGCAGCCTGAGAAGACAGTGAACGGTGGGACCACAGTCTCTGGGGGTAACACTGTGTTGTCAAGAATTTTGCAGCAGTCTTTCAACACACACCGACGCCCCTGAAATTAAAATTTTATTAATAGGAAATAGATCAGGAAATAAGAGTAAATGTTGTCTGCTGTATGGAAGGTTATTTTATATGTTCTTCATTTGTGATATCCTACAAAAGCCAGGGACAGTGCCACGAGGCTTGGCCACAATTCCCGACTTCAGATGGTAACTGACAAGAAGGAAGAGGTAAGAATGTGAGCAACAGTGTGTGTGATTATGTGTGTATGTACATGTGGGGTGAGGTCTGTATGCTAGGGACAATTCAGGTTATCTTAGGCATTGTAGACTACGTGAAATTCAGTTTTCCAATGGCTCTGTTTAAGTTAATTCTCTCTTTTTTGTTAATTTAGTGGACATCTGTTTCACCTGCCCGACATTTCTCCTTTCATCTTTTAACAGAACCTGTATTTCCTTTGAGAACTATCTCAATGCCCAGCTCAGCCCATGTGCTTCAATTCCTATCCCATACTCCAAACCCCAAGCTTGCCACAGTGACTGGCTTAGGGAATTGACACTTGAGCCAAAAATCAGCCTGATGAATATCAATATTGGGACTTCAGCTGGGGGACCACTGGGAAAAGCTCTTCCCAATGAAGTTTCTAGAGGAGAGGACGGAAGCCGGGAGCAGCCATCTCGTTTCCATGAGGAAAGAGCCCTGCCTGAAAGCCCCCAAGAAAAAACATAAAAGGGAAGGAGATGGATCCTCATGACTTCAATTGAAGCCCTAGAGCCACTTGTGCAGGAAATTAGAATTCACTTCTATACTTGTAATTTGTATTAGCCCATCCATCCATCTGAAGGATTAGGCTGAACCTTATGCCTGTGTTTGCCCACTGCCACCAATTTTCAGTTCTGCCTCCATCCACAGCATTCTGAGGGCAACAGGTGAGGTCTGGGAAAGCCATCTGTTCCATGGGTTAAGGGCAAGGAGAGGCTCCTGTATGCAGTTTAGAGGTGTGCTTCAGGCTACCTGGGTTTGCGGTAGAAACACATTGACTTGTGTTTCTATCAACAGGACCTGTGATTCATTGTGTTCTGGTCAAATGATCTGATGCAATATACCTGGCTGAGAATGGGGAACTCCTAACAAATACCAGGACAATACTAACCTGTTGAGACCTCAGATTTTACCAAAGAATATAAAAGATACTTTCATTTGATTATGTCCAAATTTCCCCCATTATTAAATACCCAAATTAGATGTATTTACAGAAATTGCCAGGTAGGTTGCCAAATGAATATTTACCTCTAAAAAGCTTGTACCTCTAAGGTCTGAATTTCTTAAGCATCTACTAAATTGTCTCCAGCTGTGTGGACAACAGCCTTGGCAATACTTGACAAGTATTTGGCAACTTTAGCTCAGAAGCTAGTCATTATTGCAGCTATTCACCCTCCTTGCAAAGTTCTCTCCCACGAATTCCCTGATATTGTCAATTTCAAATATCCAGCAGATGATCAGCTCCCTGGTGACTTTCAAATGAACTCAAAGATGATATCTAAGCTACTAATAACTCAGACTAAGCCCAAGGAGCCCTAACTAAAAGGAAAGAGAACATGGTATGATACATTCACACACAGAGATCTGTGCACACTGGACTGTGACAAAGAGGAACAGGGAACACAAATCTTCTCACTGTGTACCACCAGCCACCACACAGCCTATATGCACCTGCTTTGTGCACTGGTTGACCATTCTGGCCCACTCAGAGAAATGATGCTCAGCTGGGCTGCAGAGCATTCTCAGTAAATGGATCAATTAGATAGCAGCAAAATAAGAAATGAAGGTGTTTTTTAGACATAATGGATGGGCAATAGCAGAGAAGGTTAACAGCTGAAACTGCTTCTTTATTCTTTCCTGGAGAACATTCCTGAAGGGGTCAAGAAGTACATATTGCTAGTATTAAGCTACCTCAATCTCCTGATGCAAGTTCTTCAGCATCTCTGAGCCTTGGTGTCCTCATCTGTGAAACAGGGCATAAAACCAACCTGCAGGGATGCTGTCAGGATTAGAGTGGTAAATGAACAAAACACGGCACAATAACAGTGCCTACTAATAATGCCTATTGGGCTTTTTCTGCTGTCATCTGGGCAACTCTGATTAATGCCTACAACTTCATGTACCCAAACAGAAGTAGGACTATTACATGGGATGCTGTAGGAAGGACCTGTGTGTCATGGGGCATGCCAGACTCTAAAAGAATTAATTACTGCTAGCTCTGAGATTCTACAATTCTAAAAAAATCTTTCTCCTCACATTACTTGAGAATCTATAAAGGCTCAGTAAATAAGTATTACAAATGCTGAACAATGACTATGTCCTGCAAGTGAACTGATATATTGAAAAGTGATCTAAGAATTAGAGTACCTAACCATAGGACTAGAATTCCCCAAATATTGGGGATAGCATTTGGATTTGAACCTTTCAGATATTTGTTCTAGGGATAAAGATAAAGGACAGGGCTAAAGGACTATGCTGCTACAGTGATATCTTCCCTTTTTCACGGGACATACCAGAAAAGCGCTGCTGTGGCTTGGAAAGCCAGCTTTTGTCAAACAGAATGAGAGGACAGGGTGGATTTCACTATCTTTCTCTTTTCTTTGACAGCAGGCCAAGCCAAAACTTTCTGTCTCTAATACTAGGAACTCTGGAGGAGAATACTTGGCAAAACCACCACTTCCCTTAATTCTGAGTAACAAGTCAGATTGGAATGTTTTTTGCAGCAATGTGGTTCTCCCCTGCACTGTAGCCTTTGCCATGCCCTTGTGGCTCCTGGAATGTTAACTGCACGGCTGCTGGAAGGTTTCTGATACTTGAAGGCTGAAGTCATCCAGAGCAGGGAGCCGGCTCTGTACTAATGGGAGTAGCCATTTAAAAACATGAATAAATCTTGGCTTTTTCTAGAATCTGGTCTCAGGTACAGATTTAAAGTGTACCTGAGGGAAATATTTTCCCTAAACACTTCAGCAGTTTGGTTCTGATAATTAACATTCTTATAAATCCTAACTAAAATCAAGTTCTTCATCTATGAAAATACCAAGAAACCTAATCTTGTGAAGCTTAGTGGGATCAAACTGATGCTGAGGTTCCCATGCACCAGGGTCCTACAGGTTTTACTAAGCAAAGGGTTCCTGTGTACCCTGCATGCCCATTGTCCTCAACTACCTGCAATTCCCATGAAGTCATGTCATGTGGTGACTCTGAGCCTTATATATGCCAAGCTCTTAACTGAAATGCCCATATTCCTCCTGTCTATGAGCCAATTTTGCCTCACCCTTCACTCACCTGTCACCCTACTAGACTGTAAGATCCATGAGGTAAGGCAACACGTAGGCCATATAGCAGCATGACCATTCATATTGCCTGGGTTCAAATCCCAGCTCCACTTAATAGCCTCATCAATCCTCTGACATCTTAGGTCTTCAGTCTCCTCATCTAAAAACAGGGATAACAACAGCACATACCATCCTCAGATGGCTGTAAGGAGTAAATGGAAAAATCGTAGGAAAGAGTTTAACATCATAGGGAAGATGTTTGATAAAGATTAACCATGATTATATATGCCTAAGAAAAAGCTCCAAATCCAATATAATGCCAGTAGACCAGAAACTACTTCTACCCTGTCTGATCAGAGAAGCAGAGGCTTACAGACGTGAGGGACAGGAGCTAGAGAAGAAGTGAGGCTGCTTAGCCAGCCAAGTCACCATACTCACAATCACACAGTTCTTGCCAACATGAACGTAAGAGCCAATCTGAGCTGCGTTGACCACACAATCTTCCTCAATAAAAACATGGTCCCCGATATGTAAAGGGAAGAATGCAACGCTACAGAAAGAAAAGAAGATGGACAAAGAAAGGTCAAGGTAACGTATTCCTCATCGAGGCTTACAGAACTACAGATCCTAAACTCAACTTCAATATCTTGTCTTAGTAAGACTGTTCCTAGCAAGGAAGAAATCCTCAGGCTAGGGAAACTGTATAATTCTACTAGCTCAAAATCAGAAATATTAGACCAAGGACACAACAAGGCAGAAGGGGCACAATATTTTATGCCAAAAGAACCGGTACCAAATACAAATGAGTGAATGAATGTGTGCTCATCCCTGATTCCTTTGAAAATGCTCACAGGTCACATTTTTAGTCATCTGCTCTATAATATGTCGGGGGACGGACATCAGATTTGTGGAATAGAAATTCTAGTACCCAATATTCTGAAAATGTATACAAGCATTCATTTTATTGAGTGTCTATTGTATGCCAGACTCTATGCTAGGAAATGGGGACATAATGGCAAAGATAAGCAATTCAATCCTGCCCATGAGGAGCTTACAATCAAGAGAAGAAACGAACTTAAATAAGTAATTATACAGTAAGTAGTTAGTTACACAGTGGAAAAATACCATGTCATGTGAGTGTATAACAAGGAGACTTGAACCAGAATGGAGGTTTGCTAAAAGCTTAATTGAAAGTGACATATAAGTCAAGACTTGAATGTTAGTTAGTAGTAGGCCTTCTGCAGGCTTCTAAAATTGTTCTCAGTCTCTAGGATTCCTTAAGTGTCATGGAGAGTGGTTCATGATCATATTTACAAGTAATTTCAGTACCTTGGGATGGAAAATATTTGGACTGGAATGAATATTTTATCAGAAATGACATCTGTCCTCCAAGGACCTATAATTTCTTTAAATTTTCCTGAATTCCATCTTATTTTTAGTCTGAAACACCTTCTGAGGCAATGAAGTCCTTGATCTCATCACAATCTACAGCAGTAATGCCAGTTCTTTAATCTTAATTAGAAGTTCCAAACTTTATACTATCATTAGGTTCTAGTATTGGGACATGTATATGCATGGGAAGAAACCCACATCACCCTCTATTCAGGAGTTGTTGCTACTTACATTTTCATATTTCTATATTTCTCATGTGGACCATTCTTATTTACATATCCCTTCAACTCACCAATAAACCCCTTCTATATGCCAGACTCTATGCTAGGAACTGGGGCTACAATGGCAAGGATAAGCAATGCAATGTTCATCCTTAAAGCTTTTCTTGGACCATATCTTGTCCAATAATTACCTTAGCAGAAGGTAAAAGTCATTACCTTCTGCTAGAAGCACCTCTAGCAGAGTATCAATCACTGCATGAAACCACAAAAGGGAACCTACCAAAAGGTTTTCTGGTTTCTCCCAATAGCCTACTGAGCTAATGAGCAAATGGTTTCCTGTGAATGATTTAGAATGACTCCCTGCTCCAATCCCTATATATCATGGAAAGCCTGGAACTGAACATCATTATGGGAGATGCAGGATTATTCCTGCATGATATACTCCTAGGTATTAGAGTTAGTCTGAGTTAGCTACAATCTTCTCTGTTTATCCCTTACCTTGTTCATACCAATGTGACAGGAGTATCACATTATATAGTGGCAATCACATTATAGTATCATATTATATAGAAGCTATGGGTTTATATAAATGTTTCTAGCACTAGGTTTAAAGAACGTTGAGGCAGGAATGCTATTTTATCCATCTTTATATGCCCTGCTTATAACTTAGTGCTTGTTGAATTACTGGATAAAATGCTGATGGTGTTACAGGTAGAAACCAGGAGAGTAAATTAGTCAAAGGGAAGAGAGGCAAAGAGAATACCACCAGAGCAGGTATAGTAGTCGGTTTTCCTGTAGTGTCCATGTCCTTTCTTGGACAATCCTTATTCCTGCTGTGAGATCAGTGGGCCTGACTTGACCTGCCCACTGGGTTGCAGCTGTTTAGACTAGGAGTAGACACTTAACTCATGCTAAGCCAATCAGATTCCCTCTCCCATGAATTTGAAATAAGACCTAAGTTCTCTAGTTGGTATCTGTTGGAAGCCTAAATGGAAAAATGATATAATTCAGGGGCCAAGATAGCAAGGTTGGCTCCAGAAGGAAAGGGGGAAGACACATCCAACCAGAGGGAGGAGAGGAAAGCAGAGGTGCAAAGAAGGACAGATAAGAGATAGTATAATTTTGGAGAGAGTGAGTAATGGATATATAGAATAGTTGTCCTGATCCTGGCTAGGTGACTAGTTTTGAAGTCTAGTCCCTCATAAGGCCCCTCATAAGGCTTGGCCTCTTTTTCTACCCTTAGGTTCCATCAAATATTCCTATGATTGTTTAATAAGAACCCCTTTTGCTTTTTCCAGCTGAAATGGGTTCCATTTCTGGCAACCAGCCTACCCCAACTAGACTAGGGTGACCACCACTTGAGTTGTGCTCATTATGGTGAATTGTTACTCAGTGTCCCCCAAAACAGCACAGACACACTCCTTACCCCATAACTCAACAAATGGATAACACCACCAGGAGCACAGCTTGCCCAAGAATGAAACAAGATAATTAAGTTACATACCCTTTGCTGAATTTCTTGAATGGTGGCCTTATGACACTCCGACTCTTCACAACACAATGACGTCCAACTCTTACATTTGCCAGATCCCCTCGGATAATACAGTCATTCATCACAATGGTCTATAAAACAAAGCACATTTAAAAATTATCAACATAGATGAAAACATAACAACAAAAAAAAGAGTAGGTAATAAGACACTGACTGAGACTTGTGCTTTGATATACTGAGTCACATGTAAGGTTAAGTCCTTGTTTAGACCCTGATGTGAACAAACCAACCACAAAAGAAGATCTTAAGATACTGGAAAGACTAAATGTGGAAAGACTAAATGTGGACATTAGAATGACATTAGGGAATTACTTGTAAGAGAATTGCCCTCATAACACTGACTGTGTGGAATGCTGTTAAAGTTTGGTCTTGAAAGCCATGGAGAGTGACTTCCATCTGTGTTACTACATGGGTCACAAGGGCAAGTTCGGCCACAAATTCCTGGAATTTGAGTACCAACCCAATGGGAAACTGACATGTGCCAAAAACAGCATTTACAAAAATGATGTCATGATCAGAAAATAGGCTTACATACATACAAGTGTGAGGGAGGAACTGAAGGAAATAAGATGATAGTGAAATTACCAAAAGAATGATGCTTTGTGGTTTCCTCCTGACTGAGTGGGCAGGTAGGAACTTAAAGTTGTCATTGGAAATGAACAGATTTCTTTCACAACATGAAAAACTGGTTCCCTTACTGATGTCAATAGATCCAAGGATCAGATTACTCACATGGATTTTATTATTTTATCTAGGGCCTGAAGTGTTTGGTTTTCAGTCTTACTGGATTACACTTCAAGATTAAACCAATCTAGATTGAATACCGGTATGGACACAAGAGGGTGGGAGTAGCTGTTTTTAATTACTATTACCAGGAAATTTTTGTGTATATCAGGTCAATATTTTTTTATACACTATAAAAGACTGTCTTTAATAGATACATAACAAAGCACAATTTTTCTTTCAATATAGTTTATTGATTATGCTATTACAGTTGTCCCATTTTCCCCCTTCACTCCCCTGCACACCCTCTCCCACCCACATTCCCCCCTTTAGTTCATGTCCATGTGTCAGAAGTTCTTTAGCTTCTACATTTCCCATACTATTCTTGCCCTCCCCCTGTCCATTTTCTACCTACCTGCTATGCTACTTATTCTCTGTACCTTTTCCCCCTCTCTCCTCCTACCACTCCCATTGATAACCCTTCATGTGATCTCCATTTCTGTGGTTCTGTTCCTGTTCTAGTTGTTTGCTTAGTTTGTTTTTCTTTTTGTTTTAGGTGTGGTTGTTAATAATTGTGAGTTTGCTGTCATTTTACTACACGTGTTTTTTATCTTTTTTCTTAGATAAGTCCCTTTAATATTTCATATAAGGGCTTGGTGATGATGAACTCCTTGAACTTGACCTTATCTGAGAAGCACTTGATTTGCCCTTCCA
>CM052540.1:81215390-81240217 GCA_028533065.1 Trachops cirrhosus | reverse complement strand
TAGGCCCTTGCCTTTCATGACTTGGAATACTTCTTTCCAGCCCCTTCTTGCCTGTAAGATCTCTTTTGAGAAATCAGCTGACAGTCTGAGGGGAAGTCTTTTGTAGGTTACTGTCTCCTTTTCTCTTGCTGCTTCTAGGATTCTTTCCTTCATTTTAATCTTGGGTAATGTAATCATGATGTGCCTTGGTGTGTTCCTCCTTGGTTCCAACTTGTTTGGGACTCTCTGAGCTTCCTGGACTTCCTGGAAGTCTATTTCCTTTGTCAGAATGGCGAAGTTCTCCTTTATTATTTGTTCAAATAGGTTTTCCACTTGTTGTTCTTCCTCTTCTCCTTCTGATACCCCTATAATTCAGATGTTGGAACGTTTAGAGATGTCCTGGAGGTTCCTAAGCCTCTCCTCTTTTTTTATTTTAATTGTTGTTCAAGTACAGTTTTCTGTTTTTTACTCCCATCCTAGCCCACACCCCCTGCAGTGCTCCCCACCTCCCTCCTATTTCCACCCAAGTTTTTGTCTATGTATCCTTTATATTTGTTCCTGTAAACCCTTCCCCTTTTCCCCTGAAATTCCTTCCCCTCTCCGCTCTGGTCATTGTCAGCCTGTTCTCTATTTCAGTGTCTTTGGTTATATTTTGCTTGTTTGTTTGTTTTGTCGATTAGGTTCCTGTTAAAGGCGAGATCACATGGTATTTGTCTTTCACTGCCTGGCTTATTTCGCTTAGCATAATGCTTTCCAGTTCCGTCCACACTGTTGCAAAGGGTAGGAGCTCCTTCTTTCTTTCTGCTGCATAGAATTCCATTGTGTAAATGTACCACAGTTTTTTGATCCATTCATTTACTGATGGGCACCTAGGTTGCTTACAACACTTGGCTATTGTAAATTGTGCTGCTATGAACATTGGGGCGCATAGGTTCTTTTGGATTGGTGTTTCAGGGTCTTAGGATATAATCCTAGAAGTGGAATTGCTGGGTCAAAAGGCAGAAAAATGAAACTTGAGCACCAACTTACACTATACACAAAAATAAATTCAAGGTGGATAAAAGATTTAAATATAAGCTGTGACACCATTATAACCCTAGAGGAGAACATAGGCAGGAAAATCTCAGATATTTCACACAGCAACATTTTTATTGATATGTCCCCTACAGCAAGGGACATATAGGAAAGAATAAACAAATGGGATCTCATCAAAATAGAAAGCTTCTGCATGGCTAAAGAAAACCATATTAAAATAAAAAGAGAACCAACTGTATGGGAATACATATTTGCCAACGATACCTCAGACAAGGGTTTAATCTCCAAGATATATAAAGAACTTACACGACTCCACTCGAAGAAGACAAACAACCCAATTAAAAAATGGGCAAAGGACTCGCCTCATTTTTTGAATTCTTGTTTCTTCCTTCTTTTCTGTTTGGTTATTTCTTTCTTCCTTCTGGTCCACTCCATTGATTTGAGTCCCAGTTTCCTTCCCATCACTGTTGGTTCCCTGTACATTTTCTTTTATTTCACTTAGCGTAGCCTTCATTATTCATCTAATTTGTGACCAAATTCAACCAATTCTGTGAGCATCCTGATCACCAGTGATTTGAACTGTGCATGTGATAGGTTGGCAACCTTTTCATAGCTTAGTTGTATTTGATCTGAAGCTTTGACCTGTTCTTTCATTTGGGCCATTTTTTTTTTGTCTTGACAAGCCTGTTACATAGTGAAGGGCGGAGCCTTAGGTGTTCACCCCGGTGGGTCAACCCAGTAGCTGCCTTGTGACGCTGTATGTGGGGGAGGGTCTGAGAGGGAACAATGGCGCTTGCTCTGCTCTCTGCTGGATTTCCCTCCCTTCTGCCACTTCCCCCAAGCAAACTGGGCCCTTCTGGTGCTGATTCCCGGGTGGGTGGGTTGTGTATGTTCTAGGACCCTGTGGGTCTCTCCAACAAACTCTCCTGTGAGGCTGGGAGTCTCTCCCGGTACCTCACCCCCCATAGGTGTTTTCAACAAGTGTTCTGAGGCTTTATTTCCCCTCACTGGGACCCTGGGTTGCATAGTCTGTCTTGCTCCCCAGTTTTGCCTGGTTCATCTTGGCGTGAATGTTGGACTGCCCCGTCCACCGGCCTCCTAGTGTGCCTCGCCCCTCCACGATCCGCTGCCTTGCTGGCTCTGCCTGCTGCCGCTTTGTGTGCCCGGGGTCTGCCAGCTGCCTCTTGGCCCCGAGTCCTCTCCACCCAGCTGCCTGACTCGGCCCCTCCTATTGGTCCGGACGAATATATCTTCTTTAACTCCTTGATTGTCAGACTTTCATACAGTTTAATTTTCTGTTGGTACTGGCTGCTTTTTTGTTTCTAAATTTTTGTTGTCTTTATTTTGGTTGTGCCAGGAGGCACAGTGTGCCTCCACAGTGTGCCTACCTACACCTCCATCTTGGGTGAAAGTAATTACAAAGTGCAATTTTTATTGTTTTTAAAAGATCTGAAAGTGTGAAAAAAATAAAACTGCATGCAGCTGAAGATGTTCCCCTGACACTATAAGCTTTACCCTGATCTCATAAATAGGTCTCACTGGATGAGCAAACATTAATTGGGAACACCTCTAGTAGACTTAAGTTATGTACCTCCTCAGATTTACTCAGATCCACCTGTCCCCAAGCTGTGGCTGCTTGCTCAATGAGAGTCCTGGCTGCTCCTGCCTTTGTCTTTCTGGTAACACAACTACCTCCAACTTCTTACTCCCAGAGGTGGACTCACTGAGATTCTGGCTCCTCTCCCAATTTTTGGACTCAGATTAAGTGCTACACTGCAGGGTGTGGTATCTGGCTTCCCCAGAGATTGCCCATAGGGGTTGAATAACACAACCCAGAAATTTGAAGGAACTAATTCCCTATACTTGGTAAAGAGTAGGCATTCTTGAAATATCTGTTGAATAAATGAATGAATGTGGCCAAAAAAAGGAAAGTGGATATGGCTGGGATTGCAGCTGGAAATGTAAACAAGGGACTAAATCATGAGGAATTATGTACACTGCTCATAGAAGCTTAGTTTTTTTTTTCTTAGAGGATATATGTAAAGAATCAATGATGGGGGGAAAGGCAGAAAACTGTACTTGAACAACAATTAAAATTTTTAAAAAATGTAAAAAAGTATCAATGAAAGAGATTAAGCTGAGGATTTAAACAAGTGAATGTTCATTTTAGAAACATTACTCCTGAAGCAGTCTAAAGTCTGAATGAAGGAGGCAAGAACTTTCACTAGAGGTAGAGTGATCCTTTAGTTGACTACAGTTGATGAAGGTAAAAAGAGATAATGAACCTTATTTAAGGCAGCTGTGCATGAAAAAGAACTAAATTGGAGGTACAGGAATCTGACCAAGCCTCCAGATCTAACTACCAATTTACAGGGAGGAGGGGGGATAGAGACCTTATTAAACAACCCCATGTAATTATCATCAGCCAAATTCAGAAATCTGAAAATCCTACAGAAGAGTGATCCAGTTTCCTCAATATAAAAATGGCAAGGGGGAAAAAGGGGTAGAGAAAAAGAACTGTGACAGATTAGAAAGGCTTAAGAGACACTGTAAGCAAACACAATGTGTACTTGACTTTGTTTGGATCCTGTTTTAAGTAAACCAAATGTAGAAAGAGATCTTGAGATACTAGAAAGACTGAACATGGACTGAGGATTACATGATATTAGGGAATTACTGTTTTTTTTTATTATAATAAGGGTTCTCCACTACTCTTTAAATATTAGTGAAACATATTCAAAGTATTTATAGGTGAAATATATGCTTGCAATTTGCTTTAAAATAGCCCAACTCCCTTCCCCAACCATGGTCAAAAGAGGTATGGGTTTGGGGAGGGTCAGTACAGAGATGAAATAAGAATGTCAGAATCTTGCTAATTGTAGAAACTGGTGAATTCATTATATGTTCTCTCTACTTTTGTTCATGTCTTAAAAGGTCCATAATACTGCTCACATAACAAGGAATGAACTACTAATTCACTAATATATGCAAGAACATGGGTAAGTCTCAATAACCTTATGTTGAGTGAAAGAAGTCAGATATCAAACATTACATGATTCCAATTACATGAAATTCTGGAAAATGCAAAACTAATCTATATTAGTTTTACATCAATGGTTACCTGGGGCCAAGGACAGAAGGAGGGTTGACTGAAGAAGGCACAAGGAAACTAGGGCGATGAAAATATTTTCTATTTTGATTGTGGTAATGGTTGCATAGCATCAGTCAAAACTTGTCACCCTGCCAGTGTGGCTCAGTTGGTTGGAGCATCATCCCATAGATCAAAAGGTTGTGGGTTCAGTTCCCAGTCAGGGCACATGACCAGGTTGCAGGTTCAATCCCTAGTTGGGGTCTGCACAAAAAGGCAACCAATAAATGTTTTTCTCTCTCTTCTCTCTCTCCCCCTACCACTCTAACAACAAGGAAAAAAAATGTCCTCAAATGCGGATAAAAAAATAAAAATAATAAAAATACACGCCATACTGCACACTTAAAATGGACACTTTTACTGTATGTACATTACACTTCAATAAAAATAATTTTATTAAATGTTACATCATCAAATGTTAAAGAAAGAAAGAGAATCTATACAACTTAGTCATTGTTTAGATTTTGAGGGTAAGAGATCCTAGAATGGGGTGAGTAATCCTGGAGACCAGACAAAAAATTTCATTTGAAATGTAAACTTTCAGATATCAGTGGGGATGACCCACAAGCAGTTCTAAATAAACATTTGGGGACCAGGACAGAAGGTCATGCTAAAGAGGCAGATGGAGACACCTTGCTTATAGGTGAATTTAGATAAATCACTGGCCTGAACACCAGACTCTGACAGGACACTAAAAGGGAAGTAGAATCATACCTGGAAGACTTTACCAATCTCATCTGCTTATGTTCTGTCTATAAAACATCTACCAGTGGGGAAAGGGGGTGGGTGGAGGTAAAAGAAGATATAGGGGAGATAAATTTCAATGGAAAAAATACAATAAAAAGTAAACTATTACAAAAATCTACCAGTAAAAAGAAACTTTCGCATCTGCTGCTGATTGTAAAGCACTGCAGTTCTTGGTTTTTTAAAGCTATCTTCTTCAAGCTAAAAGAGGGTCTATTTCTAGTATATACTTCTTTTATATGAGAGACTTAATTTATTTCAATTATTGTTTTCAGTTTATGTGTCCATCTATAATCAGAGAAAATGACTGCCTTTGCTTTCAGAAGAAAACAACATTCCAAGAGTTCTGAATGTTGGGTAATGGGTATTGTCATTTTATTGTTTTAAATAAAGATAACAATCGTAATCTGGAAATTAAGAAAATCCATGTACATTCCTGTCAGCCTAAATTACAGTCCCAGTGAAGAAGCAAACACACAAATAACATAAACAGTAAATCATATTACAAATGGTCAAAGAAATTTAGCAAGAATAAATCCTGGCTTCCTATTTACAAAGGGTGGAGCTAAAGAAGAGAAGTGATTCAAAATTAAGACAACAGTGTATTAAAATGAAAGGAGGTGCCAATGAGGACCTTACAGGGAAGAAAATGGTACTGAAGCAGAGTTCAGTGCACTGAACAGGTATAAGGCAGAGGTGAAAATTGGAGGTATAAGGATAGCACCTGGAAACCTGTTTTGTCTGGCCCATGAAACATTTTTATAATTTAAATTAGCTGTTATTATTTGAAAAGTGGGATGTTTTACATTTTAAAAAAATCCAGATTTCTAGTTTCTTTTGAGAGAATCAGAAGCTCTGGAAACATAGGCCTATTTTCTCACTTATAACAATCAGCTTGGGCTTAGCTGGGTCATGTATTCTCCCAAGTTACCAGGTCCCATAACTCTATTGTTTACACCCAGTCTTTTTTGCTCATTTGATGGCTGTATACTCCTGTAGGCACTGTGACATCTGATATAAGCTCAGAGAAACAGAAATGTCTTTTTTCTAAAAGGGACAGGAGCTGAAAACATATATGGATTGTTCATAATAGCAAAAGTAGAAACAAAATAACTATCCACCAAACAGATGAGGGGAATTAATTTTCACAGCAGTGAAAATGCACAAACTACCTGAATCTTAGAAATAAATACTGTCATATAAGTGTCTTCTGTTGTCATTATTATGATACTTACATGTAAAAAATCACAGAAAACTAAGTAATGCTAAACAAGCCTTGTATATATTATTTAGGGATACATATATATTTATGGTAAAATATATTTTAAAATACAGGATTTGTATGACACGACATTCAGGATAGTGGTTTCCTCTTGGAAGGGGGCAGAAGAAAGGGATGGGAGAGGAACATAAAGGTAGTACTGTATTATACACACTATTATACATGCTATGTTCCAGTTCTTCAGTTGGGTGGTAGGTTCATGGTGTTGACTTAATTTTTATGTTTTATAACAATACATTATATATTACTCTTCTGTGTACACCAACTAGTACCAAATAAAACATCTTTTTAAAAAGGGACAGATGGGATTGCAGGATGGAGGGGGTAAAAGGGGACTAAATGGCAATGGAAAAAAGATACAATAAAAATTTTTAAAAAATAAAAGAAATGGCCCAAACAACCAAAACAATCTTCTTTTTTTTAATTTTTTTTAAAGATTTTATTTATTTATCTTCAGAGGGGAAGGGTAGGAGAGAGGGAGAGAAATATCAATGTATGGTTGCTTCCTGTGCATTCCCTGCTGGGAACTGGCCTGCAACCCAGGCATGTGCGCCGACTAGGAATGGAACCGCGATCTCTTGGTTCACAGGCCCGCGCTTAATCCACTAAGCTACACCAGCCAGGGCCCAAAACAATCTTGAAAAAAGAACAAAGTTGGAGGACTCATATTTTCTGATTACAAAATTACTACAAAGCTACAATAACAAAAGCAGTATAGTACAGGGGTTCTGACATAAGGACAGACATATCAACCAAGGGAACAGAACTGAGACTCCACAAATAAACCCATACATCTATGGCCAATTGATTTTTTACATGATGCCAAGACCATTCAATGGAGAAAGAATAGTGTCTCTAACAAATGGCACCGAGACAACTAGATTTTCACATCCAGAAGAATCAATGAATTAGGACCCCCTACATCATACCATATACAAAAATTAACTCAAAATGCACTAACAACCTAAATACAAGAGCTAAAACCACAAAACTCTCAGAAGAAAATGTAAGAGTAAATCTTTGTGACCTTGGGTATGGCAAAGGATTCTTAGATATGACACCAAAAACTTGAGCAAAAGAAAAAAAATAGATAAACTGGACTCACCAAAATTAAAAACTTTTGTGCATCAAAGAACGTTATCAACAAAGCTGAAAGAGCCCTGGCCGGGTAGCTAAGTTGGTTAAGAGTGTAGTCCTGATACTCAAGGTTGTGGGTTCGATCTCTGGTCAGGGCACATACAAGAAGCAACCAATGCCCCATCCAAATAGCCCAGTTGGTTGGAGCATCGTCCAATATACCAAAAGGTTGTGAGCTCAAATCCCAACCAGGGCACATACCTAGGCTGCCGGTCCAAACCCTGGTTAGGGCGAATATGGGAGGCAACTGATAAATGTTTATCACGTCAATGTTTTCCCCCTCTTTCTCTCTCTCTTCCCCCCTCCCTCCCTCCCTTCCTCTTTCTCTAAAATCAATAAACATATCCTTGGGTGAGAATTACACTTATTTATTTTTTAAAGGTTTCTTGTTTTTAAGTAGTTTTATTTATTTATTTATTTTTGGAGAGGGAAAGGGAGGGAGAAAGAGAGGGAGAGAAACATCAATGTGTGATTGCCTCTCACATGCTCCATACTGGGGAGCTGGCCTGCAACCAGGCACGTTCCCTAGACTGAGAATCAAACCAGTGACCCTTTGGTTTGCAGGCTGGCACTCAATCCACTGACCCACATCAACTAGAGCGAGCGTTAAATTTAAAAAAAAAAAAGCAACCAATGAATGCACAAATAAATGGAACAACAAATCCATGTTTTTGTCTCTCCCCCTTTCTCTCTCCCTTTCTCTCTCTCTCTAAAATCAATCAATAAAAAATTTTTAAAAATACCTGGCTGGTGTGTCTCAGTGGATTGAGTGTCAACCCAAGAACCGAAGGCTTGCCAGTTCGATTCCCAGTCTAGGGCACATGCTAGGGTTGTGGGCCAAGTCCCCAATAGGGGGCGCATGAAAGACAACCACACACTGATGATTCTGTCCCTCCCTTCCCCTCTCTAAAAATAAATAAATAAAATCTATAAAAAAATAAAGTGAAAGATAATCTCAGAGTGGTAGAATTTATTTGCAATCATCTATCTGATAAAGAGATTGAATATCCAGAATATATAAAGAACTACAACCCAACAACAAAAAGACAGCACAATTTAAAAATGGGCAATGAACTGAATAGACATTTCTCCACAGAATATATACAAATGGCTAACAAGCCATTTAAAGCTATTCATCATCATTAGGGAAATGCAAGCCAAAAACTACAATGAAATACCATCCATACCCACATTCAAAAAACAGAAAATAACAAGTGTTAGTGAAGATGTGAAGAAACTGATACTCAATTGCATTGCAGAGGGAATGTAAAATGGTTCAGTCCTTGTGGAAAACAGTTACAAAATCACAAAGCTAAATATAGAATTACCATATGACCCAGCACTCCCACTCCTAGGTATATACCCAACAGGACTGAGAACAGGTAATCAAACAGATACTTGTACACCAATGTTCAGAGAAGCTTTACCCACAATAGCCAAAAGGTAGAAACAACCTAGGAAGTGTTCAACAAATGAATGGATAAACAAAAATGTGGTACACACATACAACAGAATATTATTCAGCCATGAAAAGGAGAGGGAGAATATTATTCAGCCATGAAAATATGTGCTGCAACATGGATGAACCTTGAAAAACTTATGCTAAGTAAAGTAAGCCAGACCTCCCCCCCACCAAAATACACAAATACTATATGATTTCACATAAATGAAATATCTAGCATGGGCAAATTCCTGATCATGGTATCTCCCCTGCCAGGTAAGCACAGAATAGGCAAATTCATAGACACAGAAAACAGACTAAGGTTACCAGGGACTAGGGGAAGATGGGAATGGTGAGTTATTCCTTAATGGGTAGAGTTTCTGTTTGGATGATGAAACAGTTTTGGAAACAGATAGTGGTGATGGTTGCACAACATTGTGAATGTAATTTATGTCAATAAATTGTACACCTAAATATGATTAAAATGACAAATTTTGTTATATTACTACAATAAAAATAAAATCTTCCCTACAAAATCACAGAAAATGTTTTAGAATTAGCTGAAGGATTTCCAAAAAAACTTATGTGCATTTGCTAGTGTGTCAGATGGAGTTAAATGAATTTCTTATTTCTGGGCAAAAATAGTTTGTCTATAATTACTAATTATAGCTAGTTATATCTAGTGAACTATATTTCTTTTCCATTAAATCTCATGATACGATGGGCTAATGGAGAGAGTAATTGTGTCTCTACTGAAAATATTTGTGATCTCTTGATTATAGTGAGACTATTTTCCCACGGGAGGTTAGAGATCTAACATTCAAGGAAAACTGAGTATTCCAGATGGCAGGAGACACAGACTTAATCTCAAATATATCTTGATATTTTCTCTGGTTCTGAAATGTTCTAATATTATTCCTAAGTTTATGCTCATCTCTCTGCTACTTCAATTTATTCAGACTACAAGATTCTGAGCCTTTAATATTCCATTTTACAAATTTGTCTCAAATTTTACTATCTTTCTACATCCTCATATTAATTTTAAGAGTTTCCACTAATACGGAATCATTAATTATTATTAAGCAGATAATTATATTAATATAGTATTAGTTTCTACACTAAAATAGTTTGTTACCTATTTATATTTTATGTTTGATAGTTCAAAACTGTGTAATAATTTCAGTTCTTGGTACCATTGTATTGTTTCTGGCATATAAGGAAAGAGGCTTTCTGTTGGCTCTTTTTATTGAATCTCTTTTGTATTTAATAAATCCAACTTGGGAAATTAAAAACAAGAGAATTTTTAAATGTACAGCAATAAATGGGAAACATGGCAACATTTTATCTGCCTTGCTAATGTGCTAATTTGTGGAAAGAAAGCAACAGTAGGCATCCTGGAGGTGGCTTTATTCCTTACCTTGCCATTGAGAACGATGTTCTGACTTCCGCACAACACTGACTGGCGACTAACTTTGTTCCCAGATGCCTGAAAGCAAACAGCAGGAAATGAGGGGGAGCAAGCTCAGTGAGTTTCTCCATCAAGAAAGTTCATATAGAGAGAAAAGGACTTGAAATGGCATGTAGTCTACACTGGGATGAGTCCAGAATTTCAGTAAAGAAAGGATGGATTAGGAAACTATAGATATTCAAAGAATGGATTCAGAATTTGGATGTTGTGAGTCTGTCTATAGTCTACTGACATCAAGAGACATGGATTCAAGTCCCAATTATATACCTTGATTTTAAAACCGTAAAGCCAGGATAATGACTTCACTGGCATCACAGAAATGCGGGAATTCAATGAAAAGCAATAGTAGTAACATTGAGCAACTTACAGACATCATGTATTGACTATAAAGAACCTAACAATCTTTAGCACATAGCAATAAATTATAACAGTTTTGTTTTTTAAATAGTTTTTAAAAGCCCAAAGCCGAGAGCTGTAATTAATATCAGGATGGACGAGACTTGTCCTGCTTTCTGAAAACCATTTTATACCCGCGAGGAAATCAGGGTTAAAATGAGAAAGCCTAAACTAGCTATTTAAAGAATAAACAACAAGGCCAGGCCATACACGCCCGTACGTGCCACAGGGACCCGCCGGGGTGGGGCAGACACAAGATGGGGCACCCGCCCCAAAGGGACACAGGCTTGGGAAGGGAAGGCTGATATGCAGACACGCGCGCACCGTCTCGATGTACTCGGACTTGTTGTAGAGCAGCTCGCCCAACTCCATAGCCACTAAGTCCTCTAACCAATGTTCAGAGAAGCTTTCCAAAAAATGTTCAGGTCCGGCCGGCTCCAGTCAAACACGGTAAGCTCGTCTGTTGGTCCCGGGCGCCGGCTACTTCCGGCGAATCTTGCACTTCCGCTCCCAGGAGGCCTCGGGTCTCATCCACAGCTCTGCTCTCCGCTAGGCGGCCCAGCTCCGTTGTTCTGTAGTGCATGGCTGCGCATGCGTAAACTGAAAGATAGCCCTCATTGGCCGGATAGATGTGCGCGGGGATTGTACGGCCCAGCTGGTTGCGCCCTGAGGAGATCCGGGCTCCCATTCCTTCTAGAGGTGCCCGTGGGGCACAGGGCCAGCTGTGGTTTTCCTGTCCGCAGCCCCCGGACGGCTGTTCTTTTCGATTCGTTCGCAGGCGCGATGGAAGAGGCTCCCGGGAAGCCCCTCAGCTGCGAGGAGAAGGAGAAGGTGTCGGGCGTACGGGAAGGGCTGACTCCGAACTCTCACCCCTCTCCAGCATTGTAGGCCGGCTTCTCTGTCCCCCGCCGTCTTGGGCTGCACTGACCTCTAACCTACGCTCTTTCAACTCGGGGGCTCCCAGGGAGTGAAAGCGTAGAAGAGCACTGTGCTCGCCTGGTAGTGTTTAAAGAACACATTTATTTAAAAAGTTTTTACAGCACTAATGCATAAATACAAAATGCAAAACTGTAGATAAAACTAAAGTCGCCATTGACACCCTCTCTGCCCCAACACACTCTCGGTCTTGGCTCCTCCTGGCCTGCCCCTTAAGTCTGTTAATAGTCTCGTGGGGAGTGCGGAGGGGCGCGGGTGTATTCTCTAACCACCAAAAAGTGATGTGTAGTTTTTCGAAAGGGGAATGTTCATATATGGTACAATCTTAATGGTTCTGCAGCTTCTGTTTTCCTTCTCCATGTTTGATTGACGTCCATGTTAGTATATGTTTATCGACCCTATTTTTAAGTTCTGTATAGTGTTCTGTAATAAGGAAGTGCCATGGTTTCTTTAGTTATTTTTTACGCTGCTGAGAGACACGTGGTTTCCAGCTTTTGTTTCTACAAGTGTTGCTGTGGCCATCTGTATTTATGCCACCTTTGCTTTTGCTGTTATTAGCTAGAATGTATCTTGTCCTGGCTGTTCAGGCTTTGTGCTACACTCTTCATTCACATTAACCAACAGTCTTATCCCAGACCCTCTAGTGGGGGTGAGAGGGAGATTTACAAGTCGAGATAATTCACAGATAATTGATAAGCCTGGTGATTAATAGGACGTCTTGAGAAGCAGTCTAGCAGAGAGTACAGACTCTAGAGCTGGACTGCATGGGTTTGAATCACATACCATCTATAAATTGTGTGATCTTGGACAAACTGATTTCCCTCTGATCTTCCCTAGCCATCTCTGTCCTCTTACAGGTCTAGGTTCAAATGGTAGTCCTCAGAAATGATCTCTGGCCGCCTTATCTAAAGTGTAGTGCATTCCCATAACTCTGGAGCTCTCACTTGATTACTGTGTGAATCTGTTTGTTTTCTTTATTTTTAAATTAATTAATTTTTAAAACATTTTATTGATTATGCTATTACAGTTGTTCCATTTTCCCCCTTCACTCCCCTCCACCCTGCACACCCCCTTCCCACCTGCATTCCCCGCTTTTGTTCATGTCCATGTGTCATAAGTTCTTTAGCTTCTACATTTCCCCTACTATTCTTGCCCTCCCCCTGTCTACTTTCTACCTACCATCTATGCTACTTATTCTTCGTACCTTTCCCCCCTCTCTCCCCCTCCCACTCCCCTGTTTATTTGTTTGTTTATTGTCTGCATCATTCACTATATGTAAGCTTGAGCACTCTGTATATCTGTCACCTGGAACAATAGCTGATAGCCTTACATACTAATACAACTATGTTCCCAGGTGTGGAGATATCTGAACCAATACCTGACAAATAATAGATTCATTTTCCAAGTGAATGTCTGAGGGTAACAGCTTCTGCTACCTTGGAGGATCTCACAGTGAGAATAGGGGATGGGGGAACGGAGAAGTAAACAGATAACAATGTTTAATAAGTACTGTGATAAAGGAAGCATAGAGGAGAGATGGAGTGTCTAATCTGGATTGAAGAAGGACCAGGAAAATAAAAATCTAACCTGAGGCTTGAGGAATCAGTAAGAATTAGCAAAGTGAGCTGGGGAGGAAATGCTCCAGGTGATAACAGTCTGTGCAAAGGTACTGACACAAGAGAGGACTTGGTGTTTTGTGAGAAGTGAGAGTAATGTGGGCTGGTGCCACTCCCTCCACTGCCTCTTGCTGAGGGACCAGCTGAGCAGCTCACACTCATGTCTGATAGGCACTGTACCCTGTTTCTCTGCTCACTGTACTCTTTCCATTGCTCAATATTGTCTGGTATTGTTGTTCTTCCAGTTGAAGGAAAAATTAGCATTCTTGAAAAGGGAATACAGCAAGACCCTGGCCCGCCTTCAGGTAAGTGAATCTTACTCTCTCAAACTGAGGTTTTATAGCACAGACTCTATAAAAACATTTCTTTATAATAATGAAGCTTTAAAAAACTGTTTTTTTTCCCTTAAATGTGTTCCTTGAGCTGCTTTTTGCTTTCTCTAGCGTGCCCAAAGAGCTGAGAAGGTTAAGAATTTTATTAAGAAAACAGTGAAAGAACAAGATTGTTTGCTTCAGCCAGAAGTTTCACCACAGCTAAACCATTCAGGTAAAGCTAGCCCATTCACTTACATTTGCTTCATTATTCATTCCAGCCAGATGTACAAATACTGCCAGGTGTATTTGGCTGTGGTTCTTTTTCTCATAGTCAGAAGGTAAGGATGGAGTAGACTCTTTAAAGTGTACAATTTAACCCTGGCTGGTGTAGCTCAGTGGATTGAGTGCAGGCTGTGAACCAAAGGGTCACTAGTTTGATTCCCAGCCAGGGCACATGCCTGGGTTGTGGGCCAGGTCCCCAGTGAGGGCCACGTGAGGAGCAACCACACATTGATGTTTCTCTCCCTCTATTTCTCCCTCCCTTCCCCCCTGTGTAAAAATAAATAAATAAAATCTTTTAAAAATAAAAATAAAGTATACAATTTGATGGTCCTTTATATATTCACAAGATAGTGCAACCATCATCACTGTCTATTTCCAGAACATTTTCACCACCCCAAATAGAAACCCCATTGCCATCCCACCCCAAACCCCTGGTGACCACTAATCCATTTTCTGTTTCTGTGGATTAACCTGTTCTGGACATTCATGTAAATAGAATCATACAATATGTGGCCTTTTATGACTGGCTTCTTTCACTTAGCATGATGTTTTTAGTGGTCATCCATCTGAATATACATACCTCCAGGCATGCATCATCAGCCATTCCCTTTTGCAGCTGAATAATAATCCACTGTATAGATGTGCCATCAGCTGATGGACATTTGGATTGTTTCTACTTTTTGGCTGTATGAATTTGAGCTATTAACCTGCCAGGAACATTCATATACAAACATTTGTATAGACATATGTCTCCAAGTGCTTCAAATATATACCTAGGCATGCATTTGTGGGGTCATATGGTAAGTCTATGTTTAACTTTTTGAGGTATTGCCAAACTTTCCTATAGCAGCTGTACCATTCTGTGTTCCCATCATGATGCCTGAGGGTTCCAATTTCTCCACATCATCTCCAGTACTTATAATTTGCTATTTTAAAAATGATAACCATCCTGGTGGATGTGAAGTGGTATCTAATTGTGGTTTTAATTCTGTATTTCCTAGTGACTAATGATGTTGAACGCCTTTTCATATGCTTAGAGTCCATTATATCTTCTTTAGAGAAATGTCTGTTCAAGTTCTTTGCCAATATTTTAATTAGGTTATCTGTTTTTTTATTCTGGGGTTGTAAGGGTCCTCATATTATAGCTGTTAGATCCTTATTAGATGCAAGATTTGTAAATATTTTCTCCCATTCTGTGAGCAATAGACTATCTTTTCAGTTGATTTGTTTAGTGTTCTTTTTCCCTCTCAACGTTTGGAATTTATACTTATTGATTAATTATTGGAAAGATTTTTAAATTAAATTTCTACATATGCACAGAGAAAAATGTCTGGCAGGAAATACTCTAAAAAACAATAGTCATTTCTCATGTTAATACTTAGATAATTTATAATCATAAAATCTGAGGCTTTGAAATAGGAAAGAGGTATTAACATTACTTAAGTAAAAAACTGCTGCAGCAGAAGAAGCAGTGTGAGCAGAGGGAGGCAGATCTGGCCAGAGGCCAAGGGCCTGCAAGGTGGCCCTGTAGTGGGCCCACCCACCACCCTATGGACCAGTGGAGGAATAGAAACCTCCAAGCCCTAAAAAAAAAAGACATGAAATAAAAAATTAGGTAAGATATGGGGGGAAATGGGGAGATGTTGGTCAAAGGGTACAGAGTTTCAGCTACACAGAATAAGTTCTGGAGATCTAATGTGCAACATGGTGATAATAGTAAATACTACATGTACATGGTATACTTGAAATTTGTTAAGAGAACTGATCTTCAGTGTTCTCACCACACAAAAAATTGTAACTATGTGAATTGATGGTTATGTTAATTAGCTTGATTATGATAACATTTTCCAGTGTGTGTGTGTGTGTGTGTGTGTGTATCAATACATCACATGGTATACCTTTTTTACAGTTTTTGTCAGTTGTACCTCAGTAAAGCTATGAAAAGAACTAAGAAAAAAGATGATTTCAATAAAGAATAGATAATTTTTTAGTTTAAAAATCATTTTTGTAACACAATTCTGTTTGTTTACCTTTACGTAAAATTATTATAGTTTATTAGATTATGAAAAACTTGAACTTTAATCTGCCTGAATGAAATACATTGACTTTCTTAAGTAAATATTTGATAGTATTTATAGATAATATTTGAAAATAAGTATTTTTTGTTTCCTTTTGAAAGAAAAATATTAATTATACAATTTTTTCCTCCTTAGAACCTAAAACTAATGTATCTTCTTGTGATGCATTACATATCAACACCCATCTTGATGAAGAAACTGGAGATGTTGAGCCTGAGTTCTTTAAACTTGGACGTGGTCCAGTGGAAGGATTACACATACAGAGAACAGATGATATCCAAGAATATTTTGTCTGCAGGGTCAATGGCTCTGATGGCAAGAAAAGGCAGAGTAAGCTGCCAGGGAGAAGAAAGAAGCAGCAGAAGAGAATATTTATTTCACAAGAGAGAGAATCTTTCTTCGACACTAATTCACTTATCCTCTCTGGAAAAAGACTGAACAAACAAAAAGAAATCAATAATGAAAATCCTGAGACACCTGTAACTAAAATAAGAACTAAGTTTTCAAGTCCTCAGTCTGACGTTCCAGATTCTCAAGCTCCAGTTACAGAAACTAATGGGGGGAGTGTATTAATTCCATTCAATGCCAAGCCACAAAGCAGTGTGGATGCTGTCTTAGGAGAAAATAATTTCCATACGGTGCCCCCACATCCTTTGTATACCCCCTCAGATAGCAGTAGTGGTCTGCACCTTCAACATAAGCCTCCTGAACGGAACCATGAGCTTACTGCTCACGGTTTAAAAAGCATTAGCCTTACATCACCTGTAAACTTCGAGGCACACAACAAAAACATGACTGTCTTTACAGGTAACCCACAGGTAAATAAAACTGTAAGTGTAAGTGGCCAGCAGCCTAGAAGTCTTGACTTAGAAGCAGATAATGCTTGTTCTATAAATGAACTCACTTGTAACTTACCAGGAAATGAAAACCAAAACTTAAAAGACCAAAGTCACACAGAGGAGTCTTTAGAGTCTTCTAGTAATGCCCTTGATGATAGAAATGAAAGTCTTCAGGAAAATGAGGTTCTGAGTCAGTCTAAGAGTTTTGGCCCAGAAGTAGTCTCTCCTGTTTCTGCAGAAAATCAAACACATTCTTGCACTATGCTAGAAGGCCTTCTTTTTCCTGCAGAATATTATGTTAGAACAACACGACAAATGTCAAATTGCCAGAGGAAAGTAGCCCTGGAGGCTATAATTCAAAGTCACTTCAATGTCAGAAAGAAGGGGGTTAAAAATAAAAATAAGGAAGCTACTAAAATTTTAAATCTTTTCAGTGAAGAAACTAACAAAAGTATAATTAGGATGTGTGACACATGCACAGGACAAACAAGTTCAAGAAGTCCTTTTCAGACACTTCTCTCATTAACTGAAGTCAGTTCTCCCACTGGGCCCACTAAAGATGACTTTTCTAGGAAGGTGGTTACCCAGCCATCCAGTAGAAGACACAGAGGAAAAAGAAAGTCAATCTGCACCCGTATATCACATCATCATGAACTACTTTTGCCCACTTCTGGCATATCAGGTGTTAACAGGTCCAAGGAAGAAGTCACCTTGCACAAAGAAAATAATGAAAAAGCGATTATTCATGGTAAGAGGAGAGTAATGGTAAATCAAAGTGAGGTTGAGGACGATGACAACATTGGTCTCATTGTGTACCTGGCACTTGTACGTGCCATACAGATGCTAACTCGAATCATCACAGCAACCCTATGGAGGTAGCATCTATTTTTTTTCAAAGATTTTATTTATTTTTTGAGAGAGGGGAAGGGAGAGAAACATGAGTTGGCTGCCTCTCACACACCCCCAACTGGGGACCCAGCCTACAACTGAGGCATGTGCCCTGACAGGGAACCAAACCCGTGACCTTTCAGTTCCCAGGGTGGTGCTCTGTCCCACCAAACCACACCAGTCAGGGCAAAGTCTATTTTTATCCTCACTTTACAGATGAGGAAACTTAAGGCACAAGGAAATTAAAGCATTTTAATTAGTTAAAATGACAGAACCAGGGTTCAAACTTGGTCATGTGGTGTCAGTTCACGAATGTGGTTTAAAAAGTCAACAATCAAAAGGAAAATATATTGGACACTTAGCTAAAATTAGTAAAAATTAGTACAACACAGTCTTTATCCATGGATAGAAATATAAGTAATATAGGAAGTGTTTTTGAGATGAAATGTGTGTCAAGAGTAAGAGGTCACTGACAAACTCTTAGGAATGATTGTCTAAAAAATGCAATAGGTCTGAGCAATTTTTTTTTATTAAATATACAATATAGTCTCAGATCTGTGGGACACAAGATTTTGGAAGATAGCAAGTGACATGTTATAATTCAAACTTTTTGATTAAATTAATTTACTTGGGAGTTACCGTATCTGATAAACTAAGCATAAAAACTAGATAATTCACTTTGGCTCTGTACTAGAGATCAGTAAACTTACCATAAAAGGTCATGTAGTAAATTGTCTTTGTGCCCTGTCAGAGCTACTCAAATATAGTGCAAAAGTAGCCATAGACAACATGTAAATGTGACAGCATTCCAATAAAACTTTATTTACAAAAATAGGGAACCTGCCCTGGCTGGGTGGCTCAGTTAATTGGGGTGTCATCCTGTACTCCAGAAGGTTGTAGGTTAGATCCCAGGTCAGAGCACACACCTAGGTTGCAGGTTCAATCCCCAGTCTGGGTGCATATGGGAGGCAACTGATCAATGTTTTCACGTTGATGTTTCTCTCAAATCAATAAACATATCCTCAGATGAGTATTAAAAAAATAGGAAGCCTTCTTGCTCTATATGTTTGGACTGATGATCTGGTCTATGAGCTGTAACTAGTTAATAAAGTAAAAATAAGAGTCATTATGACTCACCACCCAACAAGAATACAAAGAGAAAACAAAGCAATCTCATAATAAACTAGAAACATTCTTTTGTATCTGTTGACATAATCTGCTGTTTTAGTAACTTGCAGCTACATTAAAATTTCTTTTTCTTAAGTGACCTTCACATAAAACTAACAAGTTTAAATTCAGTAAACAATTCTACAACGTTTAGTATATTCATAACATGCAACCGTGATCCCTACTTAGTTCCAAAACATTTTTATCACCCTACATGGAAACCTTGTTCCCACTTCACTTCTTCATTTCTTCTTCCCCAGCCCCTGGCAATCTCTATGGATTTACTTATTTCATACCAATGGAATTATACAAAGTGTGACTTTTTGTGTCTGGCTGCTTTCACCTTGTTTTCAAGATCTGTGTTCTAGTGTGCACAGTACTTCATTCTTTTTATGGCTGAATAATATTCCATTGTATATATGTAACAGCATTTGTTTATTCATTTATTAGATGATGGATGCAGCTGCATTTTGAATGGTATAGAATTCCAGTCTAAGAGTAGTAAATAACTCTGCTTGAAAGGGAGACTAAGTTTTCTTCAGTGAGAACTGCCAGCATTTTGTAGACTGTACTCTGAAAGTCTATTGGAATCATAGTTTTAGAGCAGAAAGGCCTTTAGAGATTCTTCGTACAGTTCCCTTATGAGGGACGAGGGAAAATGAAGAGAACTGACTTGCCCAAAGTAACACAGCAAGTCAGTGGCCAAGCTGGGACTACCCTCTGTCTTCCTTCCCCCAACCAATGGCTGTAAGCACCATACTGTTTTGGGTACTGCAAAAGGAAAGCTGTTAACTACTAACTTGTGGCTGATATTTGAGTTTTCAGAGTTATGGATGGGAAATGATGAACCTGTTACACCCTATTGGAGTTTGGAAGTAGACTCTTGTCGGAGGTTATTGTCTCTCCTGGGTATGTTATTGTTCCTCTCTATTTTAGGGAAAGAAGGTCACTGCCAAAAAGAGGACTCCTTCTCTTCCAGTAATAATGTTTATTCAGCTTGGGGTGATGATGCTTGCAGTGCCCCATCTCATAAACATGAAATGTTAAGTTTAAAGCAACTGTCATCTATTCTCAAAGTCACAGACTTTCAGTTACCTGATGAAGAATTTGGACCTCTTAAGCTTGAAAAACTGAAGTCCTACTCAGAAAAGCCACTTGAGCCTTTTGGATCAAAAGTGTATGGAGATAGGCATCTTAAAGAGGGAAAATGTATTGTTTTGGAGGAACTGACTCCTAAACAAATCAACATAGAAATGGAGGACTTGGGAGAGGACCTGACTGTTCTACCAGGAAAAACACATCCTAAAATACCAAAGCTAAAAAGCCAGCTGCAGCAGAAGGGCATTTCCTCATCCATATTACTTTTCACTCCTTTAAATACTATTACTCCTGATGATGATAACAGACCAACAGCAGATGTGTGTTCACCTGCTTTCCCCATCATAGGCACTACTCCAGATCTTGGCCCCCAGGCACACAAAGTGTCTGTAGAAGTTGTTAGACTAACTTGCTCTTCACCCCTGCTTTCTCATGGGAAAACCAGTGAGAGTCAACAATGCCACAATTGCACCAGCCCACCAAAGTTAGATGGCATATTCCATGTGTCAGGAAGGGAAGGACAGCCTAAATGTGACTGTAATTCTGGTCCCCAAGCAACACCTCTCCCCACTGAGTCATTCACTTTCAAAGAGGATCGGCTCTGTGGAAATATATGCCTGGAATCATGGAAACATTCCATTGAACAGGTAGAGTCCACTTCCTTTGTGACATTTTCTTTAAAGGAATGAAATACTTTACTGACTGTGGACAGGATGACTTCCTTACACGTTGATTTCTCAGTATTTAACAATGTTTTAAATGCCACAGCCCTGGTCGGTGTGGCTTAGTTGGTTGGAGCATCATCCTGTAGACCAAAGGGTCATGGGTTTGATTCCTGGTCATGCCTAGTTTGCGGGTTCAGTCCCCGTTGGGGCATGTATGGGAGGCAACCAGTTGATGTTTCTCATATCATTGTTTTTCTCCCTCCCTCCCTTTTCCTCTCTAAAGTCAATAAGCATGTCCTTGGGTGGGGATAAAAAAAGAGATTTTAATATGCTTTGATATGACTTAACTATAAATGTTAAGTTCATTCCAGGGAAATTAAAGTTAAAGATGTATTTTTAAAGTGGAGTGGGGATCCTTATTGCCTTTGTCATCAGTGAAGCAGTTTGCCATATGAATTCGACATTTTGATGAGTGAGTGATGCAGGCAGACATCATATGTAAAGTGTAGACTAATGGTGTGACTTTTATTTCTACAGACTGAAATAACAGATGTTCCTACTTGTGACACCTTAAACCCAGGCAACCTACAATTGGTTTCAAAATTAAAGGTCAGAAGACTATAACCCTATAATGTGTCTTATGTCTTATATGTAAAATATATAATGAATTGTTAGGAAAATAGAGAAGAGTGCCCTGGCTGGTGTGGCACAATGGATTGAGTACCAGCCTGGGAACTGAAAGGTTGTCGGTTTGATTCCCAGTCAGGGCACATGCCTGGGTTGCAGGCCAGGGCCTCAGTAGGGGATGTGAGAGGCAACTGATTGATGTGTCTCTTTCGTACATAGATGTTTCTCTCGCTTTCTTTCTCCCCCTCTTCCCCTCTCTCTAAAAATAAATAGATAAAATTAAAAAAGAAGGCAAATAGAGAGGAATTTGATTAGTTTTTCATTCTTTTTTTTTTTAAATTTTTATTTATCTTTAGAGGTGAAAGGAAGGAGAGAGAAATATCAGTGTGTGGTTGCTTCTCATGCGTCCCCTGCTGGGAACTGGCCTGCAACCCAGGCATGTGCCCTGACTGGGGATCGAACCTCGATCCTTTGGTTCGCAGGCCCGTGCTCAATCCACTGAGCTAGACCAGCCAGGGCTAGTTTTTCATTCTTAATATTATTAAATAAATTTGGTTTAAAAAAGATTCAGAAAAACAGATTTAATTAGGTTCTTTGTTTTTCACAATATTTACCTGTATTTGTATTTTGAGATCATCTCCTAAAGAAGTTTATATGTCAAGCTATTGCCAAGAACAACTTAAACTCAGTAACTCATCTAGATTAAAATCAGACATTTTAACAGAGGGAGAGAAAGAAGAGGAGTCATTCATGACTTTCCTAACCAAATGATGTGATATATCAAAAAACAGGTAGCATTTCTTTATTGTGATGTAGTAAATGGTTAATCTTTCATATGCTGTGTGATATATGTAGTTCCAAGAAATATAAATTACAATATTCTGTTAATGATATTTTAATAAATCCTGAGAAAAAGATTGGACCTGTGACCTAGTTAACTTTGTTTTCATGATACTTGAAGTAACTTGGTGTAGAGTAGGGTTTATCAATTTCAGCACCGCTTGCATTAGGGGTGGGATAATCCTTTGCTGTTGAGGGATGCAGTGGCCTATCCATTGTAGGATGTTTAGCAACAACCTTGATCTCTACCAAACAGAACCAGGAGCACCCCCTCCCTAGTTGTGACACCTAAAAATGTCTGCAGACATTGTCAAGTGTCCCCTGGGGAGCATTGCAAAATTGCCCTCAGTTGAGAAAAGTGGTATAGGAGAAAGCTTTAAATACACATAAACTGTGCCAATTGGCTTTCTGACCTTGGGCAAATCATTTAGCTTCTGAGCTCCAGATTCCTTTTCAATAAAAGATACATAGTAATATCTATGTCATTTCAAAGCTATTATTGAACCAATTTTAATAACTAAGTTTCTTTAGGAATCAGCCATTTCATTTGTGTCTTCAAGTTTATAAGTGATGCTACTTACTGTTTTTATATTATTTTACATATAGGCAGTTAAGCCTCTTTCTCCCCAATCCCCAATTTCCTACATCAGACTTAAGAGATTTGTCCATTCTGTTGGTTTTCCAGAAAAACTAGCTTTTGGTTGTATTGATTGAGGTTTTTGTTTACATTTCATTTATTTCTGTTTTTATTCTTAATAACTTCTTCTGTTTTTCATTGTATTTCTTTCATTGTTCTTTTACTTTCTTGAGCTGCTTGCTTATTTTGTGTTTATCTTTCTTGCTTTTTGATAAATGCCTTTATGATTTATTATACATTGTGGGGGAAATCTTGCTTTGGCCACATGCTGCACATTTGGATGCCTAGCACTCCCCTTGCTGTTTGTTTACAAATAGTATGTTTGTAATAGTTATTTAATAGTAAATAGTAAATAGTTATTTCAACCCATGAATGGTTTATCAGGATGTTTAATTTCTAAATGGTTAAGTTGTTAGGGGCTGTCTTTTGTGGTTAAATTTGAATGTATTGCATTCTGGAGCTATACTTTTCAATTATATCATAAGATAAGGAAGGGTATAAGTGCAATTAAAAAATATATATTTATTTATTTTCAGCCCTAGCTGGTGTGGCTCAGTGGATTGAGCACTGGCCTGCGAACCAAAGGATTGCTGGTTCGATTCCCAGTCAGGGCACATGCCTGGGTTGTAGGCCAGGTCCCCAGTAGGGGGCGCATGAGAGGCAACCACACATTGATGTTTCTCTCTCTCTTTCTCCCTCCCTTCCCTCTGCCTAAAAATAAATAAAATAAAATCTTTAAAAAATGTTTATGTATTTATTTTCAGAGAGAGGGTAAGGGAGGGAGAAAAAATGGGAGAGAAACATTGATCCATTGCCTCTTGCACACCCCCAACCAGGGACCTGGTCTGCAACCCAGGCATGTGCTCTGACAGGGAATTGAACCAGCAATCCTTTGGTTCGCAGGCCAGTGCTCAATCCACTGAGCCATACCAACCAAGGTATGTATGTGCAATGTTTTAGTTACATTTAAGACCCACCAAACTCTATTTTAACTTGCATAAAACTTTAATTACATTTACTTGGTTAAATTACATTTACATTTCATTTAATCCTTGTCATGCATCACTTTTTATATTTATTCTTTTAATAAAATGGGCCCCAAGTATCCCTTTAACATGATTGTTGTTGCTATTCTGGTCAGAATCCTTCAGGTTCCTGTTCTGTGGATGTGAGTGCTACATGGTGGGAAATAGCTGGTGTCAAAGAGCCGTGTATCATAACTGCTTGTGAATATGCAATTTCTCTTTGGAAACCTCTGGATATTTGGCAGTGGGAAAAAATGTATTCCTGGCACTTCACAGAGGTAAGTCAGTCCATTCTAAAAGAGATCTTTGCGATTATTTGCATGCAAGACAGAACAAAGAGGTAAGCTTTTTCCCCAGTGTTTCTTTATGAACATACAGGAAAATTTTTCAGACATATGGGAAAATTGCACAGTGAGCACTGTGTACCTGCTATCTAGACTCTACAGTTCACATTGTGCTTTATTAGCTTTATCACGTGTTTATCCAGAGGTGGAGTTTTATACTAGGTCTGTTGAAGCAGCTTAGAATTTCCAGTCTATTCTCACTTCTAAACTTGTTGATACCCATTTATCTTACTGTTCATGAAAATACTGTTCCTGTTTCCTTTCTGCATGAGTTTTCTTCCAAGTCTTGTCCACATTCATACATGTCTTACCTGGTTGCAATCCTAGTGTGATTAATTTTTTTTAATCTTCTTTTTCTCACTTAGCATATTCTTCCTGTATCTGCATTTCTTCTTGTATGTACATATTCTTCCTACTTATCTATTTAGAATTTTATTTATTTTTCCAGTATATTGGCAAATAGTCATAAACTTGTCATATATATATTTACTCCTCACCAAGGATGTTTTCATTGATTTGAGAGAGAGAGGAAGGGGGGAGAGAGAGAGAAACATGGATGTGAGAGAGAAACATCGATCAGTTGTCTCCCATATGCACCCAGACCAGGGACTGAACTCACAACCTAGGTATGTACCCTGACCGAGAATCGAACCCGCAACCTTTTGGTGTGCAGAACGATGCTCCAAACAACTGAGCCACCGGGCCAGGGCTAAACTTGTAATATATTTAAAGTATACTCTGTGATAATTTGATATGTGTATGTATACAGTGTGAAAGGAGTCCCACAATTAACGCATCCATCACTTTGCATAGTTACCTTTTCTTTTTTTTTTTTTTTTTT
>CM052540.1:81155609-81198490 GCA_028533065.1 Trachops cirrhosus | reverse complement strand
AGAAAAAGAAGATAAAAAACATGTGTAGTAAAATGACAGCAAACTCACAATTATTGGCAACCACACCTGAAACAAAAACAAGAAGAAACTAAGCAAACAACTAGAACAGGAACAGACACACAGAAATGAAGATCACATGGAGGGTTAGCAACAAGGAAGTGGGAGGAGGAGGGGGGGAAGTATGAAGAATAAGTAGCATGAATGGTAGATAGAAAATAGATGGGGGTAGGGCAAGAATAGAAGGGGAAATGTAGAAGCTAAAGAACTTATGACACATGGACATGAACTAAAGGGGGGGAGTGGGAGAGGGTGTTCAGGGTAGAGGGGAATGAAGGGGGGATAGTAGGACAAATGTAATAGCATTATCAATAAAATATGTTTTAAAAAAAAAGCTGCCAAGTGATCCTTTTGTGCAGCCAGTTTTGAGATTTACTGACACTGTAATGGATTCATTTGTAGGACATTGTTTTATTGCCTGAATCGGAGGTTAAAAGTGTCATCCTTAAGTTAAGGGATAAAACGGCAGTATGTGGAGTTGCTGAGTGTTTTGTTCCTTAGACTGGCTTCAGCATTCAGCTAAGAGGCAAAGCACATATCCCTGTTTTTTTTTTTAAAGATTTTTTATTTATTTATCTTCAGAGGGGAAGGGAAGGAGAGAGGGAGAGAAATATCAATGTATGGTTGCTTCCTGTGCATTCCCTGCTGGAAACTGGCCTGCAACCCAGGCATGTGTCCTGACTGGGAATCGAACCGTGATCTCTTGGTTCACAGGCCCGTGCTTAATCCACTAAGCTACACCAGCCAGGGCATATCCCTGTTTTTAAAGTACTGATACTCAAACTTGATTGTGTGTACAGATCACTTGGGTTAAAATGTAGATTCTGGTGACAGGCTAAGAGTCTTTGTTTTTAAAGGACGTCCAGTAGGTCCTGTTGCTATTGGTCTGTGGATCGTGCCTTTAACAGTAGGGTGCCCAAAGATGTCTTACTACCTTTGCTTGGTTGTCATGTACAGCAGAGGAACTGCCTTATTTATATTTACAAAGTGGTTTTGACTAAGTGCTCCCATTTAACTACCTTATATCCTTTGTGGATTGAAGTGGAGAGTAAATACTTGTTCATTGAAATATACTGAGGGGCAGATGCCTGCCTTCCAGGCCTTATACTAGCCTATTGAGGGATACAGAAATGGCTACTAAGAAAGATGTTCACATCTTCATTGGCTACTTTGCAGCGATTACAATAAACTTGCCTGGTCAGTCCCTGCCGCTCCATGTTCCCTAGGCTGTTCTAACACTTTTCTCTTCGTTTGTCCTCTTTCTCTCTTCTACTCAGTGGGCACTTTTTCTGTCTAGCCTAATCCTTAAATGTTGGTAATCTTTAGAGATCTCTTAGCACACACTGTTTCTGGGCTGTTTCTTCACTTTGTTGGTTTCTATTGGCTGTGTGCCAATCACTCCAAACCACCTCCAGTCTCTGTTCATCTAATTTGGATGAATGCTCATCCCACCCATTCCCAACTGTTGGTTTTCGCTCTTCAAAATTTCTCTACCATGCTGATCTCAGACCAACCACTTACTCATTTATATCCTTTTTTTAAAAAACAAAACAAAACACAAAAGCAGCTTTCTTGGGTATAGAAAGGTAAGACTATAAAAATAGAAGGTAAGAAAAACAAGGGTAGTGGTCTAAAATGGGCCCAGAAGTCCAATATCCAATACTTGACCTCTGCAGGCCCTAAATCTAAACTGTCTGGTGGCCAGAGCACAAAGAGAATTTCAAGTTCTGTGGGACACTGTATCCAGGTGAAGACAAAGCACTTGGTGCAGGGAAAGGTTGACTATTCTTTGTACCAGACCAGATGACACATGTAACAATGATGGACTCTGGGCTGTGGTCTGTCCACATCATTCATTCCCTAGTAAGACAAACCTATTTTGACTCACTCAAGGTCTGCAGCCCTGGCCCTGCCTCTTCAGTGTCAGGGCCTGTGTCGGTATGCCACCTTGCCCTTAAAACTCCAGCAACAGCCCTGGCTGGTGTAGCTTAGTGGATTAAGCACGGGCCTCTGAACCAAGAGATCACGGTTCGATTCCCAGTCAGGGCACATGCCTGGGTTGCAGGCCAGTTTCCAGCAGGGAATGCACAGGAAGCAACCACACATTGATATTCCTCTCCCTCTCTCCTTCCCTTCCCCTCTGAAGATAAATAAATAAAATCTTTAAAAAAAAAAACAAAAAAACTCCAGCAACATGACCTAACTTCTTCACACACAGACACACTACACTTTTGTGCCTCCTTTTCTCTTCTTGGCTTGCCTTTCCCTCAAATAATCTGTCCCTGTCCTTTTCCTGGTTAACTCCCAAGTCTCCTTCCCTGCCTCTCAAGGATTCAATGACAACTTTTGTTACTGAAGCAACCTACCGATCCATAACCTTGTTAAGGCTCTTGTCTCATTTTATTACTACTGAAATGATCTGTTCGGGTTGGTCTTTTCCATCAGACCGCAGCTTTTCTGAGGGTAGAGGTCATGTCTTTTTGTCATTCCAGCCCATAGCACAGTGCATGTCATACAGGTAAAGCTTGCAGGCTGCTGAGACGGTCATGTAGAGGCAAGGTTTGCCATATGTGAGGACAGGTGTGTATACAGTGCAGAAGCAAGAAGAGGGAACTAACCCCTAGTGAGTACAGTCTTGAAGGCAGCAGTGTTACCAGCAGTCAGAGCAGGGTATAGTGCCATGTGCTAAGGCCAGGAAATACCGGGCACACACTTATGGCTGACCTGCAGGGTGCCTGTGGAAGGGAGAGGCCCGAGCTGAGGTGGAAGACAGCAGGCGTATTGTGCAGGGTGCTGCTGTATGCCCACTGAAGTGTGTGGATGTTCTCTGCCTAGGTCAGGGAGTGTACATTAAACAAGGTTGTTTGGAGGAATAAATGAGACCTTTTTCCCCCAGCCAGACATGCTGGGTGACCCATAGACATGATAGGGAGACAATGAGAAGAGTGGAGATTGGCCCTGAGGTTTCTGGCTAGAGCCCCAGGTGGTGGAGGAGGAATAGAAGTTTGTAAGCAGGCATTTTGCAGGCAGATGGGTAGGGAGTTCATTTCCAAACAGTGGAGTTTGAGATATTTGCGCTGCCTGGGTATAACTGTGCAGGGGGCAGTTTGTAGAGATGGCCTTTAAGGCCATCTCCTTAGGTTTCTTTTGCATTTCCCTCAGTCAGAGATGTGCCCCAGTGGGGAGAAAATGGGTTCTAATGGACACTAATCAGATTTGATTAGTTTATACTAACCCAGAGGTTAGTCAGTCTTTTCCTGCAAACAGTGCCTTCTCTCACATCTATGGGAGGTTTCTGTTAACTAGAAGTTTTAGGTGTACATCTTGGGGAAAACAATTAACATCAGAAACAACACGTGTATTGCTATTATTTTTTTTATAAATAGCTGAGATCCAGCAGGAGGAGGCAGTAAGGAGTAAGCCCCCAACCCAGGAGGCTTTTCTCTGCCTCGGTTTCTTCATCTAAAATGGGGTGATAGTACTATATGCCTCATACTGCTGTTAGAGCTAAAGGAGATGATATATGGAAAGTGCTCAGGGCAGGGTTGTAGCCTGACTGAATAAGAAATCAATAAAGAGCCCTGGCTGGCATAGCTCAATGGATTGAGTGCGGGCTGCGAACCAAAGCATCGCAGGTTCGATTCCCAGTCAGGGCACATGCCTGGGTTGCAGGCCAGGTCCCTAATGGGGACCACATGAGAGGCAACCACACATTGATGTTTCTCTCTCTCTCTCCCTCCCTTCCCCTCTCTAAAAATAAATAAATAAAAATTTAAAAAAAAAAAGAAAAGAAATCAATAAAGAGGCCCAAAGAGGAGGCATGGGAGGAAGCAGGATCAAGTGCTTTGGGGGTACACCACCCAAAAGCCGCAAACATCCTCCCAGGCCAGGCATCATCCTCCCGGGGCCTGCTGGACAGCCCCGCAGAGCACCCCTGTGTGCGTGTCAGGCAGTGCTCTAATCCCTTCCCTTTGCTCACACCTCACAACAGTCCTGCAAGCTTGGCGCTCTTGTTTATCCCCATGTTGCAGGTAAGGGTACAGATGAAGCAGTCTCATTCCAGGCTCTGAGTTCTCACCCTTCTACCTCTGCTGAGCCCACTGTAGCTGCCCACTTTACCTTGCCATGTGGCCTCTAGATGGAGACTCCTTTAGTTTCATGTTTTAAAAGATTTTATTCATTTTTAGAGAGGGGAAGGGAGAGAGGGAAAGAAACATCAATGTGTGGTTGCCTCTCGCATACCCCTTACTGGGGATCTGGCCTGCAACCCAGGCATGTGCCCTGACTGGGAATCGAGCTGGAGACCCTTTGGTTCGAAGGCTGACACTCAATCCACTGAGCCACACCAGCCAGGGCCTCTAGTTTCATTTAATGACATCTGCCTATCTGGCCTCTGCAGGCACTTGCCCTGCTGTTGGGGATGATGCTGACCCCTGGTGGGCCAGAGCTGTGTAGAAGCATCCTCACCAGCTTCCTCTGTGTACACATCAGCCTCCCCTTTCTCTGTCCTCTCAGCACTGGTTCCACCTCCCACCACTTGATATACACAGATGAGGCCTCCACTACATCATTACTCGTCAAGTTCTTGTCTGTCATTACCACAGTTAGCTCATTCCTTTTCCCACTGTCTCTTTAATCCTTTCTACTACTTCATTCTGTCTGTGACTTGGAAACCTTCTAGTCATTGATAAGGCCTGGTGACATTCCCACTTCAGCGATCTCCTTAACCCATTCTGTCATTGGAAGGGAAAGTACACTAAATTTAGACAGAAAAGAGCAAGTGCTCCAAACCTCTGAAAGTACCCAGAAATAGTCTTCAGAACATCTATAAAACTCATCTGATCTCCTCACTTGCTAATTAAACCTAACTTCAATGTCTGAGTTTTTTTTTTTTGTTTGGTTGGGGTTTTTTGTTTTTTGCAAGACAGTGCTTACACAGAGGTGTGTATGGGTTTGGTTCATTTGTTTAATTATGATTTTTCATGGACCTTTGTGAGTCTCAGGCACCTGAGCCCCAACAGGCAAAATTTATTTTCTATGGGAAATACTGTAAGAACTCCAAACCATAGTATTAAAATCAATTTTAGAAGTCAAACAAACCAGTTCAGATTAGGGACTTCCATAGTGAGCAAAACTGCCCAAGTGCTATTTTGTTTTCTCTTGTTCTGCGTGGTACCTTCCATGGCTTTAAGTTGGCTGACCTGTGAATGGAAAATTTCTCACATTTCATAAAGGAGTCAAGACCCTAGTACCCAGGTGAATGATAAACAAGTGAATATCAGAGATTTGAGATGATCATGGCAAAGATCAGAAAGGCTCATAGTTTGGCTGGTGTCAATAAGGCGTGGACCCTGAAGGGAAACAAACTGGACTGTGACAACTGTCGGGCTCCGTCTTCCTCTCCTTTGGGTTGGTGGTAGCCAATGGGCCAGATCAGACCCTACATATATGGTCCTCAGTGAGCTGCCTCAGTTTAACATGCTAGCTCAAGTCAAAGTGGGTTACTTTGACTTGTGTGTGCCCATTAGAGGTGGTAGGCACTTACTGCCACAATGGCTGCTGCAGATGACATGAGGAGACTTAGGCTCTTCTGCACACCTTGGATGATTTTAGTATCACGGAGCAAAACGAATGTCCAAACTCTGAGGGGAAGGGAGACCCATGTTTATGCTTCAAAACTGATAGAGCTTCTGAGATTCCCCAGCAGTGAACCAGTGTGGCCTAGGAGCCATAATCACAATCAGATGAGGCAGTTCCCTAGAGCACAGGTGGTAATAAGCACAAGGCCCGTGGGCCGACCGGCCCAGCACCTCGTTTCTACCTGGCGGCAGCACCGAGCTCCTTGCCCCTAATTAAGGAGTAGTTACATTTACACAGTCCTAAAATTACATTCAGCCCTTTGAAGGCAACCACCAGGCTGATGTGGCCCCTGGTGAAAATGAGTTTGACACCTACGCCCTAGAGCCTTAAAAGCTTTGTGAGAGATACCTAACACAGGCAAGTGCATTTATCTGGAGGCATTTTAGGTTCAGCGTTTCCTTCCTGCCCTTGCCCTAGGTACCAGGCAGAGTTACACAGCTGTGCCGGCCATATAGTGACGCGCCCCCTCTGACGATAGAGGACATCAAGGACCGTGTTCTTTATGTTTTGAAACTATATGACAAGATTGACCCTGAGAAGGTAACTGATATGGTTTAAATGTTTTTTTCTTTAGATGAGTATTTAATCACATGATACAAAATTCAAGTGGTCCAAAAGGACATTCAGTAAAAAGTCTCCCTGCTCCCAGCCAGAGATTCCTCTCTGGGAGGCAGTAGTGAAAGCAGCTTCTTGTGTATCTTTCCAGAGATACTCAGTGCATGTGCAAGGAAGTACACACACATGTGTGTATGTTATATGTGCTGTGTGATCTGTACTTCCTACCCTTTTAAAAACCCCAGGGGTAGTGTACTGTAAATACTGTTTTGCACCTTTCTTAACCTTTGGAATTTTTCTTATAATAACACATAAAAAAATTCATCCTTTAGTAATTAAATCTGTTGTGTGAGTAGGATAGTGGGGTGTTTGGTTTGTTTTTTTGAGGTATAAATTGACACATAACATTATGCTAGTTTCAGGTATTTGTATATGTATTGTGAATTAATCACCATAATAAATATAGTTAACATCCGTCACTACACAGTACAAAAGCTCTTTTCTTGAGATGAGGACTTTTAAGATCCACTCTCTTAGCAGCTTTCAAATATGCTGCAAGACAGTATTATTCACTGTAGTCACCATGCTGTATGTACATGACATGACACCCCCAGGATAGTTTGTTTACATGTTGGTTTTTGAAGTTTGAGGTCTAAATTAAAGGCAGGTGATGATAAAGACGGTCTGCTATTCTTGAGGGGAAGGAATGTCACTTCTAAGGTGTACTCTTAGCTGTTAATAGGGGAGCAAGAAAAACCAAACTCTTCAATGTCATTCAGAGCAGTGATCAAAGACCTTAATTAAATATGTAAAGTGAAATCCATCATTAGCTTTGTATTTGTTGTTAACCAGTTCAAAGCAAGGTTAAATTAGTTGACATGTAAAGCACACCCAGTATATGCCAGCACACGTTAAATGTATATAGTGTTATGGTTCCTCCTATTTAAAAATAAGTTTTCCATATAATGATTAACATTGTACCACTCAGTCGTCTTGCAAAGCAGAAGTTCTCACAGCCTGATTTTGTGTTTGGTGTCTCTTTCTTGCAGCTCTCAGTAAATTCCCATTTTATGAAAGACCTGGGCTTAGACAGTTTGGACCAAGTGGAGATTATCATGGCTATGGAGGACGAATTTGGTAACACACACAGGCCGAGTCTTGGGTCTCCATATTGATTCTTGATTTGGGTGGATTAAAGTGAAAGGAATGTTGGGAGTCTGAATTGGGATTTGAATCAAATATATAAATAGAAACATTAAGTCCCCCCTTCACATAAAACCACACCCCCATACACATACCTTGGTTTCCCGCTGTGTTTCCTATGCACACTCCAAGTTATTCTGGTTTGGGACAGTTAGTTGTGCAAATAAGACCATTCAAGGCTCCACAACCAATTTTGGAGGCAAATTTCCTGAATGGAAGCCAAGGGACTCTGTGCCTTCCCACAGAGTAAAACTTAGTTAAGATCCCTCATAGATAATGCTGCCTCAGGGGCATGGCATCCACTGCAGTCAGGTGGGTACAGGCTTTCTTTTGGGATAATGATATATTCTGGATAATGGTGATGGTTGCACAACCTTGTGACAATACTAAAAACCATTGGATTTTTATACTTTTAAGTGGGTGAATTTTCTACTATGTGAATTTTATATATGTATATATATTTTTTAAAAGAGGCAACCATTATACCCAATATGATACACACATTGTCTAGAACAGCACTGACTCACAACTGAAATGGACTCAGGGTTGCTAGACACTTGGTACACTTGTGGGTGTTACAGAAGTGCCAGTGCTTTCAACTGAAGGGTCTCCTTTTTCTATACTCATGCACTATTGTAAACTACTTTCAGGGTTTGAGATTCCTGATATAGATGCAGAGAAGCTGATGTGTCCACAAGAAATTGTAGATTACATTGCAGATAAGAAGGATGTGTATGAATAAAGTATCAGGTAAGTAATTTGACTTTATAGAATGATGTTCTCCCATAGAATTAATCTCTCTGGGTTTCTTCAATAAAGTAAGACTCAGGAAGAAATGGAAAATGGAATTGCTCGACATTTTCACTGGTTATAAAATGCAGGTCCCTCTGGTTATCTGCCAGTCCAAGAGGGCCAGCCTTAATGATCATCTGTATCCGTGAGGGGGGGTTGAGAGAAGTTCATTCCTGGACAGACTCCCTTGAGTGTTAGTCCTCCTAAAAGCAGTCTTGTAGAAAACACTGCTCAAGTTAACCCAGAAGCAGAGACCAGTGCCTCCCTCACTCCAGGCCAGCCCCGCCTGCTATCCAGGATGTTGGGATGGCCTGGCTGTTGGCTATCAGGCAGAGAGGCCTCATGGGCAAGAAGGCAGATGCTGGAGTCAGACATCTGTTTATTCTCAGCTCTGCCACATTCTGTTAAGTCTGTTTAGCCTCTTGTGAGCCTCAGTTTCTACATATGTAAAATGGGGATAAAGATAGGACCTACCTGGGACTTTTGTAAAGTTAAAAATCAGTGGTGTATGTAAATTATTTAATACAATGTTTGATAGTAAAGAAGCCTGTCAATAAATATTAGTTATTGTTATTTGGGCTTTAGGATAATCAAATCATAAAAACTTTTTAAATAAAACATTGTATTAGTACTTGTAACTTCAGTTACTCTGGATATAGCACCTCAGAGATCTTCATGGAATGTTAGTAACAATACAGCAAAAGGAACACTGAACTTCCTATGTCTTTTCCAGATCCCTTTCCTTCACAGATAGAAGACTTGGAATATACAGAAGAGTGTCTGGCAGGAGAACACATTTTGGCATCACTGCTGACATTGACAGAGTAATTCTGTTTAGACTTGCATTTAAATTGTCTAAGTGTTTTTGCCCTTTGAAAATAAATCTATAAAATCAACATTTTTGTCAGTCTTTAGCTTTTCAGTGAGGTATAGAAAGTGCATTTTTGTATCGACTTTGCTTAATATTTTTAAAGACCTGTCTGATCTGCCATTGGTATCCATGCAGATCAAAAAGTAAGACTTTTTGAGCAGTGCACTTGGAACAAAACAGGCTTGCACGTGATGCCTCTGATCAGAATTACGATTCGGGCAAAGTGCTGGCTATTCTAATCCCAATGGCAGCTGTACATTTTGCCAAAAACAAAAAAAGCATTTGTGGTTGTTTGTGCTTAAGATAGGAGGCCTCACAGTACTGCCACTACAGTTATGGCTTTTGCTAGCATCTTAACACCCACTGCACAGAAGTGCCCTGTGCCCATGACTGTAGCTGTTCCAAGTCTCAAAGGACCCAGATTAAGGAAGAAAATACACTGAATCACACACACAGGTAATTCCTCGGCAATGCTATTTAGAGTCTTTGTGTTCAAACAACAGCAAAAGCCTGTTAGCTCTAAGAACTTAACTGGAATGTTCTTTGTGTGCCACTCTAGGAAGGCAGCACACTGGCCACATGCAGCATTCCAAAGTGTGTGTGAATGAGAGCAGTACAGATGGCGTGACATGCACGTAGTTCTAATTGCCTCCGAACACCTGTGCATCTGCTATAGGCAGTTCCCTTTGTGAGAATGACTGTAAGGCCTGTCACAACCTGTCTCTGGCCCATCTCTAGTTCTGCCACACCACCCTACTTATTGTGCCTCCTCAGACAGCAAGTGCCTCTCAAACATCACATGCCCACCACTGCATGTGGAGCACCCTGCCAGTGGGCTGAGCACCACACAGGTCAATCGTATGCCTCCATTCCCAGGAGTGCACCATCTGCTATGGGACAGTTAGCACCCATATGATCTGACACATTCCGATTACCCTGATGTAATGAACAGAAAGAAACGTTGCTAGAATTGTTGAACCTGAGTCTGATCATAGGGAAACATCCGGAAGGTAGGGCTTTAAAGAAAAAAAAAAAAATGATGATGTCATGGGGAAGGACAGATAACTAAAAAGGAGACTGGAGACATCCACTTCAAGGAAGTATAGGGCTGGGAGGATGGGGAAGAACAGGAAACTGGAGGACAAATGGGATATGTGCAGGGGACAACACATTTCTTGGGAATAATGACAGTGTTATGGCGGTCTGACTAACCTATTCTCATGAGATATGCACTGAGTGCTTGGGAGTGAAGCATCAGGACTGCAGCTTTCACATGGCTCAGAAACAGCAAAACATTAACCAGTGACTAGGTGACAGCTATATGCACGTATATACTATATGTGTACATGTGTGTTCACTCAACTTGTTCAAAATTTGTCCAAATAAGGGAGGAAATTCAACATGACACATGTAACAAAAAAGTACACAGATGCTGTACAATTGGATATCCAACCATATGAAACTAAACAGGAAGTTTTATGCAATCACACAGAAAGACTAAGTGCAGACAGATTATAACCAGCATGACCCCATTTCTCTAAAGCACACCATGATGTTAATGATTATGACATGGTAGAAATAGGGCTTATTTTTGTTCAGTATTTTCTAAATTATAATTACCATGTATTGTACAATAAATGACACATAAAAGTATATGGAAACAGACAGTAGTGTTCCAGCAGCTGCTAAGCTGATCTGAGGAAAAGCACTCGTGGCACTGAAGCTTGGGCAGAACTTCCAAGGCTTGGCCAGGGTGGGCAGGAAGTGTGTGCAGAAATGGGCAGGACATGAGTGTGTTCAATCTGGAACACTGCTAGAGCATGAACTGCAGTGCTGTGCCTGTGGTCAAAAACAAAGGGGGTCCTTAGAGGCTGGCTAAGGAGTGGGTCAGCAATGGGACCGATAGGGTATCCTGCAGGGGAGGCAGCCAGATGTATATATTTGAGCTCCTTTGCTGGTGGCTGTGCAGAAGGTGTAAAAGGTGGACTTAAGGGATGAACCTTGTGGTTCCTGGAAAGGCCCATGCAAAAAATGTAGATGGAGCTACTAAGTCACTATAAAAGTGGCAGAACCCAGTGAGGTGAAGGAAAAGGCAAGGGGTCTAGGACACCTCACAAGTTTATGCCTTGGGCTGCTTGTACCGAGTCGTCTGAAACAGGGACTTAAAGGAGGATCAGATTGGAAAGGGGACAGAATTTCAGGTTGGCACATGGGTTTGTTTGTGAGATATTCATTTGGCAGATAGTAATGAACAAGAGGATAAGAAAAATCATGGGCTGGAGCCATGGGCTGGAGCATTTGCAGGGTGTGTGCCCTCCCTGTCTTGAGAAGACATTTGGTGGGAACGACACCCTCTGCTCCTCAGATGGACCCGATGCCTTGAAGCCTAAATGAACGCTACTGCCCACAGGGATAGGTCACAGCTGAGGCTGAGAAGCTAGAACTAAGAGAGACTGGCAAGTCTCGCCAGACTTCAAATTTCTTTATCAAGTACATGTATTACTGTCTTAATTTTTTATTTTTAACATATTAATGTGAGAGGAGAAAAGCACTGATTTGTTGTTCCACCCATTTATGCATTCACTGGTTGATTTTTGTGTGTTCCCTGACTGGGGATTGAACCCACAACCCTGGCATATTGTGAGAACGATCTAACCAACTAATGTACAGCAGCCAGGGCACTGTCTTAGTTTTTTTTAATGGTAGCCAATTAATTAACAAATGTTAAGGTTCAAAGTTTTAAAAAACAACTCACAAACACAAGTTAGTGCCCTTAAGACATATGGTTTAAACCAAGGAAAGAAAAAACAAAACAAAACATAGTGAGTTTTCCTAAGTTCTCAATAATAAGGAGAGTACCTTAATAGCAGAGCACTAGGCAGATGTGGGGTCTGAATCTTACCCTCAGTTGGTGACATGCATGACCTTGGTTAAGTCACATCACTTCTCTGAGCCTAAGTTTCCTCTAATGGGTAAGTGGGGGTGACGAGAGGGATGTGGCAGAGTGTTGACAATATAATGTACATAAAGTGACACAGAGCCTGGCACATGGTAAGATTCAGTGGAGGAGCTGATGTTACAGGACTTGAAGGCAGTGTTTGAAGCAAGTTTCTTGTGGACAGAATACCCAGAGGTGAACATGCCTCACCCAAGGTTGGAGCACCACGATTCTTTCCAAGTGACATTTACCTGGCACACAGCTGGAGGACAAACCCTGCTGGGTGGTCTGCCAGAGATGCTGTCACCTCCAGTCTGGGGTATTTGCTTGAAAACCCCATACTCATGATGAATGTAAGTCAACTAGCACAGATGCTAACATTACAATATTTGTGTATTTGTGGAGGGCAGCGTTCACTAAGAGTCTGTTTTGGTACTTTTACTTTTTTAGTTTGGTACTTTTACTTTTTTACGTTTCTTCCTGGGGAAGAAAAAAAAATCTCTTTCCTTTGGGGCTGTCAGTCTGATGGAAGTTAAGTCAACAGAGGAGAGCAGGGCTAGCAATTGAAGGGTCAGGTGCCTGGAGCTCTTCCATTGGGCTCAGTTGGACATTCTGCATTTTCCAGTTATCTGAGCCAAATCGCTTTGCCTATGTTCTACGAATTAGGTTTGTCACCAAGAACCAATTCCTGAGTCATGGAATCCTGGAGTCCAGATTTAGATGTGGGCGGGGAGCCAGTGATCAACAGACTAGAGGACTCTACCCTCAGGGGATGCTGGTTCCGTGACAACACCTCCTCTGGAACTGCAGCCCCAGCTGGACATGATAAACCCACAACATAAAACATAACAAGACTCATGACCAGAAGGGGAGGAGAGATTAGGGGTCATAATAATAAAAATTAAAAGTATATGGGAGTAAAATATATGGGGGATATTACTTTTTTCTTTTTAAGATTTTATTTATTTTTAGAGAGGGAAAGGGAGGGAGAAAGAGAGGGAGAGAAACATCAGTGTGTGGTTGCCTTTCATGTTGCCTCCACTGGGGACCTGGCCCACAATCCAAGTATGTGCCCTGACTGGGAATCAAACCAACGACCCTTTGGTTCGCAGCCTGCACTCAATCCACTGAGCTACACCAGCCAGGGTGGAAATTACTTTTAAGGTGAGAGAGAAAAGCCAAAACTACAAAAGTTCAAAGGGTATTAAAACAAAACTAGAATAAGGATTTAAAAACATAAGTATTATTGATCAGAAAAATAGCTCTAGAAGATATTTTGGTCTGTATATTGAGTGATATTACTGAACTGGTGTTTTCTTAAGTGAGGTGACAATACTGTGCTAAGGTATAACAGTGTCCTTCTTAGAAGGTATGTGCTAAAATACCCACAGGTGAAATGTGATGAACCTGCACATCTGTCAAATGTTTCAGCAAAATAAAGGGTATGTGTCTAGAAGAAGAGAAAAATATTGGTTAATATTTTAACTGGTGAACCAAGGTGAAAAGTGTAAGATGGTAAATGTGGCATATTTCAGCTTTGTCAATTTGAAAATTTCCAAAATCAAAAAGGGAAAATAGCAAGGGATTAAAATTAAATAAGGGCGAGAGGGGTAAAAACAGCAAGAAACTTGAAAATCAGGAGTTATAAAATAGGGTAAACAGTAGGAAAAGTTGTATCAGGAGAGTAAGACTGGCTAACAAGGCTTCAGAACAAACACAACCTTGATAAGTAGGGAAAGGCACAGGTCAATCCCAGCTGAAAGCAGTCATGTGGTGTCACCCCAGAGCTTCTAGGGGACAGGCACCTCCACTTCCTATGTGGACAGGCTAAACAGACCACCTCTTGGACAAAAGGAGAAAGAGTTCGTTGCTTCTTGCCCTAAAGACTATCTGGCTTGTGGGATCCTCCTTGCAGAAAGGGTTGTTAGTTACCTACAGTTAAGAAAATACAGACACCTCCCCAAACATATGGTATGATACTAGGACTGCAGTTCACATCCCTATCCACCTGAGAAGAGTCAATCACCCTATTCCTCTGAAAGGTGCCTGCAGTAACCACTCAGAACTGGGATATAAGATCCAGACCCTCTGCAGAGAGCAGATTCTCGAGATGGGTGCCTGCCAATATGCAGCATGTAGCAGTGCCACCATCACTCTCTCCCACACCAGTCAGATGCTTCAGAACTAACAGTGCTGCTTCAAGATTATGAGGTGTTGGAATAATGAAAAAGAGCCAGAAAGGGACCATGGGACCAGAACTTTTGGGAACATTTACAAAGCAGCGGAGGAGAGAGGTCCAGTGGGAGGGGTACTGGGTCAAAACTAGTTCCAACAAACTAATCACTACTCATGCCAAGGATTCTGTTTTTGTTTCTTTTTTGGTAATAGATCTTCTCCCTCCTCCCAGGTCTTTGTGGCTGTGGCAAGAACTGGAACTTCATCTCAGTGTGTTACTAAATATGTCCTCTGAGGCTACACAGCTGGGTAAAGTCACACAAGGTACAAGTCAGGAGGTGTACGGACAGTGAAGTGGCACCCCCTCCAACACCTGGAGGCCAGAGTGGGTGGCAGAGGGCTGTACTAACAGGAGCATGGTCTTGGCAGTGACTTTGACTAATATAGAAATAAATCAAATCAAATCCCTTTATCAACTGTTTTTTTGGAGGATATACTCAAAGCCAAATAAAATAGACAGGAAAATGACTGACCACAGCTGGCAAAAAAAGTGGCTCTAAGCCCACTGGTCAACCCCAAGTATGGATTAGGCGCATGAAGAACTGGAAGGAAAAAGGACACGCAGTTAATTATCAAACTTTAATTGATAGGCTAATCTTACAGGATAAACAATAAGACAGCTAGTCAGGTTACACTTTAAAAAAAAAATCCAGCAGCGCAAATCTAATAGACTAAATATGTTCATCTCTTCCCAAACAGGCATTTGATTAAAAAACAAAAACCAGAACGGAGCATACATCACAAGGAAATATGGTACTTACGTATACTGTCAATTCATTCTGGAGAACTGTTTTAAGAAAAAGAAAAACGTTCTTGAAATTTGGAAAGCAGTAGAACCACTCAGCCTGGCAGGTAAATGGACCAGGTGTTCTGTACTCTGGAGGGCTCCTGACCACCTGTGACTTCAGAGAGGCCACCAGGCTCTATTAAGAAAGAGGCAGGTGCCAATCCTAACTAGAGGTGACTTCATCACAAAGCCTTAAACAAAGGGATCATCCTTTTCCAAGACAACAGGCATGAATAGAGGCATGGAGCAAGGTAGAGGTCTCCCTCAGAAGATAGGGTGGAAAGAAGGCTGGTCCTTGCATGGTTCGTGGCACAGATTCCATCCCTTCTCTTCTTGCCCCTGGCAAAGAAAGGGTTAGCCAGGAACAAGAGCCCAGGATGGCTCTTCCAGGCACATAGTTAAGTAAGAGAAGAGGCGCAAGAAGAGAAGCAAGCCCCTTCTGGCTGAAATATGACAGGTTTTCAGAGCCGTGGCAATGTGGCAGTTTGTCTCTTTGGCCCTTGTAAGATAAAGCAGCAACTAAGGAGCCTACTGAGGCCTCAATGGCCTTCTGTGTCCACAAATTATAAGAAAGTACATCCTTAGCTCAGTTCAACCTCATTAAGAAGAGCTACTACTACTTGCAGAAGGCCCATCATCAAGTAAAATACTTAACACCAAAGAGTTCAGCAACTCGCAAGTCTAAGTTCTCTGATCAGGCTGACTGACACAAGAGCTGAGCGGGACTGGCCTCAGCAGGGATTACACTTTGTCATTATTCACAAAGTCACCTCAGAGAGAAAAAGGATAGCATCTGAGTAAAGACCTGCAGGAGGACCACCAGCACAAATTCCAAGAGAAAGTAGCCCATCAGGAGGCTCAGAGACGTACCTGCAGGGAAAAGATGTCAGGCCCCTAGACTACTTCCTGCACACTGGAGCCCCTTGGAGGCAGCACTTCCTCAGTCCACCTACATGCCCTGTGCCACCATGAGGGAAGTCACAACCCAGACAGAGAGCTGATCCCCTCTGACAGTGAAGGAATTGCACAGAACTCATCCTGAGGACACAGTAACACTGCGATGTACCTAAGGGGAGAGTACACCAGCTTGCTAACACAGATTAAGTCTCAGTATATTCTAGACTTTAAGAAAAAAAGGAAGAGACAACTCACAGGACTGAGACAAGACGGTGAATACTGCTGGGACCCAGACTCAGATCTAATTAAACACCTCTTCCAGGGCTTCTGGTTCCATCCACCTCTGCTCTCTGAGGGCTTCCAGCAAGATCTCCATGCAGATTGGCCCAGGAGTCAGAGCTCACGACTGCTCTAGCAGGTTCAGTGAGCCCCATCAGACAGCTCCATATGAAAAGATGTCATTTACATTATTTATATATAGTATCTTGAAGTAAGGAAAAAAGCACCATTTTACTTAAAATAAAAAGGCTCACACAGGCTTTGGTCTTGTCTTGAAATGACACCAGCCTGAGTGAGAAGCAGTTTGGCTCTTGGGGAGCTAGGACACACATTCTCATTGGGAGAAAGGGAGGTCTCATGGTGTGGCAGCTACACAAACAGGGAAAATGAGGGGACCTGGCAGGAAGGGCCTCTGAGGGCAGCAGTGTGAAGCCAGACTAGGGACAAAGACACCTGCTTCCAGAGAAAGAAGTGGTGTGTGGCACTGTCAGGACAAGTCTCCAGGACAGGGACATTGGCCAACAAACCGAGACAATACCCTGCTTGATCCATGACCATGTCCTCTGCAGACCTGTCAGCTGTAGAAGACAGCAGAAGCACTGTTGGCCGCAGGAGCTGCGGCCAACAGTACAGAGAGGCTGTAGCTACTGTTCCTTTTTTAAGGATGAAAATGGGCAGTGTCTTGGACACTACACTTCAACAGATGTACTTATGCCCACAAAAAACAAGTGTAGATCTTCCTGCCCAGATGCCTAACTCAGAAATGACTATACCATGAGAAGCATGAGTCTGTCTATACTGGCTGATTCCTGAAGTACAGTTCAGAGGAAAGGGCACAGAATACCATCAGTAACTGGCTCACACATGCTAATACATTTCACAAAATAAGGGGGAACAGCCTAGAGTCCAGAATGTCAGGTTTGGAAAGTCTCCTGGCAAGCCTTGCTCTGAGAGCTTGCAGCCAGTGATAGGACTGCAAAGGCAGCAGCAGAAAAACAGCAAACAGCACACAGACACTGCTCGCCAGAAGACTCTCCCTCATTTCAGAGTCAACCAAGCCACAAGGAGACAACAGAGTTCACGTGTACAAAGAACATAAGGGCTAAAACCAGAAGAGGGCGAGCTAATCACAAAAGCAATTTATCCCATTTTTGATGTTCCAATATATCGCCAACCCACTAGGTCAGATGTCTTCTTATTGAGAAAGGCAGCATCTCTGAACCTAAAATGAAGGACACTTGAAAACAACACATGAGCAGAAGGAACAAATGGAGAAGTGTACTGAAATAATCATTGGACTGCTTAAGAATTTCTTGAAACTTCTATAATGGGCCTGTGAATATATGGCTGTATAAACTGTCTTCCACCTGGCTCCTCCTTGAAGAATGCCTGTAGCAGCCTGGGAACTGTGGCTTTTGGAGCAGCACAGCCAGGCACACCTCTGGCAGGCTGGGCATCAAAACCAACTTGGTGAGGGCTGTAGATAACCCACTGATCGGTGCCCAAAGGGCAAGATGTTTTGTCAAGAGTCACTGTGTAAAACTCTGCGGCTCACTAGACACCACAGCACGTGTGAGTGCTCCCTGACCGAGATCCCCGCACTTTCCTCCCACCACACACTCAAGAGCAGCAGCACAGCAGGAGATGCCAGGAAGGGAAGCAGTGATGAGGTACAAAAGGTGGAACTGACATCTTTGGGTTTTCAAAACAAAAACTCAAATCTAGGAAGTGAGCAAATGAAAAACGGAAAGAATTAAGTCTGAATCAATGGACAGAAAAATATGGCTTACCAACCCTCCCACTTTGCATACAATTTTATATGAAAAAGGAAAAAAATAACCCAACTCATCACAACACAGTCCAAATGTTTACAACCAAAGATTTATGAAAATATTTCAGTTAAAATCACTTTTAAAAAAAGCAGAAATCTTTTGACCATTCCTTTCTAAACAAAACCTTGGCAGATCTATTCTTGAACACACTTAAGAGTATTCCACACAACACATTCGGAATTCAGATTTATTGATTTCCACTGTACTGACTTTAAAAATGGTATGAAGCTGACTGCAAGAAAGGGAACTGGTGATTTTAAGTTAAAATTAAGCTAAGGGTGAAAGAACATCACCTCTGGCTTCAGTCACCACATCACCTTAGATTGGATATAGATTGTTTTTTGAACAAAGTTCCAGAACTCTGAAATCCAGGGATGCTGCAGGCCTCTCCCAGCAATGTCCTTCACTTTGGGTCAGTCTCCTGGGCCAGAGGTGAAAGTGCTTTCAAAAATACTGCCACTTCCCCAGCACAGTGTCTTTGATTGCATCCACATATTGAGTTGGAACCCAGTACACCCAGTAGTAAGAGGCTTCCGTGGGGCCCAACTGAAATGCCTGGAAGGGAAAAAGGAAAACCAAGCAATACTTCAGAGGTTGGGAGACTGAGCAGCAGCACAACAAACACAGGGGAGGGCTGAAAAGAGACTTAAAAAGAGGAGGAAAAAACCTGCATGTGGCGAGCATTCTCTTGTCATCCCCTCAAAAAAAACAAAACAAAACAAAACAAAACATCACAAAGCAGCAGCAGCAGGAGGGATATAAACACAGCCAACCCTAGAGCAATGGTTCCCAAACCCGAATGTACATCAGAGCCACTTGCAGGACTAGGTAAGGCCTGAGAGTCTGTAACTGTACGGAGTTCCCAGGTGATGTGACACTGCTGATCCAGAGACCCATTTGGGAACCGCTGCCCTAGAAAACCTGCCATGCATGCACAAGGAATGAATGTTCAAAGCAGCACTGCCAGAAATGGTAAAAACCTGGAAACAACCTACATACCCACCAGTGAAGGAATGCAAAATTAAAAGTGACATGGCCTATTCATATGAACATTGGATCACTTTTAAAAGGTATGAACTGGATCGATGGTAAATACAGACAGATCATAATGTTGAACCAAAAAAAGCAAGCTGCAGAACGATACATACCATGATACCACTTATGAAAACTGAAAAAACACAAAACAGTACTGAAGCTTGTTCATGGACATACATGAAAACGAAAGCAGAGCAAGGAAGATCCACATGACAGAGGGTAGTGGGGAAGGGGAAGACAATAGGGATGAATTCACTGTTGCTAAGTTTTCTTTTATTAAAAAGTGATTCAAAGCAAGTCACAAAATATTTACAATTGTTATTTCTCGGTGACGGATATATGGATTTATTATAGTACTCACTGTTCTTTCCTGTATTTTTAAAGATTTCTCTAAAAATAACAAAGCACAGCTACCCCCTTCTAATGTGACCTCTGACATGTTAACCTAGCTAGTGAAATGGCATCTGCAAAGAGGGAAACACGTTGATTAGGACAAAGGTAAAGGTGCTAATTAATAAATGTTTAGAGAAGAGAAAGGTGATCAGAGCCATCTGCTGCCAGAAATGACTCCAGAAAAAAATGAGCATTTAAACAAAATCTAAGGCATTGCTCAGTCATACCACCAATCACTTAAAAGGTTTAAACTGGCAGTCGAGTCAGCTTCTGTAAACGCTTTTCACCAGGCTGCCTGAAAACTGGGGTTGCAAACTGAGAAGACAAATGCTTCAAAGGGCAGTGCAGGATACCAGATGAAAATACTAAAATTCAACTTTCAAAACAAAAAAATAACTGAGCAAGTGAACAATTCACCTGTAGTCCTTTAAAGACCACTCAGACCAGGAGTGGAAGAGCTACCAGAGGGCCCAAAAGCAGCCCCGGGGCGTCGTCACCACAGGCTCAGAGCTACTTAGGAGCTCTGCCAACCCAGCCACAGCCTTGCTTCCTTCCACACAGACCAGCTGAACTGACAGGCATGGTAGGAGAGGGGACAGGACAGACAGATGACAGACCTTTCCTAGAGTACAGGTATCTGCCATCTGTCTACGCAGGACTGCCATGATGCTAGATCCCTTTTCTGGGATCTTTCAACATCTCCGTCTGCCATTGACTTTGTGATACCACATGCCGGTCAGACTACTACTGCTCCTTCCCCCTGAGACAGGGCCAACATACCTACATCCCTGATGTTTGGGGGCTGGAAAATCTGCCTCCTCAGAGAAAGAATGGCAGGCAGCCACCTCACTCTGTTACTGCTCAAGTCAGATTCTTGTCATAGCAATTTCAAAGTTTGAGTGGCTAACTTAATTTTTAAAGGGGCCTCTCCAGCCCTGACCAGTGTGGCTCCGTTGGTTGAATGTCACCATGCAGAGTGAAAGGTCGCTAGTTCAATTCCCCGTCGGGGCACATGCTTGGGTTGCAGGCCGGTCCCCAGCTGGGGCATGTGCAAGAGGCAGCAATGTTTCTCTCCCTCTCTTTCTCCCTCCCTTCCCCTCTCTCTAAAAATAAATAAAGTCTTTTTTAAAAAGTGGCCCCTCCAAACAGTGCTGGGAAGTAGAAGGGGTATGTCTAAGCCGCTCAGTTCATCACTGAACTCTTGCTTCATTCTGCACAGACTTGAGCACGTCTGCCAACACTGTGTCTCAGGAAAACACAGCCGTGCCATTAGAGTGGACCTCCATAAGGACAATGTCCACAGACCCAGCCTCCCCACAGGAGCCCGGCCACCTGATGGCTACATCCTGGGAAGGGCAACATCATCCCAGAGGGGGAAGGCGTGGTGGCCCAAACACCAAGACTAGTGGGAGGTTTTATTCTATATGTAAGAAAAGTTCAATGAAAACCCACAAACCATTCCTTCCTCATTACATTTATTCTCCTGGTCTGAAAACAAAATATTACAACTAAAAGGGAGGCAAAAGAGATCCAACGTATCCCCTTTAAACTGTGGGAAGGTAGGGGGATGCTGTAAAATAAAGATAAGTTGGACTAGGTCACGGACTAAGTTCTAAGTAGATGAAGGAAACAAATGCCTGAGACCATGCATCTCCTGAATACTGAGTGTCCTCCTTGGGTCACCTCAGTGCCTGCTAGAGGAGCAGAAGCAGGAGGCAAGAGAGGCCACAGCACACCAGCTACTTACCATCATGTGGTAGTCTTCGTGTCCTTCGATGGGTTCACTGACCACATTTTTAATGGAGCCCATGGGTAATTTCTCAGTCCGCTCTAGGTTGAGAGGAATGACAATCGTTATTCAAAGGCTCTCCTGTTCTACTCCTGTGACTCAGCAGTCCCTAGTCAGGGTTAGTGGCTTTGGAGTCTACTGTAAGCTCAAATCACTCATGCCCTCTAGGGATGATGGGGCAGGACCTTCTCACAGTGACCCTAGAGTCTTAGGTGGGAGCTGGGAACTTCTTAGGAGCAAATTCGGACCAGGATGTGGCAATGGTATAGTAAACGTCTCTGAGGACAGAGGTGTCTCTTTCCTGGTGTGATTTTTAAAGTCTAACAATTAATACTCAAGAAATTCCATTGCACCCTTACTGCCCAAGTCCAGCACTGGCCAAGGCCTTTGCTGCCTGGGACAGGCAAGAGGACCAAGAGCAAAGAGATACTAACAAGCCCCTGGGGCTCCCCCAGAAAGGAGGACTGTTGGGGATGTACGACCAGTCTCTGTCCAAAGATCCTGCTCACTTGCCCTCCCCCCATCCCTCCTGTGATCCCCTACCCTTCCATATACACATGGTTGGAAGTTCTCTTAAAACATTTACACCCTCTTATGATTAACACTCAAGGTACCATTTAGCACACAGGGTCAGAAGACATTTTACAGCAAGTTTAAGGGTACCAGGTATGCAAGCGGTGGCAACAAATGATACCTGCACAAAGAGGAAACTGCTGGCAGTGAGCATGTGTAGCAGGAGGGGACAATGGAAGGAGAGGTACAGAGTGCCTGCCACCAGGAAACCACCACCCAGAAGCAGCACACACCTCAGGAAGGGGAGAAGCACTCAGCAAACAGTTAAACCAAGTTTTAAAAAAACATTAAAGCCACCCTTGCTATCATGGCTCAGTTGGCTGGGCATTGTCCTGTGAAGCAAAAAGGTCACCCATTCGATTCCTAGTCAGGTCACATGCCTGGGTTGCAGGCCTGATCCCTGGTTGAGTGTGTGCAAGAGGCAATTGATTAATGTTTCCCCTTTGCTCAATGTTTCTCTCCCTTTCTCCCTACCTCACCCTCTCTCTAAATAGATAAAAATCTTAAACACAAAAACAAAAACATCAAAGTCTTTGCAGAAAGAAAACTCTGGAAAAGGTAGAATCTGAACAGTAATTTGGCAAAAGAACTAGGAATTTAGAGGCCAAGGTTCTAGTCTAGTTGATGAGTTGAGACATTTTATTTCTGTTCTGTGGGCCTAGGTCCATCAAAAATGGGGGTGGGGAGAATGGGACTGAGGATATTCATTCAAATTTTGACTTTCAGTGGCTCAAAAACAGTGACCCACAGGCAAGACCTGACCAGCTATGTCTTTAAGATGAAAACTTCTTGAAACACTACCATCTTGAAATGTTCAGAGATTTTCACATAAAAATATGGATTTCTGCCTTTTTTTGAAAATGCAGAAAATATAACACTCCTGGGGCCCATGCTCATGAGTGACAAGCAGCTAAATACAGATGCCACATCCCTACCAACAGGACACAGGTACCCCCAAGGCAGTGGCAGTGCTCCCCTATGCTTGCCATTCATGCTTCCTGCCAAGAGCCTATTCTTCTCACTCCAATAGGCCTGAGGCTTGTGAGTCCTGCCTGCCACACAAGCCACCAGAGTTTACCCGTATCCCTCAGTAAAGCACCCCTCTCAGAAAGGCTGACTAGCTGCTGGAAAGAAGCTGACAGTTCTGGCCAGCAGAAAGATGAAGCCAGTGGCTGAGAACCAACTCCCAGAACGAGCTGTCCTCTGGGGGACTGTTTATGACACTCAGGTGACAGGATTCATGGGCAGGTGAGAAGAGTGCCTTAACTACATTGATGCAGGGCTCTGGGTGGTAGTGAAAATCTCAGCTATGGCTGACCCCTGAAGGAAGGCATGAGTTGATGGCCACACTCTTCAGGAAGGCTGATGACTTAGGAGGTTCTCAATAGCCCTGATGCACTAACACACTAAGGTTCTTCCAGAGCTCTCCTTCATGCCGAAGTGGGAGGGTGGCTGCTCCCTCAAGCTAAAGCAGACTTCCAACATAGGCACAGCAGATTCTCTTAAGTCCCTGCCATTATGATGTGTTTCCTACAATACTTCCTAACACCAAGGTGTTCCCTAAGGAACCAACCAGCATGCATAGATGGAGTTCTCATCCAGACTGCTGGGCTGCACCCACCCTCTGGGCCACTGGTGTCCTTTTGGGTGAGCCTTAGCCACTGCCTTCCATTCGGCCACCAAAATGGAAGAGGCAGAGCTTTAGCGAGTCAATATGATGATGGAGGACTAAGCCCAACCACCTGCCAAGTCATGGGGAAGTGAGGAGCTGACAGAGGCGGGCAGCTCACAAATGAAGAACCAACAGGGGACGACAGGATCGGCTCTGCAGAAGAAAATGACCTATTAAAGGGGTCAAAGGCCCTTGGAAGACTTGGGGAGCCCTTAGATAGTTTGCAAAACTTGCTCTGATCATGCAGTTAGAATCAAAGGTGAAAGAAAGAATACAGCAGGTTACCACACAATCATTAGAAAACTTAAGCATTTCTGGCACGTCTTTGTTCACTTTCAGAACCAAGGTGGGGTTGAAAACAAGAATATTTTAGATAATAAAAATCTCACTCCCCATCACCCCAACCCTGTTTATTTTCCATAAAACTTTGGTCCCATCTGAAGCAGAATCATACTAATGGCCTATCCCTGAAACCAATTAGCCTCAGAGGATGAAATCCCCTGGACTTCTCTTTAGAGTTTACCTCAAACACTGAACACCTACAGTGCTGGCAGAAACAGGTGAGTTAGGCATGTTCGGTCCCCTCCGGAATCTAACAGGGGACAGACAAGTCAGAGAGTAATGAGTGCTCTGGGGACATAAATGAAGTGCTCTATGAACAAAAGCGGCGGGGGTGGGGGGGGTGTCGGGGAAGGCTTATTAGGAGGACATTTAAGTAGAGCCTTGGAAGATTTTATTATAACAAGGAATGGCAAAAAGGCTTGCAGGTAAATGCACAGCATAAGCAAGGACACAGAGCTGTGCAGAGCATGTGGGGGGAGTTCAGTGAGTGGTGCAGCTCGAACACACAAGGTATGATAAGGCAAGCAGGGCAGGATGCTAGGTCTAAAATTTAAACTGGGGTTCCATCATTGAGAACACTAGACACTATGGTTAGGCATTTGAACTTGGCCTTAAAGAACCAAAGGTTTCTGAGCACAAAAACCGGTGACAAAAAAATAGTACAGAGGATGGGCAGGACAGAAGAGACTAGAAATGGGTCAGGGAAACAGGTTAACTTCTTTCACGGACCAAGTTTAGAGATGCTAGGAGTCTTAAGCAGCAGAATGAAGTGGCAAAGAAAGAGACACAGGTAATTCTGGAGTGTAACTGATGAGACTTTGATCCATCTGGGGGAAGAAAGTGGGAAGATAGAGACACTTCCCAGCAAAAAGCAAGCCTGACCCAGCAAGCACTGGTGGGGGTTGGTGGGGGTATGCAGAGGGCTACCAGGTTGAGGTGTAACAAGAGGGCAGGTCCCCAGTACTAGGAAAACTGCAGCTAGTACAGGGACAAATTTCCATCCACGGGGGCCAGGTGGGCAATGTAAACGAAGGATGTTGGCTACATATAGGCTAACTGAGCCAGTGAGAATGGTTAGCCCATGTGTATGCCCATGTGTAACTACTACTTGGCTTCAGTGCTTCTTACCATGTGAGCATGCAGGTCCAGACTAGGTGGATCTTTTGATTTTTTTCAAGAGGAATTAAAAATCAGATCAAGTGAAATCTCCAGGTTTTTTTTTTTAAAGATTTTATTTATCTATTTTTAGAGAGAGGGTGAGGGAGGGAAAGAAATGATTTGAGAAACATCAAATTGGCTGCCTCTCATATGCTCCCTGACCAGCAACCCAGGGATGAGCCCTGACTGGGAACTGAACCAGTGACCTTTAGGTTTGCAGCATGACACCCAAGCCATTGAGCCACACTGGTAAGGGCAAATCTCCAGGGCAAATCTCAAGAGATTGTGTGTAAACAGATAAAACCCTTGACTGTGGACCAGATCTGGCCCTCAGGCCATATACCCAAGGACTCTGGTTTTGGGGTACACCCAGAGAACCAATGTTTGATATATTGGCCCTGAGATCAGACTGAAAAGAATGAGGGAAAAGGGTCCAAACAGAAGGTGGGCATCCAAAAGCAAAGTCAAAAAAATAAATAAATATATAAAAATAAAAGCAAAACCAAAAGCCAGGAGCATGCAAAGCACAGTGGAGATTTCAGAATGAGGAGCAGAATTGAGTGCTGCTGGGCGCCAGAGGCAGCAAGCCAGGAAGAGGTTGCAAGTGGTAACATGTACCTTTAGTGCCGATCCACAGTTGGTCTTGTTCCAGCTTAAAGGTGAGTCTCACTTTTCCTCCAGACTTATTGTACATGCCGGACAAGGGGACCGTAGGGAGGCGCTCCTGGAGGCATGAGAATGTGGTAAGAGAGGGAGGGACCAGAAACAAAATAGGACAAAACAGGAGAAGGGACAGGATGCCAGGATGGGAGCACAGGAACCTCAAGAAGTCAGGTGGACCTAGTTTTCAGAATGCTCAAGAAGGAGTATGGCTTACCTGGGCCCCCTTAACAGATGGCATCACATCTTCGGGTTTTCCTTTATCCAACACTTTCCTGTGTTGCTATAACATAAGTCAGAAGAGATCGTTAAATGAAAGTTGACTGCATTTTTGTCATGTTACTACCTCTGAAAAACAGGATGAAGAAAGCAAGTCTTAATGTTCTTGTTCAAAAGCTTGTACTGCCTACAGACAGGTCCTCTGACACTACAGAACAGCACTGTCCAGCAGAAGTTTGTGTTGATGGAAACGTGTGGCTATGAAGCACTTGAAATAGGGCTAGGAGGACATAGAAAATGAATCCTCAGTTTCACTGAATTTTAATCAGCCACATATGTCTATCGTACTAGACCTCAAAGTAGAGAAAGCAGGATTTCCAGACTGCTAATTTGAAGAAAATCTTCTTCCCCTCCCCAACTCACCACTGAAAGGATTCAACATCAAGCTGGGAGTCACAAAGGGTGTTACTCTCATGACAGGTACAAAATGACAGCACTTCTGTCAACTTTAAACTCCCAAAGACACTCTACCGTTACTGACAATCAGCCTAACTGCCTAAAGGGACATTTCCTCCACAGATGGAGACTCATCTATTGCAGAAGTTTTCCCCACTGCCTCACTCTCAACCCCAACTAGACTGAAAGTCTGAAGAACCACATTTCCAAAGATAAATGCTGATACTCTATAGTCTGCTATTGAGAAGTCTCTAACCCAGCCCACCCCAGGAGTTTGAGGCAGCTCCTTATGGGTTCCAGTAAGGCTCATGGCCCCTGAGACAGCTCCTGACCACGCTGGAATTGTGGAATCTTACTTCTGCCCCATCTATGGCTATATAGGTAAAGATACTTTAGTAAAGCTAGAACAACAGGGCAATGAGTAGGCAGAGAGTAAAAAATTAACCAAATTTAAGCAGCAGGTAACCACTAGCCAGTTCAAACGGTCACTGGCATGACAGAAACCCCCAGTAGTAAAAAACTCAACACTGCCAGACTGCTAGCCAAGGGTCACCTATATATCAGCCCTAGATTCCTGAAGAGCTAATAAAGTCACGAGGATGGGTCACTCTCATGAGGCCATGTTATGCCTCATAACTGGCATTAATGAAACACAGCAGCATGGATTACAAGCTGAATATAACTCACACCTCACAAGTATCTATTGAAGAATTTCCCCTGCACTGTGGAAAACAGTTCAAAGCCTGTTAAGCTAGCATTAGTAACTCAAAACCTGTATTTAAGAAGCATGTGTGCTCCTAGGGTGTGGCCAGTGGGAATGCTCACTCACATCTGCCTTCTCATACTTGACATTTCACACATATGGCAAAAGAAAACAGGAAAATGGAAACGAACTCCATTGGTTACAAGACATTATAACTCCGTATTTGTGTCCAAATGTCCAAATAAACACCTTTTAGATGTTAATATAGGTTTACAACCCTTTATCTGAAATGCTACAGGCAGATTGTTTTGAATGTTTATAAAACCCGGAAGTTTTAGGGATTTTATAAATGTAATATAGTTTTAAAATACATTATGTAATATCCTCCATGTGTTCTGGGGCAGCACCTTGTCACCAAACCCATTAACATTTCTATGGCAAAACATGAATATTCACACTAATGCCGGTCAGGTTCTGCTGCCATATTTAGAAAAATATGTTTTGAAGGCTTGGAAGCACACACAAGGGAATATGAGCTTGTAACAGAAAATTGTGTCCTTCTCGCACTCTTGGTCATATGCCTGGGTGCCTACAATCACTAAATGTTGGTTCCAGATGGTCCACTCTACTCAGGACACAGGTTAGGATGAGAATACCTATTTTCCTGGAATACTACTAAGAGTGTCCAGGAGGCTGCCTAACAATAGCTCATGTTTGCTGGATAATAAGATCACAAGTGATGGCTCTTCCAACCAGCTCCAAACTGGGCCACAGAGAATATGAAAAATCAAGCCCCCATTTCACGGACCAGGAGAGGGGGGAAAAATCAGCAGAGTTATCTTTCTAGTGAGTTTAATTTGGCTTTCTGAAATGCTCAGTTTTAGAGGAACCTCTGAAAGCTACTGATTTCCATGCCTTTCCAGAAATGGGCTTGTTGACTTGGGGGAAGCAACACCAAAAAACAAATGTAAGCACTTGCACAAAATGAGAAGTTAGTTCTAGCAATGGCATTTTTCTCTGGCTGGCAATGAACAGAAGAGAAACCCATATCTGATTCTGAAGCCTGCCTTTGCAAAGGCCTTATCCTAAAGTAGATAGACTTGAGACACACTGACCCGCCAGATGAGACAAAGTTGCAAATCTCAGGTAGTTGTCACCTCCACTCAACAGCCAGCGGCACCCAACTGCTGCCATAAATTTCCATCATGGGCCCTGTCCAAAAAGGAGCTTATTCTAGGGAGAATATCACCAACCACGGCTCCAGAGGACAAAGCCTCAAACTTCCCAGGACTAGCAATCATGACAAACTCACTTTCTGCCTGCACAGTGGCTCCTTCTTGTTCTCTTCAGCCTTGGCATCCTGTTGTGCAGAGTCTTTGGGCGTGTTTACTGCTAAAACATCATTTATTGTGGAGCCAACCACCATGATCTTGGCTCCGCTGGCCACCTTTATTTCCCTCAACGTCTTATCTTCAGGAACGAGTCCCTTATACATGACTTTCTGCATGGCTGGCGGGAGACCTTGGGAAAAGGTAGCAGACAGTGAAAGAAAGAACTGAAAAACACACTTGAACCAGGGCTCTTTGGCAACAGACCCCAAAGTGAATACTGCTCTACCACTCTTATTTTTGCACACTTGGGCAATTCACAACTTGTCTCAGCCTCAGTTTCCAGAACTTTGTATTACTGATGACAGGAGGTCCCTCTGTATGGACTTGTTTTAAGAATTACGAGATAGGGCAAACAGTACTTAGTGCAGCACCTGGTATTCAATAATTGTTCAGTAAATATTAGCTGTCATTCATTCCAAATTATTCCTCAATCTTCTAATCACTCAAATATTAAGCAAGAGTCCACAGGCCTCAAGGATACAAAAACCAGTAATGATCAAGTTGGTTTTTTATTGGGCTTACAGGCTACGTGGAAAAAGCTTAAAAAAGAAATCATTTCAGATGGCAAAGTGCTGTAAACAAGAAAAAATTAAGTTAACAGTAACAGCTATGAAGGGACCAGCATGATGGTCACCATCACTGTTTCCTAAACTTCCCTCATGAGCATTACCTGGTATTTGCTAAAAATAAACTCCAGGCCACATTCCAGGCCTATGGAGATTTGAACCAAAATCTCCATAGAAAAGAAGCTGGAAACTAAATTTAAGGAGCCTTAAGTGATTTTTATTAGAAATGTTTGTGCAACACAACTTAGAAGCTTGGGTCTGGGCCTCAATCCCAGCTCAGTCACTTACTAGCTTTACAATACCAGGGCTCATTTTGCCCATTTTGAGTAATGGGCATCCTAGTACCCACTTCAGAGAACTGCTGTGAGCGCTGAGAAGCTGATACTGGAACAGCGGCCAGCACGGTGTTAGCAGAGTGTAAGCACTAGGAATGGCAGGAGAGGTGGGGAAGGCGGCTGTGGCTGTTCTGCCATGGGGATTACCTGTAATCGAGTGAATCTTCTGTTTCAGCTCGGAGCCTGTGCTGTCCAGAGGAAATTTCACGTCGTGCTTAGTCTTGTTCCAGATGATCTTCAAGTCCACCAACTCCCTTCCCGCGCCGCCGCCGCCCGCGTCCTCGCCATTGCTGACCGAGGCCTGGGCCGCGGGGTCCCCAGGGGGCTGGGCCGGGGCCGGCTGCAGGCTGCTTCGTGCAGCACAGGCGTCCTCGGCCGCCGCCCCCACGCCCGCTGCGGCTTCGGCCTCCACGCAGTTGACGGCCCGCGCGCGCGCCTCGGAAGCCACGGTCTCAGCCTCCGTGTCCATGCCAGCCTCCTCCATGCCTGCAAGGGGGTCAGGGGTGGGCGCTCGCCTCGGGCTGGGCCTGGGGCCGGACTCCGCCCGGGCGCCGCCGCACCCCAGCTCCGGAGCCAGGAATCTCCTCCCCAGGCCCCCCACCCTGGGCGAGGCTGCGTCCCCAAGAAGTAACCGCTTCACTCGGGCCCAATCCGGGCGCCCGCCATCCCGCCACACTCACCATCCGGGGCCCCGGCCGCCGCCATGATGATTGTGTACAACACCCACCGCGCCCGCAGGGACCGCTGGGAAAAGGAGAGCTGGCGGAGATTGGCCCTCGAAGCAGCCCCTAATCTCGCCCGGACTGGCCGGAAACAGGTGGAGGTTTCTATGGAGACCCGCCTCCTCCGCTTCCCGGGCCCGGCCCCTGCCACGCTTCAGCTTTCCGCAGCCGAGAGGGGAGGAACCGGAAAATCGCCCACTCAATTGGCTCCGCCTCCTAGAGGCCGAGCAGGTCCTCAACCGTACTGGGGTTGTAGGTTCTCAGGCTAAGCGGTCTGCGCCTTTAAGGGGTGAGGTTGGGCCCCCTGTGGAGGAAGCGCATTGGCTGGGAGGACTTCCTGGAAGTGTTTCACGGAGGCCACGTGGGCGAGTCCATCGCTAATGGCAGTGCTCCTGAGGAGGCTTTTGCCGCTGGGGAGGCCCCCGGGAGTCTTGGGGCACTCCTTGCGACCGCGCGAGGCCAGCCTAGGCTCTGAGTCAGGGGCTGCAGTGCGGGTGCGGTTCGCCCCCAGCCCCACAGGTAACCTTGGCGGACGTGAAGCTGCAGGCCGAGGCCCACTGTCGCGTGCCAGCCCCTAGATGTTCTGATGGAGTCAGACTGGGAGAGGGCAGCACGACCGCATTTTACAGCGGCAGTAATAGGTCCACGAGCGGAAATTTTTCGCATGGCCAGGAATTTCTTTGTGTTTATTGGACCTCACCATCTCGTTCGGTCTCTTTTTCATGTATTCAATACATGTGTACCAAGTACAAACTGCCAGGTACTGTTCCGCTGCGATACTGTGGCCATCGAAAAAGGAAGGCCCCTACTCTGTAACGGTCGCGACAAACACGTATAAAAATACTGTAATTTTAGACAGTCACATGTGCCATTTAGAAAATGAAGCAGGATAGGAGACTGGGGGTTAGATAGGATGCTCAAGAAGACCTTGCTGGGGAGATGACATTTGAACTGGGAACCAAATGACATGGAGCTAGCTATGCGAACCTATAGAAGGAACCTGCTGAGCAAAGGAAATTACCCTGTGGTTAGTGTTAGAGTTTAGCAAGGCAAAGGGATTATTGTAGTGGAGATCTTGTCAGGGCTTCCTCACCAGTTACCAAAATTTTTATCAGGAAGCTACTTTTGCCTTATCCATAATGAGTGTGCCTCTCCTGAACCTCAGGGTCAGTATATAAGGATATCTTTGTGGCAAGATCCCAGCTGCACAGAGTGGCAGGATCTTTTGGCATAGTGTAGAGCATGCTTTTCAAACTATCCATGTTGAAAGGACTGGTTTCTAATTGCTAAACAATTATGGACCAATACTTTTATAAAACCTATAAATGGATTGCTAGAAAAATTAGACCTTTAAAGTGTACAAAATGTGTTGTTAGATTAAACAAGTAGAACATTATTCTGTCAAATTGCTGTAAATTTCTACACATTTACTCTCAGTTTCGGTGCTTACTTGTAAACTGGCAACAGTTCACAGACCAGCACCAGTTTGAGTGCCAGAGCCTGAGATGGGGTACAGACTTCTGGCTATGCCACTTCCTAGCTGTGTAACTTGGACAAATTATGTCACCACCCAGAGCCTCTGAGTTTTGTCATCTGTCAAAGAGGACTTTATAATACTACCCATTTCATGGATTTGAGGTAATGCAACTGGGGCACTTAGCAACGCACTTAATTAACAGCCTCTATTGTAATCATTGTAATTCATGTTTCCTTGCTGATTTGCAGGAAAAGCCAATAGGGCAAAGACTGTTGACTAAAACAGATTTTAAAAAATTGACGAATGACTCAGATCATTATAATAGCTAAAATTAACTGAAGGCTATACTTTGCTCAGCATTCAGGCCTCACAGCAACCCTATTAGGAAGGTTTCTTTTTTTAAGATTTTATTCATTTTTAGACAGGGGAAGAGAGGGAGAAATAGAGGGAGAGAAACATCAGTGTGTGGTTGCCTCTTGCTTGCCCTCTACTAGAGACATGGCCCACAACTCAGGCATGTGCTCTGACTGAGAATCAAACCAGTGACCTTTTGGTCCCCACTCTGGCGTTCAATCCACTGAACCACAATAGCCAGGCCTCTATTTTTTTTGTTTTTAATCCCTCTAGTAGATGAGGGTGTTGGAGCTCATACAAGTTAAAGCGCCCAAAGGGTAGCAATTAGTAAATGGTAAATGGTGGATGCAGAATTTAAATCCAGGTTTATTTCACATAAGAGGTCTTGCTTTCAACTCCTGGACCCCTGTCTTCTATCTTGGCACCACTGGTTTTGTGGTGGACTTGCAATAACTGCAAGTCACGCACATAATCGGTGTTGAGATGAGATTGGGTGACGCTAGGGCAGCTTTACCTGTCCTGTGCCACCTCCGGTACTTGGGGGTGCACATGAGTTCCTTGTGCAGACGGTGCTGTGGGCTAAACCAAAAAGGTAGGAAATAACAGCCCTGGGAAAATTGTTAACATTAAGTTTTCAGTCAGAAATGATGGGAAAGTAAAATCTTAGGAGTTTAAATTCAGGAGACAAGAAATAATCACAGAATCAAATGTTACTTTTGGTTAGCGTTTAAAGCCAACACTTGAGGTGAAAATCTCAAGTAGACAAAATTCAAAATGTATAATATGGATAGTTGTGATAGTGCATAGAGAATATATGGAAAATATCATTTTACGGTATTTGTAATTTTTCCTCAAGCACATCATTGAATTTGCATAATTAAATGCACATGTAATGATGGTTTCAGTGAATAAGCCTCTGCTTCTCCTTTGGGTGAAACTTGACCTTGAGGCAAATCTTTAAGTAGAATGATGGGTGCATTTTCAAGGAGTTGGAGCCTTTTTACAAGATGACATGCTCCAAAACTTGGGTTGTCTTCCAGAAAGAGGCTGAAGGGGTCACCACTATGTCCTCTTCTGTGGCAGTCTGACTATCTAGGTGCAAGCTGGAGAGATGGGGCAGAGCTGGTGGTTTCTTGGGCTTTGATATTCATTGAGATATTCTGTCACAAGTAGAGCTTGTTTGCCCCTGGACTGAGGTTTGTCAGCTCATGTTACCCGTCTTGTCTGAACTGTTCTCTTTTTCTACCAGGCTTTTTACATCTGGGTGGTCTCCGCACTGCCTTGTACAACTACATCTTTGCCAAGAAGCTTAGAGGGAGCTTTATCCTGCGGCTGGAGGACACGGACCAGTCCCGCCTTGTGCCCGGGGCAGCAGACAATATTGAGGACATGCTGGAGTGGGCAGGTGAGACTGGCTCGGAAAGGAGCCTGTAGCCCTCCCATAGGCACCAGCATGGAGAATGAGGAGTTCTTAGAGAGATGGGACATTTGTGCTGCCTGGGTGGCAGGTGCCACCTAAAAAGATGCCAAAGCTGCCTGAAGAAAAGGTCCAAGTCTGTTTTGAGATTCCTGTTCTTATCCCAGAATCTCAAGTCCCCTTTGGAACAGGCAGAAAATAGACCAAGCATAAGATGGACCTGGGGGACACTAGATCTGTGGTAAGCTGAAAGAAATTCCAGTCCCTTTTTTCTAAGTGGAAATGATGGCTCAGCTTGTCAAAGCTTCTGACTTCCAAGAGGAACCAAAATTCCAGGGGTTTTGTTGTTTTTTAACAAATGCCTCCCATTGTTAAATCTGAGCTCAGGTTTTGGGGATTTTTTTAAATACCACATTGTAGGAGCCAAACAAAATGTGTTTGGAAGTTTAATCCTGAGCACAGCTAAGCTTAGGGAGGACAAGGAAAAGTGTATTTGTGTTCCTTGGGTGAACAGTTGCCTGTCTGCTGGAACAGGTGTGACTAGTTAAGCTCTCTAAGAGAAAATACTAAGACTGTTTTGAGATGTATATTTTAATCTCAGGTAAATTATTAACTGGACTCTGGGTTCCTAAAGGGCAGAAACTGATTTCATTTCTGTCTTCTACCATAAAGTATTATAGTAGCTACTCAGTAGAGATTAACTGAATAAAAAGGCATTCCTTACCCAGAATCACTTACTGTGACCCAGGTAGTGTTCTAGCACCAACAGAGACCCTGTGCTCATTAAATAGGGGAAGATGGGTAAACAAATCATTCTTTTTGTGAAGAAAAGGGTAGCAGGTTTGGGAACCCACAGGGAGGGATGCCTGTTTAGACAGGGTGGTCTTCGCTATGGAGGTAATGCTAGAGCAGAGACTTACACAAAGCGAGGGGCCAGCCCTGTGGTTACCTAGGGGAAGAGTGCTCAAAGCAAAGGCAACAGTATATGCAAAGGCCCCATGGAAGCAAAGTGCTGGGCGTGTTAGGGAAGTAGCTAGGAGGCCAGTATGACCAAGCACAGTGAGTAGAGCAGAGTAATGAGAGGTATGGGCAGAGCTGTTAAGCCAGGTGAGAACTCTGATTACATGCAGGCATTCTGCTGGGCACAGGGGGTGGCAATGAATAGGTGCCAGCTGCGTGGAGCCCCTGGTCCAGCACGACTGTGTGAATGAGGCCTGCAGTCCCTGCCCCAGTATTGTGGTGAGGCAGAGGGCAGGTTCCCAGGCACCCAGAGTGCTGATCGCTGGAGCTCCTTGCTTCAGGGGTTATTGATTTTTTTTTTCCTAACATGTCATTCACATAACATGAAATTCACCATTTCAAAGTGTACAATTCAGTGAATTTTAGTATACTCACCATGTTGTACAATCATTGCCACTCTCTAATTCTGAAACATCTCTATTGCTCCGAAACAAAACCCAGTATCTAATAGCAGTGATTCCCTATTCCTCCCACTTCAGCCCCTGGCAACCAGTAATCTACTTTCTGTCCCTGTGGTTTGGCTATTCTGGACATTTCATACATTGTAAATGGAATTCTACAATCTGTGGCCTTTTATAACTGGCTTTGACTTAGTGTAAAGTTCATCTGTGTTGTAGCATATGTCAGTACTTCATCTTCTTTTTGACCAAGTAACAGTCATTGTATAGAAATACCACCTTTTGCTTACCTATCCATTTATCCATGGATGGGCATTCAGCTTTTTTCTACTTTTTGGATCTTATGATTCACTGCTGTGAACATTTATGTACTAGTTTTTAATGTGAACATGTTTTCTTTTTTAAAAAGTTTTTTAATTGATTTTAGAGAAAGGAAAAAAAGTGTTTGTTTGTTTTTATTCTACTTAGTTGTGCATTCACTGGTTTCCTCTCATACATGCCCTGACTGATGATTGAACCCTCTACCTTGGTGTATTGAGACAACACTCTAACCAACTGAGCTATTGGCCAGAGCTGTGAACATGTTTTCAGTTCCCCTAGTGGAGTTACTCTTAAACCCTAGGACATCTACGTCCTGAACCCATTCAATTAGATCAGGAAAGGACCCCCAAATATACCTAATCCAACCCTCTTTTCTAACAAATGAAGAAGTGGAGGCCCAGTGGGAGAGGGAGCTAAATAATGCTAACAACAATTATGGCCAAAGCTGACCCAGTGCCTTGCATGTACCAGGCAGTGCACTAAGCACTTTACTGTGACCACACTCACAGTAAGTTTCTGTTCTTTTACAAATGAGGAAACGGAGTCTCTGAAAGGCAACTCACTCAAGGTTTGCATACTGGCCAGTGAGTTCAAACCTACAGTCTCCTCCAGAGTTTGTGTCGATGTTGAATGTGCAGGGTTATCCATGTTCTTATCTTCCTAATTCATTTGAAAGTTATTTAAAGGGCAGAAACACCATCATTCAACTCTTCTGTGTCCCCTCTGCTCTCCTCTCCTGAGAACATTCACAGTTTAATGTGTCCTTTGTGACCTGAGGAACCTAGGCCTTGGGGTGGAGATTTGGCTACTAACATGTAGACCATATTTCCTTGGGCTTAGGTTGCATCTGTTAGAAGGATGCCATAGAGCTGAGTGCTCTGTGAGCACCGACGGCTTTTAGTTCTCAGTCACTCTGCATAGTAGGCTGTCAGCTCTACTCTTCAGAGAAAGGAACAGAGACTTACAAAGGCTAAGGAATGCAAAGAGACAGTACAGTGAGTGGTTAAGAGCATGGACTCTGGGGCCAGCTCACCCAGGTTTGAATCTAGTTGTGCCTCTTATCCTTGGCCAAGTGATGTAACCAAGTCTCTCTGTGCCTCAGTGTCCTTTTTAATGAATGGGAATGATAATGGCATCTACTTGATGTTGTTCTGAGGCTTGGTAGAGACCACAAAATATAAAAACAGCTTGGCACTTTGGTACTTCCACATCTGGAGCCCTTGCCATCGCCAGTCAGGGGCAGAGCCAGCAGTCCAACCAGACCTTTTGGGCTGTGCCCTGAACCACATCTTCCTCCTGAGTTGGCTGTTCCAGGCCTGGATGGGTTTCCCCACCCTAGGAAAAGGGTGTATGGAGGGGACATGTAGTTGGCAGCAAGGACATGAAGCCAGTGCACCTCTGCTGGACTTCTCCTCCTCTAGTTCATGTGACCTTAAGTACTGAACCACTCTGTGTTTAACTTTTCATCTGTAGATGGAAAATCATGGTAGAACTGAGCTCACACATTGCTGGGAGGATTAGAAGCTTTCCTCCATTTGCCAAGCCCTTAGAGCAATGCCTGAGAACCAATGTCACGTGTATCTCATGGTTATTATTTGGTGATTACTCTCTTTCCACGCTCCAGGCATTCCCCCTGATGAGAGCCCACGCCGGGGAGGCCCCACTGGACCCTACCTGCAATCCCAGAGGCTCGAGCTGTACACCCAGGCTGTAGAAGCTCTGCTAAAGACTGGGGCTGCTTACCCCTGCTTTTGCTCACCACAGCGGCTGCAGCTGCTGAAGAAGGAGGCCCTGAGGAGCCACCAGACACCCCGGTGAGAGCCCCAACCTGTCATGCTGCCTCCCTAAAGTCGAGTGTGTTTGTTAGCTGTTGGCCACATAACAAGTTACCCCCAAACTTTTACTGTCTTATGATTTCTATAGGTCAGGACTCAGGGTTTCTCTCAATGCTGCAGCCAGGGTCCTGGCCAGCTCACAGTCATCTTAAGGCTCAGCTCACAGAGAATCTGCTTCCATTTGCCATGAGGTTATTGGCAGACCTAAGGGCCTCCCTGGCTGTTGCTTGGAGACATCTCCTTGCCACTCGGGCCTCTCTGTAGGGCAGCTCACAGCATGGCAGCTGGCTTTCCTTAGAGTGAGCCAGGGAGAAAGTGAGACAGAGACCAGAGTATTTCTGTAACCTAATCAAGGAAGTGACAGCTCATCACTTTGGTTGTGCTCTGTTCATTAGGAAGAAGTCACCAGGTCCAGCCAACACTCAGAGGAAGGAGAGGACACAAGAGCAGAAATACCAGGAGGGTGGGAGGGATCACTGAGATCATGTCAGAGCTGCCAACTACATTGGGTCCCAGGCAGAAACACAAAATTTTAGTTATTTGTTATTTTGCATAAGTAAAATTTTCTCATGTTCTGAAAAATGCATACACAAAGCTCTCTCCCAACCCTGACTCTGGCTACTTAATTGATTTCCTCTCCAGAGACAACTGGTGTTAGAATTTGTTTATGTCTCCTGCAGAGACATTCAGTATGTACACTGATAAATGCATATCATTTCTCTTCCTATTTCTTCAAATGGTAGCTCAAAATATGTGTATTGTGCAACTTCTTGTCTCAAGGATTAGTCTGTATCAGTGCAAGGGTTTTCTGATGTTTGCATGGTATTCTATTTTTTGGATATGTAAAATATTTACTTAATAAGTACCTTACTAATGTATATATTATTTCTAATCTTTTATTATAAAAAAGAGAGAGCTGTGGCAAATGATGTTGACAGGCATCATTTTGTTTTGTTGGAACATACAATGTTTTGTTGGAATCTTTGAGACATGGTGCCACCTGGTGGCCCTGCACTAGCTGCACTCCTGTCAGAAGTGGCATCATAACTCAAGTTCCAGTTTCAGTGAACTGTCTACACAAGGGCCCAGATGTTTGGACAAGGTCACGACATTCACTGCAGCACTGATTTTTCTTTTTTTAAAGATTTTATCCTACCTATTTTTAGAGAGAGGGGAGGGAGAAAGAGAGGGAGAGAAACATCAATTAGTTGCCCACAACCCAGGCCTGTGCCCTGACTGGGAATCGAACTGGTGACCCTTTGGTTTGCCAGCCAGGACTCAATCTACTGAGCCACACCAGCCAGGGCTGATTTTTCGTTATAAATAATGTACTTGTCTACTGACTGAAGATTACTTTTTTTGCCTAAGGTCATACAGTTATCAGAGACAGAGATAGGGCTGGTGCTCGGCATCAGTACTCTTAGCAACTATGCTGCTTTACTTCCCAACAGGTATGACAATCGGTGCCGGAACCTGAGCCAGGGGCAGGTAGCCCAGAAGTTGGCCAAGGACCCCAAGCCTGCTATCCGCTTTCGCCTAGAGGAGGAGGCACCGGCCTTCCAGGACTTGATATTTGGCTGGAATCAGCATGAAGTAGCCAGTGTGGAGGGGGATCCGGTCATCCTGAAGAGCGATGGCTTCCCCACATACCACCTGGCCTGCGTGGTGGACGACCACCACATGGGCATTAGCCATGTGCTACGTGGCTCAGAGTGGCTGGTCTCAACCTCCAAGCACCTGCTTCTCTACCAGGCCCTGGGCTGGTCACCGCCTCGCTTTGCCCACCTGCCTCTGCTCCTCAACAAGGATGGCAGTAAACTGTCCAAGAGGCAAGGGGACATTTTCCTGGAATGTTTTGCTGCTGCCGGCTTCCTCCCAGATGCCTTACTTGACATCATCACTAACTGTGGCTCAGGGTTTGCAGGTACCGGCTCACCTGAGAGGTCACAGTGGGACCATTGCAGTGAGGAACTAGGGCATGGGTCCAGGCCCACCTGGTCGTCAGTCTGGCTGTGCCACCTACCACCTGTGTGAACTTACACAAGTTCATTCTTTCATTCCACAAGTATTTATTGAGCCAGATGCTGTGTTAGTATTGGGGCTACAATAGTGACCAAGACAGGCATAATCCCTGCCCTCAAGGAGTTTATGGTCTCTGAATCTCGGTTGCTTCATCTGTAAAATGGGGCTAAGTGTCTGCCTCTCAGGTGTAAGTTAGCATTCACTGAGCTCATGAGTATAAGGCCCCAGCACAGTATTTGCTACAGAATTGCAGACACTATGTTTATTACAATTATGTTACTCCTCTAACAGTATTACTGGTATTACTGTGATCCCAGATTATTCCAAACTAAGCCCTTATTCTTGGCCCAAAACTTAGAGCCAAATCTTAGAGAAGCACCAAATATGATGACCTCTTTGTGGGAAAGATTTCTGAAAATGAGACAGTAATAGTCTGCTTATTATTGATTCTGCTCTTACTTAATCCTTCAAATAGCCTTGTCAGGTGTTTATTATCTCTACTGTTTGTAAGAGGACTGGGATGCTCCAAGACATTAGGTAACTTGCCAGTGTCACACAACTAGTAAGTGACATGGCAGAGGCTCACTGTAGGCTGACATCTGACCACGATACCCACTAGCTGTATGGGACAGAGCTGCTGTTTCTAAGAAGCAGCCCCCAGCACAGCATTCTTAACTCTGGCTGCACTTTAGAATGATGCAGGAAGCTTAAAAAGCATTCTGGTGCTCAGACCCCCCCAGACCAATGGAATCAGAGGCTGCAGTACAGCTAGGCACTGAGCATGCTGTTCCTATAGCTCATGTCTTTGAGGGCAGTGAGGGTGGATTAAGCCTGATTGTTTCCAAACTGTTTTTTATTTCCTTAGTGATAGAACGTTTTCTGCAAATGAAAGATCATTTGGGCCCTTGATGTAAAAATAGCTAGAGGTTGAATCCCTTTGATGAAAATGGGATGGGGAGCCCAGAGTATGCTCACTCAGGCTCCCTTGGAGTTGAAACTGGAGGGAGAGAGGGAGTTGAGCAGCTAGACTTCCTTCGCTTGCAGAGAACCAGATGGGCAGGACCTTGCCAGAGCTGATAGCACAGTTTGACCTGACCCGGATCACCTGTCACTCAGCCCTGCTAGACCTGGAGAAGCTCCCAGAATTCAACAGGTAGGTGGGGGCTAGAGAACCCCTGGCAAAAAAGGGCTTTCTTGCTGATGATGGATCTCCACAGCAGAGGGTCCTGTGGGCTCCAGAGTCACATACCCCTGATTTTGACTGTGGGCTCAGGTGTCTAGTGCTGTGTGACCTCTTCAGGCCTCTGTTTCCTCTTCTCTAAAATGGGTCTAATAACAGTACCCACTTTGTGCAGTTGTAAGAGTTCAGTTAAATGTTGCATCAAATTATTTGTACTGCCCCTGGCACATAGAAAGTACTCTGTCAATGGTAGGTATTGTTTTATCATTACCATTATTGGATACCCTTGTATGGATTCTGTTGACCACCAAAGCCTGGCGGGGAGCATCTTCACCTTAGAACCACTCCCCCCTGCTAGCAATAAACAAGCACTTTCTGCCAGCAATAAACATGCCACCTATTTCATGTTTCAAGTGGTCCTTCACTCAGAAACCTCCAAACACGATTACAGTTCCCATCATTGTTGACATGTCCCAATCTAAGGGCCTGGGTGGTAAAGCGGCAGACAGTTTCGTATTCATGGTTGCAGGGACTCCTGACGCCTTCTCTTGAGCACTGGTTTGGGCACAGGCTATCCTTGGTGCTCTCTTTGCGTGAGCCTAGGGAACTCATGAATGGCAAGTGTTTCAGGGCTATTACTTCATTTACTTATGCAGTCAGATCTGTAAGGCCAGTTGTATGATTTTTCCCTATTTTACAAACGAAGAAACCAAGACATAGAAAAGTTACCTAACTGGCCAAAGTTCACTCAGTAAACGGTGGGCAGCTCTTGGATGAGGCATTCAAAAACAAATGCAACACATACACGGACTGCTACTTGTACTCTGCCTTTCTTATGGAGAATGCAGTATTCTCCATAAGAGAAGATGGGGTGAGGATTGGGGGGATTCTTTGTAGCCAGCTCTAGTATCCCTGAAGCACATGGGTGGCCAGAGGAGGACAGAGGTGGGCTTTTGCTTAGTGTGATTTGGGAATGAGATGTGACTTTGGGATGCCCACAGGTTTAATGCAGCCCAAGCTTTTTTATGTTAGATGTTCCAGTAACAAAGGCACTGCTGTGATTAGTTCATAACAGTAAAGAGAGCCATAGTGGTTGTCATGGCAGCAGCAGTACTAGTGCTGTAGTGGAAGTAGTAATAGTGATTGAGTCATCCAGCACTTATTGTGTCTCTGGCCCTGAACTCTACCTGTGTTATCTCAAACGGGGCCACCAGGTCTTTGATTCCTTTCCTTCTGTTGTCTCCTCTAGCTACTCTGGGCATCCTAGAAATAGTCTCAGTACCAACTTCATGTGATTTTTTTAAATTGCTTAAAAAAAACATTATTATGTGTTTGGTTACCCTGTGCTCCAGATAGCTTCCCAGAGGCTCTCACTCTCCCTGACATGCTGGGGCCTCTGTTCAGATCCCTGCCTGTCTCCAGCCCCAGTTGTGTTAGCAAGGCAGGCCTTGTGCTCAGTGCTTTACTGATAGTCCCTCAATTAATCTGCACAGTGAACTCTGAAGGAGGCTCGCTATTGTTCCCACATTAGAGGTGACCATCCTGAGGCTCCATATGGTCATGTCAGTTGCTGTGAACACTTGGTGGGGCTGGCCTCACTCGCAGGCCTGTTCAATTACAGAGCCCATGAGATGTTCACCAACCCCTGGTTGCCTGACTTTCCTCTACCCACAAGAGTCCCTATGTTGCACCACTCATGCTCTTTTTCTCTCAAGCCCCTCCTGCTAGGGACAGGGCAAGGGCAGCCTAGAGGACCAAGGACTGACAGGGCCTGACTGGAGGGTTGGAGTCTCAGAGGCTTTGTTGCCTTCAAAAGAAGAAACAAGACAGAAGTCTAGAAGAGCGAAACATTTTTTTTTGATTTTTTTTAATTTGTTGATTGATTTTTAGAGAAAGGGAAAACATCAATTTCTTGTTGATTCACTTACTGATGAATTCATTGGTTGATTCTTGTATGTTCCCTGACTAGAAATTGAACACACCATCTTGGTGTATCAGGAGGACACTCTAACCAACTGATCTACCCAGCAAGGGTGGAGGTGAGGGAATTTCAACTAACAAAAAAATCTGAACTTTTAAACTGGGAGCTCTGAATTCAAACTCTGCCCCATGACTGTCCCATTGCTCTTAATCCTAGAAATCCATATATTTATCCTTTGCCCTTTTGTGCCAGAGCCCACACTTCAAGCCATAAGAGAAAGGAGACACTGCTGATTCTGCTTTGTAAATGGGTGCCTGTAGAGATCAGGCATGTGGCCCAGGGGATGACATTGGGCCAGGAGAAAGACAAGAGTGTGGGGTAGGGACAGAAGGGCTGCAAACCAGAAAACTCTGTTAGTCTAAACTAGGCAGCCTCTACTCTGCTCAAGCCACCCAAAGCATAGGGAATGAAGACCCTTTGTGGCCAGATCTGATATCCCAACAAGGAAGTCAGAGCCCTGGCTTGTGGAGCTCAGTAGATTGAGCATTACCCTGCAAACTGAAAGGTGAACCAGTTTGATTCTTGGTCAGGGCAAATGCCTGGGCTTCAGGCCAGGTCCCCAGGTTGGGGCATAAGAGAGGTAACTGATCAATGTTTCTCTCCCTCCCTTCTCTCTCTAAAAGTAAATAAATGAAGTGTTTTTTGAAAAGTCAGAAATCTCTTATTTTTGTGTTATGTCTTCCTAGTTAAAATGTTAGCTACCATTTTATTTTATTTTTTAATATATCTTATTGATTATGCTATTACAGTTGTCCTATTATCCCCCCTTCATTCCC
>CM052540.1:81136771-81149094 GCA_028533065.1 Trachops cirrhosus | reverse complement strand
TCCCATTTTTTTACACAAAAGGCACAATACAATAACACTATTCTGTGTCTTTCTTTTATTTCACTTAATATGTATATATATATGTTGATCTCTCCAGTACTTAAAGAGCATTCTCATTCTTTTTTACAGCTACACCTATCCCATTATTATACCACTTTACCACCATTTATTTAACACCCCTGCTACTGATGGACATTTAGATTGCTTCCAGATTTTGCTGTTATAAACAACGCTCCAATGAGTAACCTTGAATAGACATTATTAAGCATGTTTGCAAGTACAGCACCAAGATAAATTCCCAAGAGCTGTTATCATTAGTAATAATGATCCCTTGATTTTGGACATTCCACTATAGTGGCTGTTAGTTGTAATTCACTGGAATTAGTGTCTTAACTCCCTATCCTGCTATGAGAATTATATTTAGAGGCACTCTGGTGCTACCACTCAAGGCAGGAAAGCTGATACATAAATGATCAGAAGCTGCCAGATCTCTCAAAGTCCCTTCTGTGCCCATGCCAAGCTCCAGGCCAGATCTTAGCTCTGAGCAGCCATTGTTGGTCATCTGGGGCCTGTCACTTTCACCTGCTGCTTGGCAGGTTGTTTCCCCACAATGACATTAAGGAGAGTGTCTGTTTTTTTTCCCACATTACATTTTATATTTTCAATATTTTATCTCTTTCATTTCATAAATAACAGCAATCATGTGACCCAGTTCATGATGCAATAAGAATGATTACTTTGCTCTCAAATTAGAACTCAGTTGCTCAAGCCCTAGAATTAATAAGGAGATTTGTCCGCGCTGAAAGGCTATTTGCTCAGGTCTCTTATAAACCCAGTACCCAGAGCCAGCAGCACTATACACTGAACCAACCTCTGGAGTAGAGCTGTCCAGATGCTGTTGTAAATAGGCTTTGTCAGAGTGGGCATCATGGACCATCTGCCTGAGCCCCTGTTCAGTGAGGGATAGATTCCCTCCCACCATGTGTCGGTATCTTGCTCTAATTCCAAATCAGGGCTGGGGTGAAGTTTTTGCAAGTCCAGCTCTAACTGAATAGGGAATTCCTCTTGAAATCAAACACGATTTTGGGAGAAGATCTCAGCTGGACTGCCAGAAAAGGGCAATTTGCTGGCCCAATGGAGTTGTAATCCTTAAGTTCTTCAATCTGTGGACAAAGAATGGTTGTAGCAAGTTGGTGGCAGGGCTCTTACTGGGGCTGCAGTCTCTTGATTGCTTCCTTTCTGTTCTCCATGTTAGATCTCCAAAAGTCTCCCCCTTTTCTCCCGTCTTAAAGCTGTGTTTCAGATCATTTCCCAGAGGGCTTCATCCTTCCATCCTACATCTAACCCATTCCTGAATTTCTTTTAGATCCTCTTGCAATGTCCCTGAGCTCTTGGGTGTAGTAAATATTAGCTAACTCTTTATTTAAGTATAAGATCTAATGCTTTTGGGTACTTACTACCTATTCAGGCAGTGTGCTTAGTTCTTTACATGTTTTTTTTTTTTTTAAAGATTTTATTTATTTATCTTCAGAGGGGAAGGGAAGGAGAGAGGGAGAGAAATATCAATGTATGGTTGCTTCCTGTGCATTCCCTGCTGGAAACTGGCCTGCAACCCAGGCATGTGCCCTGACTGGGAATCGAACCGTGATCTCTTGGTTCAGAGGCCCGTGCTTAATCCACTAAGCTACACCAGCCAGGGCAGTTCTTTACATGTTTTAATTTAGTCACACCATAGTCCTGTGAGGTGCAGATGCTGTTGTCATCCCCACATCACAGGTGAGAAAACTGAAGCATAGAAATTACTTGGACAGAGGTAGCAGTTAGTAAATCCTTTTATTTTGGTATGCTCTTAGTTTCTCTATGTTATGCCCACATATGCCTAGATTCTCTGTATATGTGGTTCCCTAGTTGTTTTTTCTTCCCGCAACTTGCATGGGGATGGGAGTAGTAGATATTCCCACCCTCCCCTCTCCCTCAGGCAGGCCTGAATATTGACCGTACTCTTTATATTATAGCTGATCCATAGTCTTTCAAAGTTCTCCCTCCCACCCACTTGCCATTGGCTTGGGCAGGCCCCTCATAGACTGGCCTTCTTCTAGGTTTTTAGAAGGACCTGGTGTGAGCTTAACTCAGGAGATACTGAATGCAGAACTGAAGAAGCTGTCAGAAGGTCTGGCTGGCACCAAACACAGTGATGTGATGAAACTCCTCCGAGTGGCCCTCAGTGGACAGCCGGTGAGTTGGGCAGATGGGTTGGACTGTTCATGGAGCTCTCATTTATCCATTCAGCTATCATTCACCAGTAGCACTGAACTTATCTTTCATACAAAGATGAGTAAAACATGAGTACTCCCCTCACTCAGTCATTTCAGGAGACAATACCTGTTGAGTGCCCACTGTGTGAAAGCACCATATTAGATACAGAGGATACAGTAGTGAATAAAACACATACACACCCTTGCTGCATGCTTTATGGAGCTGGCAGTTGATGAGAGGTCACAGACATATCAGTACAAAAGAACAGGCTCCTGAGATACAGCCTCAGCCTGAAAAATGAAAGACAGTGAAATGCAAATTCTTTCCCTTGGGGTTGGCCTCGGGTATGACCTGATGACTGAGGCTGGGCATTAGTTCCTTAGGCAGCTTAAGATCATAGGAAATGTCTTCTGTTTTTTTTCTTAGCAAGGACCACCTGTAGCTGAGATGATGGTGTCTTTGGGACCAAAGGAAGTGCGGAAACGAATACAGAAGGTGCTTTCCAACTGACAGGGAATGTACAGGACACTGGAGGTAGCCCTAGGAACCTGTTGTGTTTGGAAACTGCCTTCGGAGCGGAGGAGCAGGAGGCCTCAGGCCCATCAGAACCAAGAGTAGAAACAGAGTCTCTGGGTGCACACAAGCACATTCACGGCTCCAGGCAGCCCTGTCCTCACCAGTCAGCTAAGGAAGCCCAGATCCTTCTCAGCTCCCTGAGTCTGGAGAAGAAGACCTCATGTCTGGTTCTGATACTACATTATATGGCAGAGGTTACAAGCTAGTTCACAGAACAGTCCAGAGGGTTCATATTTAGGCTGCCCAGGCTGCTGTAACAAAGTGCCACAGACCTGGAGGACTTAACAGAAAATTATTTTCTCACCATTCTGGAGGCTGCAGTTTGAAGATCAAGGTATTGGCAGGTTTCCTTTCTCCTTGGCTTGCTGATTGACTGCCTTGCTGCCTTACATGGTCATCTCTCTGATTGTGCCCTTAGTATCTCTTTCTATCCAAAAGTCCTCTTATAAGGACACCAGTCAGATGGGATTAGCTCTCACCCTAATTGCCCAGTTTTACCTTCATCGAGTCTTTAAGACCCAGCTGCAAATACAGTCACATTCTGTGGTCCTTGGGGTTAGGGCTTTAACATACAACCGGAGAGGACACAGTTCAGCTTATGACAGCTTGGCAGCAACCTGGACTCAATACTCAGGCCCATTTTGGACTTTGAGCAATAAAGGGTGGTTGACAAGCAGGGATGATCTGGATGTCAGAATTTTTTGGGCCTCCAAAGAGAAGTTACTCATCTGTCGGGTGGGAGGAGCACTTATGTCATATACTGGTTTTTTGTCCTGGACTTGGGGCAGCCTGTTTCCCTTCCCTAGAGGTTCTCTGTCCTTCTTTCCCAGTTCTTCAGACCTAGTCCTTAGAGTGGACACCTGCCTATTCTGTATCTTTCACCCATATTTACTGACTTCTTATACCCATTATTTGTTATGCCACTGTCTGTGAAGTTCTGAAATGAGATGTTCTTGGGGTGAAGAGAAATAGCTTAAGTAAAAGGAGGACAGTGGCTGGCTATAGAGACCCCCTATAGGGCTTCTAAGTGTCTGCTGTTTGGCAGCTAGTCTCTGAGATGGCTCTCAGTCATTGCTACCTCTTAGTGTTCACACTGAATAGGGTTGAGCTGAGATGCATCATGGCTTCCATCTTGCTCACTTGGATCTCATACTCTGTGGGAAGCCACTTCCACACGAAGATGCTCAAGCAGCTCTATGTAGAGGTGATGCAGCCACTGGCCCAAGTTGACCAGCACTGCTGCAGATACTCATGATACGAGAGAAATACACAAGGACTACCGAGTCCTGTGGGGGAATAGGATGGCATGGCCACTCTCTCTAGTGAAGAACGCCCTGCTTTTCCACCCGAGCAGGCTTTTTATTAGGTAGTATTGGGTAGGTGAACGGATACAGAATGTGGATTTATCGTCTAGCAGGGAAGATCAAAAACAGGTAGATATTTTGCAAAGAGTTAAAAGAGTTCAAGCTGAGCTTTGGGGCTGTTATCATCTAACAGATACAGGCTTAGTTTCATTTCCTGCCCGTGCCTACATATCTAAGAGCATCCTAGCAAGCAGGTGTCACAGGATTTTGCATATTTTATGCCCTAGGTCTAATTTACCCCAGGGGTCCGCCGACTCTGGTCTGGACTTCACTGCCCCTGCTATTTCTGCAAGCCTGAGTCAGGCAGAGGAGACAAAGGCAGCCAGGAGACTTGGATTTCTCACATCCAGAACAAGGACTCAGGCTTTTGTCAAAGCCGAGGGGGCAGGGGTGATGTCGATCACCCCTTCACTTCCATAGCCCTCTGAGTCTCTTCCCTGATGGCTTATTCCCACGTGATCATGTCTGTCTTAGGTTCATTCTCTTTAGAGAATTGTTACCTGTCATTGACTATCCGATCAAGCCAAAGGGAGCCAAACACAGAGCAGGCAGTGCCCATGTTCAGGGAAATAAGTTTTGTCTCCTTAGGCCTCCTGGTTCTCAGAGGTTTCTCATTCAGCCTTAGCCAAGGGGGGTTACGGCTCCTGAAACCAGGCAGGGTGGACCCCAACATAGAGGTGCATGTGATAAGGAGCTGAGGCCTCCTGCCAACAGCCAGGTTAGTATGCCATCTTGGAAGTCGGTCTTCCAGCCCCAGCTGAGTCTTCAGATGATCACAACCCTGGCTAATGTCTTGACTGCAACCTTCATGAAAGAGCCTGAGCCAGACCACTAAGCAAAGCTGCTCCTGAATTTCAAACATCCACGAATTATGGGATAATCAGTGTTTATTTTTTAAAGCCACTAGGTTTTGGGATAATTTGTATCCAGCAGCCAGTAGCTCACACCCTCTTCTTGTCCAGGGGAGAAGGGAAAGAGGAGTACAGAATTTGTTGAGCTTCACAGAGACCTAGTCTTTTCTTGAAAAGTGTATCAGATGAAGTACTTTGAAAACAAAGGGAACCAACTATGCCTAATTTCAGTTTATGGGAGTTTTAAGTTTGTGGGAGAATCACAGAGTCTATGGGAAAGCCAAAGACCCAGGTCTGGAAAAGACAGGACCTGGGGAGCTTTGAGTGGGCAGGCAGCAGGAGCTAACGGCCAGTCTTCAGTGGAGACACTGGAACTCCATCTGTGTTTTGTTGTTTGTCTGTTTACATTTTCCCCTTCAGTTTTGGATACAGCTCAAGACTCTGATTCTAGGAAGAGTGTGTCTTGTTGGGCTAATTGAGGCCATGTTGCTGTTCCTTAGCTAGGAATAGGTGGTTCCTTCATCATGACATCCAACGGAAGAAAGTTGTTCCCAAGGAAAACTTTTTTTTTCCCAGAAGACACAATAAAGCTAGTGATTTTTTGTGCACTTACCTGAGGTGCAACCACATTTGGGTTTCAGAATTTGCTGGTAAATACTCCATTATCTCATTTAATCTTCACAAACCCATGAGAAGGATTGTTACAAGAAACTTTCTCATACTGTGGCTCATGGTGAGGGAATGTGAATATTATAACACTGCAAGTGATGAAGATGCTGAGATGATAAAGTGCTGCCACTTTCTCAGTCAGAGTGAATTATGTAAAAAGCAGCATATTTGGCAAAAAAGTTGTTTGGTTTTTCCCTTCTGATGGCTCTAGTAGTGCTTAATTGTCTTTAACTTCATTCAAAACAATTTTGTACTTCTGGTCAAGATAGGCAAAGGTTAATAACATGCTTCGCCTTCTCACACAACTATAACAAAAATTACAACTAGACTACACAACAAATATCACCCAGAACTGTCAGAAAATAGAGCTGTGTGGAAGTCTGACAACCGAGGATTTAAAAAACCACCTTCACCCAGACAAGTAGAAGGGGTGGAGACATGGAGAGGCATAGGGATATGGACCGAGCAGTCCCACATCCATGTGTGGTACATAAAAATTGGGAGGGATACTTCAGGAGCAAGCGATCCCAGTCTCAGACCAGACCACCCAGCCCAGGGTTCCAGTGCCAGGAAGATAAGTTCCCATAATTTCTGGCTGAAGTAAGTACATTAGATTGTATTGTGACAGCTGTCATATCAGTGTATACTTGAAACATCAAAATTGGTGAATTTTTGTGTAGCCATTTTAACATTGCAGATGGAAGAAAATAAGCAACATTTTAGCATATTATGCTTTATTATTTCAAGAAAGATAAAAACGCAACTGAAGCAAAAAAAGATTTGTGCAGTCTATGAAGAAGGTGCTATGACTGATTGAATGTGTCAGAAGTGCTTTGCAGTTTCATGCTGGAGATTTCTCACTGAATGATGCTCCATAGTTGGGTAGACCAGTTGAAGTTGATAGTGATCACATGAAGACATTAATTGAAAACCATAAACATTAGCAGACATACTCAAAATATCCAAATCACGCATTGAAAATCATTTGCGGCAGCTTGGTTATGTTAATTGCTTTGATGTTTGGGTTCCACATAAGTTAAGCGAAAAGAACCTTCTTGATTGTATTTCTGCATGCAACTCTCTACTTAAATGTAATGAAAACATTCCGTTTTTAAAACAAATTGTGATGGCTGATGAAAACTGGAATTATTATAAATTGTTACTTTACAATAATGTGGAACAGAAAAGATCATGGGGAAAGCAAAATGAACCACCAACCACATCCAAAAAAGGTGACATGGTATATATGGTGGGATTGGAAGGGAGTCCTCTCTCACGAGCTCCTTGCGGAAAACCAAATGGGTAATTTCAACAAGTACTGTTCCCAAGTGGACCAACTGAAAGCAGCATTTGATGAAAAACATCCATAATTAATCAACAGAAAACCCATAATCTTCCATCAGGATAACACAAGACCACATGTTTCTTTGATGACTGGGCAAAAACTTACAGCTGGGCTGGGAAGTTCTGATTCATCTGCTGTGTTCACCAGACATTGCATCTTTGGATTTCCATTTATTTTGGTCTTTACAAAATTCTGTTAATGGGAAAAGTTTCAATTTCCTGGAAGACTACAAAAGGCACCTGAAGCAGTTCTTTGCTTAAAAATAAAAAGTTTTGGGAAGATGGAAGTTTGAAGTTGCCTGAAAGATGGCAGAAGGCAGTGAAACAAAATGGTGAATGCCTTGTTTAATGAAGTTACTGGTGAAAATGAAAAATTTCATTTTCTGTCAAATTTTTCAAATTTCTGTCTTTTATTTTTACCTACAAACTTTTTTGGCCAATCTAATACCTTCTGGGTGAGGGGTTTTGCTCAAAACCAGTGGTAGTGTATGAAAGGATTTCACACATTTAAAATAACCTTGAGGGATTCCAAGAGGGCTGCAGAGTAGATGGAAGTTATACTCACCTGCCCCTGGTACCAAACCAGATTTACAACTAAACTATAGAGAAATCGACCTGAATAATCAACTGAAGGCTAGCTGAAGTGAAATACTATAACAAAAGATTTACAGAAGAAGCCACATAGAAACTGGTAAGTGTGGAGACAGGGCTGGCCCTTGCACCTGCATGCAGTAGCTGAGAACTTGAAGGGATACCTTGGATATAAATCTTCCTCCCAGGGGTGCAGGGTCTCAACTTCATGCAGGGGTCCCAAACCCAGAGCAACAGAGACAGGAAGAGGAGCCTGCATAGCATCTGGTGGTAGAAATCAGTGGGGGTTCAGTCCACCTGGGAGAGGAGAGTCTGCTGGAAACCCAGGTGCCCCTTCCCAGGGTTGAGCACTCCTATTGTTACTACACAAGCCTGGGGAGTGCACTGCCTAGTCATCCAACTATGGGCAACACCATTCTGTTGGGCATGGGTTCTGCAGAGGATTTCTGCTGGCCTTACCCAGCAGAAACCTTTTGGGCCCTTTTTTTTCTGGAGAAGCTCTTGGTGGAGACTAAGTGAACCGCAGCTTTAAAAAGGGGAACATTCTTCCCCATCTTGGGCACACAGCCAGTGTGCCACCTGTCCCTGTTTGTTGAATAACCTGCCCTACCTTGCCACTCTGTGGCCCTGCCCTGCTGAGTTCAGTCTCATGGGGTGATTAGAGTACCAATTGAAGTGGGACTTTGGGAGCATCTCCCAGGGAGGTTTTTGTCTGGGAATCAGGCAGGTAGGTGCCAGACTATATGGCTACATTGCAGAGGGGCACTCCTATCTCCTCTGTGAGCTCAACCTGTGGATCTTGCAAGGGAGAAGTGCCCTCCCTCCTTCTATAGGATTGCAAACAACACCCCCAACAGGAGACTCTTTAGATCTGCCCTCCCAAGTCCCAGTGGTCTTGCCCAGTTGAGCTCAGTTTCATGGTCGGGAGGGTGTACTGCTCAGAGCTGGGACATTTGGAGTGTGTCTCCTTCAGAGGCTATTGTCTGGGACCAGGACGAAGTGCTTGGTTCCCTCCTGTGGGCTTGGCCAGAACCACCCCCAAAAGATTCTTTTGGTCTGGCCTCCTGAGCCCTGGTGGTTCCACCTTGTTCAGCTTACTCCCACAGAGGAGATGGTTGGCTGCACCCAACCTGAACCTGCGGCACAGTCCTCCTGCAGTAGGCAGAGTTGGAGATTGATGGAAACTGAGTGGTTTGGCTGTGGAGCAAGGGTCACTTTCCCCTCATTGAATGCCTGCCCATGTAGCCCTGACCCACTAGCTCTATCCTCCCAACCCCAGTCACCCAGCCCAACTGAGCTCATGACATGTGTAAGGGTCTGTGTGTCACGGCCAACCTGGACCCACTCTACAGTCTTTCGGAATGCTCTGGAGAAAGAACAGGCAATCTCTGGGGGAGGTGGAGTAGCTGATGGGTGGAGGCAGACTTCAGGGAGCCTTGGATGTTTTATAGATCTGTGCTAGAGGAAGCCAACTCTTGTACAGATTGGCCCCTCCCATGCACACCAGGCCCAGTAGACATAGTCACAGTGAATAGTATGGTAGGTCCAGATAAATAGCCCAAAGCCAGTTACACACGTCTGACATCAACCTGTACCTGAACCCTGCACATGTGGACCCCAAACCAACACAGGACTCCCAGTGGAGGGCTTCAGGCCACACCAGAGCTCAACCCAACCAGCCACAAAGTGGCACACCCAAAGGGGGATCAGGCAGCCACCAGACCCTGCTAGGAAAAACCCACCTTGGGGGGCAGCCCCTGAACAGTGATCAAGATTTAGCCTTATAGCCAGCCAGGATGAAGGTTTAACTCCACCCATTAATGGGCCAACAGCATTCAAGGCACAACTACAACAGGAGGGTGCACATAACCCAGAAGAAACATCCCTGGAGCACCAAGCTCAGGTGATCTATAAAATTGTGCAGCTGAGCCTAACAAGACATACATCATAAAGCCAGCATAACAAGTTTTGGAGTCATAGCAGATCTACCTAATACAGAGAGACAAAGTGGGGAGAGAAATAAATATGCGCCAAATAAACGAACAACAGAAATCCCCAGGAAAAGAATTAAATGAAATGGAAACCACCAAGATACCAGGTGCCAAGTTCAAATCAATGGTTATAAGGATTCTCAAGGGCCTTGGGGGAAGAATGGATGGTCTCAGTGAGAAATTAAAGAGCCTTTTGCATTTCAGCCACCAACATGCCATCCAGACTAAGGAAGATCCAGAAACTTAGGGGCCACGTGAGCCACAGCCACAGCCTCATTTATAAGCACAGGAAGACCGGGGAGGCTGAGGTAATGCTGGTGGCTTGCATCATCACAGGATCAACTTCAACAACTATCACCCAGGTTATTTTGGGAAAGTTGGTATGAGGCACTACCACATAAAGAAGAACCAGAGCTTCTGCCCCACTGTCAACCTGGATAAACTGTGGACCTTGGTCAGTGAGCAGACAAAGGTCAATGCTGCCAAAACAAGAGTGGAGCCACTCCCATCAGTGATGTGGTACAATCGGGCTACTACAAAGTTCTGGGGAAGGGAAAGCTTCCAAAACAACCTATCATTGTGAAGGCCAAATTCTTCAGCAGAAGAGCTGAGGAGAAGATTAAGAGTGTTGGTGGGGCATGTGTGCTGGTGGCTTGAAGCCACACAGAGGGGAGTTCATTAAATGCTCATAAGTGCTTTTGTCTTCTGGTCTGAGTATAGGTTCTTTGGCACCTCTACCTGTGTATCAGAAACCTGCAGGTTCTAGGAGTTAAGGGTATGAGGACCTGGGCTCCTTTGCCAACTCCCCTGAGAAAGAAAGTGTGCAAGAGTTAGCACCAACACTTAGAGGCCTTGGTCTGTCACCTGACTTCAACTTCTCCTTTATGAAGTGAAAATGATAGCTGTTGGTGGTGTGTGTGTAGATAAATACAAAATAGTTGAAAGGCAACAAAAAAAAAGAAAGAAATTAAACAGAGATAATAAGCATTAAAAGGACATTGAACCATAAAAAATAACCAGTCAGAAATGCAGAATACAATATCTGATATAAAGAATACACTAGAAAGAATCAAAGCAGGTTAGATGAAACAGAGGTTCAAATCAGTGACTTAGAGGACAAAGTAATAGTAAGGACCCAAGCAGAGCATCAAAAAGAAAAGATAATTTTTTTAAATGAGGAAAGTCTAAGGGACCTCTGGGAGAACAGCAAGCATAACAACTGCATCATAGTGGTATCCGACAGAGAAGAGGGTGAGTGAGTAAGGGGTAGATAAACTGAAGAAATAATGGCAAAAAGCTCCCTAACTTGGTGAAGTAAAAGTCACACAAATTCAGGAAACACAGAAGTCCCAATCAAGATGAAACCAAAAAGACCCACACCAAGACACATCATAATTAAAATGACAAAGGTTGAAGACAAAGAATCTAAAAAGCAGCAAGAGAAAGACAGTTACTTACAAGGGAGTTCCCATAAGACTGTCAGCTGATTTCTCAACACAAACTTTTCGGGCCAGAAGGGATTGGCATAAAATACTCCAAAGCGATGAAAAGCAAGGACCTACAATCAAGACTACTCTATGCAGCAAAATTGAAGTTGAAATAAAGAGCTTCCAAAACCAAAAAAGCTAGAGGAATTTATTACCACCAAATCAGTATTGCAAGAAATAGTAAAGGAGAAAAAAAAGACAGAAAAAAAGAAATGGTAAAGGGCCTGCTTTAAGAAGAAGAAATAGACTTCCGGCCAAGATGGAGGCATAGGTGGACGCACTGTGCCTCCTCGCACAACCAAGATAGGGACAACAACAATATAGAAACAAAACAACAACCAGAACTGACAGAAAATTGAAGTGTATGGAAGTCGGACACCCAAGGATTTAAAAATAGACACTTTCATCCAGACCAGTAGGAGGGGCAGAGTCGGGCAGCCAGGCAAGGGACACGGAGCGGAAAGCTGAGCACCTGGGGCGGCGCGCAAGCCTGCAGCAGGCAGACCCTGGGCGCACAAGCAGCTGTGGCTGGTGGGCCCCGGCCAGGGGTTGGCGACCAGCAGACCCAGCGAGGTGGACATTGTGAAGCAAGGCACTGTGCCCAACTCAGGGTCGCAGCACCAGGAAATAGAGCTTTGGGTCACTGACTGAAAAGGAAGGTCCCACGGGGTGCACAGGCCCACCCACACCGGAATTGGTGCCAGAGGGGCCCGGTTGGCTTGTGGAAAGTGGTGGAAGGGTCTGGGGTCCTACAGAGAGCAGAGCAAGCGCCATTGTTCCTTCTCGGACCCCACCCCCACATACAGCATTACAACCCAAGGACTGGGGTGCCCCGCCCTGGTGAACTCCTAAGGCCCCACCCCTCACTACAGGAGCTGGACAAGACCAAAAAACAAAACAAAACAGAAAAAACAGCAAAAAGATGGCTCAAACAGAAGAAGAATGGAAAGCTCCAGAACCCATCCTTTTAAGTGACCAAGAGATAGCCGACCTATCAGATGCACAGTTCAAAGAACTGGTTATCAAGATACTCACAGAATTGGCTGATTTTGGTCACAAACTAGCTGAAAAAATGCAGGCTACAGTAAGTTTAATGAAGAAAGATGCACAGGGAACCAATAGTGATGGAATGAAAGATGGGTCTCACATCAATGGAGTGGACCAGAAGGAAGAAAAAAACATACAACCAGAAAT
>CM052540.1:81101277-81136271 GCA_028533065.1 Trachops cirrhosus | reverse complement strand
TATTTCTCTCCCGCTCTCCTTCCCTTCCCCTCTGAAGATAAATAAATAAAATCTTTAAAGAAAAAAAAAGAAAATAGACGGGGAGGGCAAGAATAGTATGGGAAATGTAGAAGCTAAAGAACTTATGACACATGGACTGAAGTAAAGGAGGGGAATGTGGGTGGGAGAGGGTGTTCAGGGTAGAGGGGAATGAAGGGCGGATAATAGGACAACTGTAATAGCATAATCAATATATTTAAAAAGAAGAAGAAATATATAAAGGAACATGGATATAAATATAAAATGGCAGTAAGTGAGTACCTGTTAATTATATCTTTAATGTAAATCAATTGAATGTTCCAATCAAATGTTCCAATGGACAAGAAAACATGACCCTGCCCTGGCCAAGTAGCTCAGTTGGTTAGATCATCAACCCAATATGCCAAGGTTGTGGGTTTAATTCCTAGTCAGGGCACATACAAAAAACAATAAGTGAATAAATATGTATAAATAAGTGGAACAAATTGATGTTTTTCTCTTTCAAAATAATAAAATATGACATTATATATACATATATATTACATATACATTATATATATACAGATATATATATCCTAAAAGAGACCCACCTCGGAACAAAACACACACAGACTGAAAGTGAAGGGATGAAAAAAATATTGCATGCAAATGGAAACAATAAAGAGTTGGGGTAGCAATACTCATATCAGACAAAATAGACTTCAAAACAAAGGCCATAACAAGAAGCAAAGAAGTCACTGCATAATACTAAAGGGATTGATCCAACAATAGGATATAACCCTTGTAAACATACATGCACTCAATATAGGAGCGCCTAAGTATATAAAGAAAACCTTTGTGGACATTAAGGGAGAGATCAACAGCAAAACATTTATAGTAGGGGATTTTAACGCTCCCCTGATATCAATGGATAGATCATCCAGACAAAAAATGAATAAGGCAACAATGACCTTAAACAACACACAGGATCAGGTGGACTTAACTGATATTTATAGAACATTGCATCCCAAAGCTGCACAATATATATTCTTCTCAAGTGCACATGAAACATTTTCAGATAGACCATATGTTAAGACACAAAATAAGTCTTAATAAAATTAAGAAAATTGAAACCATATGAAGAAGCACCTTTTCTGACCACAAAGGTATAAAACTACAAATCAATTATAATTTTAAAAACCCTGAAAAACGTTCAAACATATGGAGGCTAAATAACATGTTATTAAACAATGGATGGGATAACAATGAGATCAAGGAAGAAATCAAAATTTACTTGGAAACAAATGAAAATGAACACACAATAACCCAAAATCTATGGGATACAGCAAAAGTAGTCCTGGGAAGGAAGTTTGTAGTGTTACAAGCCCACCTCAAGAAGCAAGACAAATTTCAAATAAATGACCTAACCCTATACCTAAAAGAACTAGAAAAATAACAAAGCCCACAGTAAGTAGTAGAAAGGAAATAATAAAGATTAGAATGGAAATAAATGACATAGAAACTTAAAAAAAAACAATACAAAAGATCAATGAAACCAAGAGCTGGTTCTTTGAGAAGGTAAACAAGATTTACAAACCTTTAACCAGACTCCTCAAAAAACAAACAAGCAAATAAACAAACAAACACAACAGAGAGAGAGTGAAAGAGAGAGAGAGAACCCAAGTAAATAAAATGGGAAGTGAAAGAGAAGTAACAACTGACACCACAGAAACACAAAGGATTGTAAGAAAGTACTGTGAACAGCTATGCCAACAAATTGGACAAACTGGGTGAAATAAATTCCTAGAAACATATGATCTGCCAAAACTAAATCAGAAAGAATCAGAAAACCTAAATAGACTAATTATGACTAAAGAAATCAAAGCCCCTGGCTGGTGTAGCTCAGTGGATTAAGCACAGGTCTGTGAAGCAAAGGGTCACTGGTTTGATTCCCTGTCAGGGCACAGGCCTGGGTTGCAGGCCAGGTCCCTTCTGGGGCGCATGCAAGAGGCAACCACACACTGATGTTTCTCTCCCTCTCTTTCTCCCTTACCTTCTCTCTAAAAATGAATAAGTTAATTAAAAAAGAAATCAAAGCAGTTTAAAAAAAAAAAACCTTGCAGCAAACAAAGTCCTAGACCAGATAGCTTCAATAGTGAATTCTATCAAACATTCAAAAAACAACTAACACCTCTACTCAAACTATTCCAAAAAATTCAAGAGGAGGGAAGACTTCGAAGCTACTTTCTTCTTTTTTTTTTACAAGGCCAACATTATTCTAATTCCAAAACCAGATAAACACACATTACAAAGAAAGAAAAGTATAGACCAGTATCCCTGCTTAACTATCTGTCCCAGTCTCCCTATTCTGTTTTTTCTGGCTTACTAGCCTGTCACAATATGAAAGGCCAGGGGGCTTAAACTGCATGACTAGTGACATGCTAGGGATGCAAAGTTTATCTTGGGGACAAGGTCCCACATTTGGATACTTGTTTTCCCAGTTTTGCCTCTTTCTAGGCACCTGGAGCTTTTCACCCTGGTGACCTATTCCTGGCCTATCATTCCTACTCTGCTCATGTCTGTCTAATTCCTACTCTGCCACTATGAAAGCTCACCATCCAGGAAGGGGAGACAGACCAAGGCCCATACACCCGATTTAAATAGTAAGAAGTGGAAAACTTGGTGAGAAAGATCTGCGCAAGCACACAAGAGGGGACCAAGGAAGGCCTCATTAGGGTGACAACATAGTTCTGTCTGAAGCTAAAGCAGATGCAGTCACCCACTATCCTGAACCCTCAAACCACTTTATCAATACCCACTTATTACCCATTCAGATGTGGTCCCCAGACCAGCCGCATCAGCATCGCCTGGGGACTAATTAGAGAGATGGCTTCCTGGCCTCACCCCACACAGATCTGTCCAACCAGAAACTTTGTGGGTCAGAACCTGCATTCTGAGTTTTTAACAAGCCTTCCAGGTGATTTTTGACAAATATTAGTTTGGAAACCACTGATCAACCCTGGCTGGTGTGGTTCAGTGGATTGGGCACCAGCCTGTGAACTGAAAGGCCCCCAGTTCTGAAACCAGAAAAGCTGGTGTTCATGCTGCCTGTCACTACCAGAACCAATAAGCAGAGATGGGGTTGAATCTTTATGGGCACTTTATTCAGATGGCCAGCAATCTGAGAAGATGGTGGGTTATGTTCCCTAACAGATCATCTTACATTCCATTTCAAACCGACTTTTTTTATAGGGAGAAGTGTAGGTAAGGGGTTTGGAATTCAGGGAGAAGGTTAATCAGATAAAAAGCTACAGAATTCTTTCATCTGTTGACATGTGATTCTTTATCTGTGTACTGGGCTGTGGTATTTACCTGTGTCCTGGGAGGTGGTCTTATATGTGTCCTACATGGTAGATGTCTCATACAATGACTCAGATACCATCTTGACTGCTTGCAGCCCTCCTGGAGCACAAGGTAGAACTGCTTGTGGTCTCCTGGATTCAGGGTGGGTCATACCTTCAGTTCCTGAAACAATAGTGTTTTATATATATTAATTACTAAGTTTATTGACTATTACCTAAAACTAAAATTTTTCAACTTTTATGTCCCCCATCAGTTCCATTCCTGGCCAAGGCACAGGGCTGGGTTGCAGGCCAGGTCCTCAGCTGGGAGCATGCAACCGATCAATGTTTCTCCCACACATAGATGCTTCTCTCTTTCTCTTCCAAGAAAACCACTGATCCACATGTCAAAATATTAAATGAGTGGAGATGCTTAAAATAAGTACCCTAAGGCAGGTATAAGAAATATTTAAGGTGTGATGGGTAGTCCTTGGCAATGAAGAGCAATCTCCACAGTCATTTCCCACAGTCACCTCCAGGCACTGAGGCACTGAGGAAACCTAGCTTCAGTGTTGTGAGGTTCAGAACTATGAACAAAAAGGGGCCACATACTAAACCTGACAAGCTCAGGGAAGCCCGCATGGCCACCTTACAAACTCAGGGACCAAAGTAACCACACAGCATGATCTGAAATGAAAATTTTTAACTAAAAGCAGTTCATGGTGGGTAGTCATGTCCTAGACTAGAATCTTCCTTGACAAAAATCAATCTTTATCTTAATTTTGAGTCTGTTTATTGTCTCTTTGCATCTGTGATAACATACCCTTTGGAATGTCAAAGTGTAACAGAATGTCGGGCTATGTAGTTCTGAAACAGATTTGGGGTTCTCTTGCCCATCACTGAAAATATAACTCCCAATGCCTGAGTTAGCTGAAAAAGAAAGGCATTGTTTATTTAAAAGTTATACAGATTTCACCCTGGCTGGTGTGACTCAGTGAACTGAGCACTGGCCTGTGAACAGAAGGATCGTCAGTTCCATTCCCAGTCAGGACACATGCCTGGGTTGCAAGCCTGGTCCCCAGTAGGGGGCATGTGAGAGGCAACCACACACTGGTGTTTCTCTTCTTCTCTTTTTCCCTCCCCTCCCCTTTCTAAAAATAAGTAAAATCTTTAAAAAAATAAAAGGCATACAGATTTAGAATAATGACAGAATTCTGCCAGTAAGTCCCATTCCCTTTAAAATACCCACAAACACACACACACACATACACACACTCCTGCCTCCCTTTTGTAAAATCAGGCCAGTTTTCAAAATATGCCAGTCAGAGGTACTGTGTTTCAGGAAAAGAACAAAACAAAACAGAAATCCAAAGCTCAGCATTCCTTCAGTCTCAGTTCAGCATTCCTGGCTTTTCGCAGTAATCCATGCTTGGCTAGGCAGGTCCCTCAGTCCCCAGCACCATCAGCCATGTCACCATGTTCTCCAGCTCTTAATCCAAAACTGTGTGGCACCTCCTCATGGCAGGCCAGTGGGGGTCCTTCTGCATCCTTTCAACCCACATGACCGAGAGTGTGAATGGATGCCATGCTTAAATATTCACTCCAAACTCCCTATTGTAATAGGGTACAGCCAGAGGCCCCCAAATGAAGGATTTGAAATGGGATCCATAACTCAAGGCAATATAAAAATTTAGGGTATCCCCACCCCACAAGTCTGGACTGGGGGATGGGACACATGGAGCAGGGCCAATGAGAGTTATTTTGCATATCAGTAGTCGGCCAGCTTCATAGTGATATACAAAACTAGTTATTTTACATATCTATAATAGCTAGCTAGCTTCATAGATATGTTAGGTAGCTGTGGCCATACTTTGAGCCAGGGAGATAGGAGTGACTTTAACCCATGCTGTAACTGGAAGTCAGCTCCCCTTACAGTGCCAGTGTGAGAGCTTGGAGATGGTTCCGCGCTGGCTGCAGGGCCACACCTACCCAGACTTATTATGCCAGCCCAGAAAGGCTGGAAAAATACGGGAGTGTTGGCAGGTGTAGCAGATTGTGGGAGGAGTCGGAAGTGGGGTTGCAGAGGAAGATTTGAGCCAGGATTTAAACCTGGGCATGGCAACCATGTGCGTTGGCATAGGGAACCAGTCCAAGTGGCAATGGCTAATGCATTTCAGCCCTGGTTCAGAAAACTGACAGATGTGAGGTGGCACACAGGAGCCAGGCCCACAGATCAGCTCTCCCATGGGGGACCAGGCCTGCATTATATCTAGGCTGCCTTGAGGCTTGCTTTTGCTAAAACTCCCTCATCCTGAGTTAAGACAGCAGATGTTTAATGTACATCTTTGAAGCAACTCCCTAAATTCTGTGCTAAGCTGTCCCAAGGACAGAGTGTAACCAGATCAATCACTTTTATTGTTCCCTTGCATTTGCAACATTCTTTTCTTTGTTATCTGTAAGAAGCAATTACTTAAAGTAAACCTGAGCATAACGAATGAGAACCTTCTTTGATGTAATGCTACTAGAAAGCAATAAAATCCTGTCCAGGTAAGGGTTGAGGCGCTCTCTCACTCAGAGAGTGGCCATGTTGTCCCTTTTCTCCACCGGACTTCTGTAGTCCACGTGAATTTGTTTGTCACAGCCACAACACTGAGGACACTGCTGGCTGGAGTCTGTATCAAGTTGGAACCACGTGGTTTGGGGGAACTAACTATGCAGTTTTGAGGCTCTCTTGACCACATAGCTCAGGAAGCAGAAACGCAAGATGTAGCAGGAATGCAGAGCTCTCTCTTAGCAGTTTGGAAGAATTCAGGAGAGACATTGTGGGAAGGAAAGGGGTGAAAGGACTCTCGCTGGTGGGCCGTGAGAAGGTGCCACATGGGTATGGATTAAGAACTGGAGATCGAGGCTGGGAACTGTGGAAGGCCTGCCAGCTGAGCACAGATTACTGGGAAGGACCAGGAGCGAGCTGAGCCACAGACTTCTATTTTTTTTTTTTTCCTGAGAAATGGTACCCCTGACTGGCCTGGCTGGGCAAAGTGGGAAAGTAAGGACTATGTGTGTTTGTGGATGTTTTAAGGAACTTTGAGATTTTTAACAATGACATTCTGCCATTACTCTAAATCTGTATAAGTTTTGAATAAATAGTTCCTTTCCTTTTTACCAAACTCTAGCGTTGAGAACCATAATTCCTAAGGTCAGCGGGCAAGGCAAATATAGTACAGAGGGACCCGGGGGGAGAAGGGGTCAATTTGGTAACAGTATCTTGTCCCCTACCATTCTGTAACACTATGTCTCGTGGAGCCTCCTGCCTCTTGTGGGACTTTCTGCTTCTCGAATAGGCATGGTAAGCTTTCCCATCCCCCAAGCCAGGTTAGTGGGGGGACTTCTCCATTTTGGGGGACTTCTAGCTCAATACCCCATTTCAAAAGTAACTTCTCTTTTTCTGAACCCTTCTGGCACAACCACAAACCTTCTCATTATTGTTGTTATTGAGTTAACTGTTGACTGTTAACAACTATCCTGTATCCACCTATGTAAAGAAAGCATGTGTCTATCATTTTATTTTTTTAAATACTTTCCCCCAGACATTTTTTTCATTGCTTTTAGAGAGAGAGGAACATCCATATGAGAGAGAACCATCTATTGGTTGCCTCCCTTTGTGCCCTGGTCTAGGGATCATACATGCCCGGACTGGGGATCAAACTTGCAATGTAGGCATGTACCCTGACTGGGTATTGAACCCTTAACTTTTGGTTATATGATGAAGCTCCAGCCAACTGAGCCACACTGGGAAAAGCCCATTTTGCTTTTTACCCAATCCCAGACATTCCCCTCCACCCCCACTTTTCTTTCTCCCTCCTTCCTAATCTATCACCAATGGATTTCATATAACCACCTTATGCCTCCTCTTTTGATTGTAATGTATAAAATAAGATGCAAAACTGCCATTTTCTGGTGCATTTTCTCAATCTGTTGAAGTTTTGCCTCCTGGCAATTGTCATCAGTTTGGCTCAAATAAACTCATCAAAAATTCTTACATGAGAATTTTTGTTTAGATATTTCTTATGTTGACAGAATTTTTAAGAGACAAATAAATATGTGTTAAAGATTTATTTAACTCATGAATGAAGAAACTGGTGAGATTTTACAACACATTCCAAGGGGAATCCAAGGAGCAGAAACATTTATAGATCAGGGATATTGAAATGAATAGGCAAATGGAGGTAAAACTGGTTTTTCACAGGGAGAGGGGTGTGTCTTCCTGGGACAATTCATTTGCATGTCCTTATTTCATGCATGTCATTAGACAAGAATAATTTCCATTGCATTGTGTTATACACCATTTACAGAGGTGTAATTCCCAAGAACCACAATCAGATTACAGAAGGTTGTGCTATGGACAATGCATAGTTTTCATTGAAATACAACATTTCCCCTAGTGAGTAATATTATAAACTGAACGTTTCCTCTGAAAGTCCATATATTGAAACTAACCCTTAAGTAATGATATTTAAAGGTGGGGGAACTTTGGGAAATAATTAAGTTTAGATGAGGTCATGAGGGTAGGGCCCCCATGATGGGATTGGTGCCTTTAATAAGAGGAAGAGACCAGCACTCTCCCTCCACCTGGTGAGCACAGAGCAAGAAAGCCGTCAGTCCTCTGCAAAACAGAGCCACATCTGCAGCACCTTGATCTTGGACTTCCAGCCTCCAGACTTGTGAGAAGTAAATGTGTTTTGTACTACCCAATCTATAGTATTTTGTTATAGCAGCCCAAGTTTACTAAGATAATTGTAAAAGGTTTAGCCCAGAACCTGGAACATCGTAAGCAGCTCAGTTGCTTGTTATTCAGCAGCAGTTTCATAATAATTTCTGTATAGAAGGATGCTTTTGGTGGCAATTTGTCAGATGGAGATACGTATGGCTAAACTTATTTTGGAGCTGAGATAGCACAGCAAATGTGTATCTTTATTTGGGGTAGGGATGGGACCTAAAGTCCTGCAGCTACCTCTTATTGCTTCCACTCTTCTCTTGGCCATTTAGCAAATATTGGCACTTGTATGCTGGGCTCATTCTAGATACTGGGGATATAGATGTGACAAAGTGAAGTCTCTGCTTGTATTAGTGGGGTGAAATGGTAATGGAGTATAGAGAAGAATTTGTGCTTCAAAGGAAAATTATGCATGTTCTAGATAGCATGCCATTCAACTCCCTAGCCTTTCAGTGTCTCAGAGATACCTCATAACTCCTTAGTTATAGGTAACTGACAACTAGACAAACAGCCCATTGTTATTTTTTTATTTTTAAAGATTTTATTTATTTTAGAGAGAGGGAAGGGAGGGATAAAGGGAAGGAGAGAAACACCCTATTCGTTGCCTCTAGCACCTGACCAGGAATCAATCAGGGACCTTTTGATTTTCAGGATGGTGCTCTAGCCATTGAACCACACCTGCCAGGGCAAGACATGCAAATTAATTCTATCTGCTGGATGAACAGCCCTGCTGTTCTGCCCTGCTGGTAGAAAGGCTTGTTTTGTGCCCACTTGCTCATCTGTTGCAACATTTCTTTATTCTGTGTAAATTTGTCCCTTTGACCTCTGATGAACAGATTATAACATCTTGGTTCCTGCATTAAAAGTTAATGAAAACATATTTAACACGTGTTCATTTTATAGTGTATGAGAACCGTGACTTTTTTTTGAGGGGGAGGAGAATTATCCCTTAACAAGATAAGTAAACATTTAGTTGATAGTGTAATGTGTTATGAAGACAATAAAACAGAACAAGGAGGGAAGCAGGGCATGTCATTCTAGGGAAGATTGTCAGGAAAAACCCTCCTGAATAAAAGTGCTAAAAGAATTATTCGTTATTTGAAATTCAGATTTAACCATGCGCGTCTTGCAGGCCTACTTCTGAAGGACTGGACAGTGCTGGCCCTGGGATTTTGGCAGGACCGGCTTCAGGCCCCCTTCGACTCCTAGGTAAGGCAGAGGCCCGCCCTGCGCAGTCGTGGAGGTCTGACGGGCAGGCGTGTCCGCACCAGGCCCCGCCTCGTCACGTGCGACCCGCGGCAGCTGCGTCGGCACCTGGAGCGAGCCAGGCGGCGGCAGCTTAACGCTGGCGCGACCGCGCATTTGGAAGCGGTTCTTATCGCATGGCGGAGGCGACGGCGGCAGGGGCGGCAGGGGCGGCAGCCCAGGGGCGGGCGGCGGCCCTGGAGCTGTGGCTCAGTGAGTAGCCAGGCCCGCGGGCCCTGCGCAGCACGTGAGGTTTGGTTTCCGGCTTCCTTGTGCCTTTCCTCTGAGGCTGGTCTTGGCGGGGGCCTAGGCCGGAAGCTGAGCCAAAGCAGACCCCGGGGCAGCGGTGGAGCCCTGGCGCTGGACTCATTTCCACTCTCCAGGCCAGGCGCAGAAGCATTCGCGGAATGACTAACGTTTATTGAGTCTTTCTTTAGTGCTCGGCACTGTGCCACCCACTTATTCAGCCGTTGCTAATGCTCAGTAACGTGCGGAGAGACGGCTACCGTCGTTTACCCGGTTTTGGAAATGCGGACGATTAGGCTTCAGGAGACACTGTCGTGCAAAATGAGCAGCCTCCTCCGCTCTCGGGAGCTGGGAAGGGTCTTTGCTGCCGTCTTTCATGGCAAAACAAGTCCTTTTTTCTGTGTGCGTGTGTTCATAATGGCCTCACTGCTTCTGTGTAGGGTCGCCTCCTGTAAACTTGACACCAGTCGTGGGGGTAAGGGGAGATACTGCGCCCGTGTTACCCAGGAGGAGTTAAGAGAGAGGTTAAGGAATGCCCTTCTTGTATTGGACTCCTCTAGGTGCTGGGCAGAGAGATGCATGACACAGTGTCCTCACTTCCAAAGACAGTCTGTAGTGGGTCCAATCCTGTAACGACAAGTATAATGGGCAGAGGGGCGCATTTGTTTAACCTGCAATAGTAGGATTCGGTTTGTTTTTCTGGGGTTTGTCTCAGCGGACATAGCACTTGAGTGGACAGCATTTCAGAGAGGAAATAGCATGTGCAAAAGCTGGGGGGACCAGAGGCTGGAGCATTCTGGGAAGGAGTAGGTCAGTACTGCTGCAGTCCAAAACCTGGAGAGTCTGGAAACAAGGCTTCGCAGCTGGCCGGGACAAGCTCTTTAAGGGGCTTGTCTGCTGCCCATGGTGTGGGGGCAGGGGTGTGGAAGTTTCAGCCTTAGAGTTTGTGATCAGTTACATCTGTTAAAAGCATCACCAGCAGCCATATGGAGCTGAACTGGTTAGGCAGATGAGATTTAAGGCAGGGAGAGATTAAAAGCTCTTTTGGTGGGGCTGAGGGGCTCAAGTAGGAGGACAAAGGCTTTGGGATGGAGAGTAGAAATGATTAGCAGGCACAACAGCGTTGATGCTCTATAATAGAGGCAGAGACCTCGAGAAATCTAGCATAGATCCCAGGTTTCAGGCTCTGATAACTGGTTGATTACAGATGCTTCACCTGTGAGGAGGAGCTGGTTTAGGAAAGAGGGGACAGTTGAGTAATGGAATTTGAGGTGCTTTTGGCACAGTTGGAGATACGCTCTCTCGGTAGGTAGTTGGTCATCCCCAGATCTGGTAAGAGCTGGAGGTCAGCTTGGGAATCTTCAGTTCATTGGCAGTGAGCTTGTGCAAAGAGAGACTCGCAGAAGAAGCATGGAGAACCTCATCATTTAAGAAGCAGATAGGATAAGCAGCCTGAAGATGAAAGGAGAGGCAGATATGGGGGTTGGAAGAGGTGGAAGCTGGGAGTTACCAAATGGTGGGAACAAAGGTATTAGGAGGCAGTGGAGAACAGTAGGCTTAGGCTGGAGTTGCAGAAAGGTCAAGTGGGCTGGGTTAGAAAACAGCAAGTGCTGACCCACTGACAGTGGTGGAAGAGATAAGAAGGAATGTGACTGCCCAAGGCAGTTCTTCAGCTCCTCCTATTTTAGGCCTATGCAGTCCCAAAGTTGCTAGATCTTTCAGTTTTTCATATAGGGCTAGAACCTGTATTTTTATGTGAAATCTTTTGAGTTTTTAAAAGCTGACAAGTACTTTGAAATACAAAGTTTGTCTAGTTCAGGCCAGGCAGAATTAATCTGTGGGGAGGTATAGCTTCTGGCCACCAGCCCCCACCTCCCTTTTAGAGGAAAGCTTTTAACTATTTATTTTTTAAAAATGGTATTTGAATGTGAAATGGAGGAAAGAGAATAATAGCCAGAGGGAATACAGAAGTAAAGATCTTGAGAGGAGCACCAATGAGCAAGCACCTTTTTACTTGATGTTTCTTTGGGGGAACTATCCCTCCTGAATTCTAGGTCCAATGTTTAAGCCATTGGAGAGATGCTTAAAGGTGCTGAAGGTCAAAGCTAGAGCAGAAAAGGGTGACACAGAGAGGACAGGCACCTTTTGTTTTTCTGAGTGTCTGGGACAGGAGATAAAGACAATGGACATGCAAATAAGTTTGTTAGTAACAACCCCCTCAACCTTCCACTTAGTATTAGGGGCTGAGGGAGTTTGAGGAAGGTAGGCACGTTGGTAATGGCTGGTAAGAGAAACAGAAGGGAGCCCATTTGGTCACTTGGGAACGAGGTTTCTCAGTCTCAGCACATTTTGGGCCTGATAATTCTGTGTTGTGCGGGTCTGAACTGTGCATTGTAGCTGTTTACTGGAATCCCTGGGCTCTGCCCACTAGGTACCAATATACACCCTTTTCCCAGTCAACAAAAAATGTTTCCAGGCATTGCCAGATGTCCCTTGGGGAATAGGGGCAGGATCACCTCACCCCTCCCCACCTGAGATCTTGTGATCCCTCCTGCCTGCCTCCACCTCAGGAGCAGAGAAGGTGAACTATGGTTAAACCATCTTTGCTGAGGGATGTGGGTGGCGAGGTGGTAAATCGGAAGGACGAAGGGGTAGAGAGGTTGATATGGCGAGGAGAGCAGTGTTGCTGAAGGATTGCATTATGAGTCTAGGCTGGATGGAGAGCGAAGTCACTTTAGGTGGGGTCTGAGGACTGCTTATGTCAGATTGCTGACAGACCTTGCCTCATCAGGCAAGGCAGCTATGTTTTCAAGAGGGGAATAATAGTAAAAACACATCCCTCTTAGGTCATAAGGATCAAAGGAATTAATACATGTGAAGCACTTAGAATAGTGCCTGGCACATAGTAAGTGATATCTGTTATTAGCATTAGTCTTTTTAGTTGCAAGTAGCAGAAAACTAACTCATATAGGATTACTGGAAAAAAAAAAAAAAAGGGAAAAACATTGGGCCTAGAATTGGGGAGGAATAGTTCCCCAAAGGATCATCAGGAAGCTGTTATCAGAAGCTCCTCCTTTAAAAATACACAAAGCAACTTCTGTACATTCTGAGCTTTTTCCACACTTGGATTGTTTTGGTCAGTGTTTCACATGACTGTATCTGTAACTGCCTTGTTCCTGTTAATGAAAAGTCACATATGCCCCGTTGTGTGGGTGTACTATAGTTTGGCTAACCAGGCCCCGGTAGTGGACATCTTAGGTTGTTGCGTGTCTCATGCTATCACAAGCACACCCGTTCCTCTGGATCTCTGGGATTCTAACCCTGGTAGTGCTGTTAGGGAGGCAGTAGCTTCAAGTCCAGTGCTCAGTGAATCCCTTGCACCTGAGCCTACTTCCAGGTCCTGTGTCCTGTCTTTCTCCCAGCTCCACTTTCATGCCTCCCTTGGGAATCAGGAGTATTTGGATTTCATGAATTTATATCTCCGAGCTTCTTAGGGGCTGAGCTCGTTCTCTGTCGTGGAGCCCAGCATGGGATTTCCCTGTGGTGGGTCTTGGGCCTTTTGCATGTGCTTGTCAAATGACTGCTGGAATGGAGGGTGCAGTGTGCACCTCCTGCAGAAGGGTCCCCCATGCATTGAATACTGTTGAAGGATTGATTTCCAAGTGTTTCTTGAGGTGGCTGCTATCGCGCAGCCTCAGGGCTCCCCGATAGCACAGGCTGCTTCTAGCAGGCCAGAGGCATGACACTGGCATTTGGGTGACAGCTGGTGGGAGATGATTTTGCTTCTGTATTTGTCACTTTACTATGAGCCATTTCACTCACAGCTGGAGTTCTCACCCTGTAGCCTACTTGAAATTCCTACAAACCTTGCTTTTATTAAGCAAAACTGTGCCAGTAGTGTTAACTTGTCCTACCCAAATGCCAGGTAAATAAACCACTTTGGTGGCAGGGTTAGCCATTCTCAGCACCCTGATGAGGAGCAGGTTAGGGGTTCTGTGAGTTATTCTCTGGCCATGCCCACTCAGGCCCCAGGCCACTCCTTGGGGTTGTTGGCATCAGCAGACCTGGGCAGTTGCTTTGGCCCATTCAGACCTAGTCTCTGTCCTCTGGGGGTCAGGTTCTCTGGAGCCGCTCTAGGCTTCTGAATTAGCTTTCAGGCTGGGATTATGTGTTGGGAGTTGTAATTTCAGAACTAGAATGGCCCTCTCCTGTAGTCAGCAATATGTCCAGCCAACTGGCTAAATTGTGTAGCAAAAGATGAATCATTCATTTAGTAAATATCTGTGCCAGTGACTGTTCTAGGTGCTCGAAGGTGAATGAGACAGACCTTGCCTTACAGAGCTGATAACTTAGTGTCAAGAAAGGCAAGGAAACTAGTTGCCAAAGATGTCCTACTTTATCAAGGAAGTAAAGACTGTACTGTGATGAACGCTTGGGCCCTAGAGTCAGGCAGACCTGGGACTGAATTATAGTTCCTGTTGTTTTCTAGCTTTGTGTTTGGTCAGGTTTCTTCACATGTAAATGGTAAGGCATACTTTGAAAACACTCAGCATGGTGTCTGGTCCACAGTGAGTTCATCAAGAAGGCAGCTATGATTATTACTGTTATTTGGGGTTATAACAAACCTTGAGTGGGTCCTAATGATACAAAGAAAAAAAATGCTCATACTTTATAGATCTTCCAGCTGCCTGGTCTTGGGTAAGGGTTTGGGACATGACTTAGCCTCACAGAAGTTTCTTCTCCTTTCTCTGGAAAAGCTGTTGGTACTCTTTTCACCTGGCTTCAGGGGAGCTGCTGAGGGCTCCATCTTCGGGTGTGCTGGTGCCTGCCTGCTATTCTCTGCCTTTAGGTCCATCATGTGTTGAGTGCTGAATGCCTTTGAGGTGCAAGTCTTGACCTTGTAGTGAACTGAAACCTCATGAAGGATTAATGATGTAGAATCATTTTAGATGACTCAGACCCCCTTAATCAGATTTTCTGAGAATCATTGCTTTAAATACTTTCTTTCATGAGTACTTATTTCATTATGTACTTATGGGTGAGGCATTGTACTAAGCTCTGTGGGGAATATATGCCTTCTGTCTTTAGTTTTATTCCCTTTAGATATAATAAGGCACGTGTACATATTTTTAAAGGAAAAGGCCAAGGCTGTGTGTTAAAATAAGTGATAAGTTATCTATCCTTGCCCTGGCTGGGTAGCTGAGTTGGTTAGAGCGGCATCCTGACATACCAAGGGTGTAGGTTCAATCCCCGGTCAGGGCACATACAAGAATCAAACAAAGAATGCATAAATAAGTGGGACAACAAATTGATGTTTCTCTCTCTCTCTCAAAAAACATCAATAAAAAAATTTTTAAAAAGAAAGGTATTGATTGTACATTAAAAAAGATTAAGCAAATACTTAATTGATTTACTTAAAATCAATTTTAAGTAATCAATCCTTTATTGATTACTTAATCTTTGCTGCTGTACTGATCACTTTAGACACTATTTACTTTAAATCTCATGACTACCTGTTGAGGAAGGCACTGCCATATTTTTGCTGTGTGTAATGCACACCCATGTTTGTGGCCCAAAATTTGGGGAAAAAACCTTTTGTTTTGATTTTTTAATTCAGTTATTTATTTATTTATATTTAGAAACAAAACCAATTATTGTATTCCAGGATATTATTTTGCATACAGATATTATTGCTTTCTGGAGTTACACTTTTAACGCATAAACATGAATAAAAGAATTAAAAACATTTATATAGATACAGAATTAGTACTACCCATATATAATGCACATCCTTATTTTTCCCTAAAATTTTTGGATAAAAAAGTGCACACTATACATGGCAAAATATGGTATTTTCCTAACTTTATAGTTGAGGAAACAGGCTTAGAGAACCCAAGGACATGTAAGTGATAAGGGATGGAATTAGCAATCTCCACCATAAAAGGAGGCCAGGTAGTGCCCTGTCTGGTGTGGCTCAGTGGATTGAGCACCTGGGAAGAGAAGGGTCACCAGTTTGATTCCCAGTCAGGGCACATGTCTTGGTTGCTGGCCACGTCCCCTGTTGGGGGGTGAAAGAGGCAACTAATCTATGTTTCTCTTATACATTGATGTTTCTCTTTCTTCCTCCCCCTCTCTCTGAAGATAAGTAGGTAAAATTTAAAAAAGTGGGGGGACAGATAGAATGTGGGACTTTAGAGGAGTAACAGAAAGAGACAGCTTCTGTTTTCTGGGGTGGGAGAAAACAGAGCAAGGACTTCTTCATGAAGAAGGAGCATTTATTTTATTTTATTTTTTAAAAAATATTTATGTTTTTAGCGAGAGGGGGAGGAAGAGAGAAAAAGAGGGAAACATTAATGTGTGGTTGCCTCTCATGTGCCCCCTACTGGGGACCTGGTCCATAGCCCAGGCATATGCCCTGACTGGGAATCCAACCAGGGACCCTTTGGTTCACAAGCTGACACTCAGTCCACTGAGCCACACCAGCCAGGACAAAGGGCATTTAAATTGGAACTCAAAGGGTAGACAGGATTTTGAGAGGTGGGACATGGGGGAGGGGCTTTAAGGGGGGAAAAGAGGAGAGATATATGAAAATTGATAATCCCATTCCTTCGCTTCCTCTGTCACCTTCTTTTTCACTTAGAGTGGAATCCATGGGTGAGAAGATGGGTGATTACATGTCCTTTAAGTCTCACTGTTGAGCTGGGGAGACATGAATGTGACTGCATTATGGAAAAGTTAAACTCTAGTTAGCCATTGAGTCTTGAGTAATCAAAAGGGAGTAGAATTAACAGGCTGGAAGAGTGGGGTGGAGGTTTTGGGGATGGAATTCAGACAGAAATTCAGATGGTCTATGAACATCTGAGTACATCAGAAATCTGACTCTGAGAATTAGCCTGTTTGAAGAGTTTGAAAGAGCTTCTCTGTCAAGACCAGTAAGATGCTCATTGGAGAGGCTGGTAGGCATGGATGATCTGGACAGTGGGGAGGAGGGAAAGTGTTATGAAGAATGTCTCAGCAACTCCTTTGTAAGAGAATGTGGCCTAGTTCAGTCTGGGGGTAGGGACATGTGGGTGGGCATCCTTGTTGGGCTGCTGGACAGGTTTTCTCTGCAGTAGCAGCAGGAGGAGAAGAATAAGCTGCTACTGTCCAGCTGGGAAAGATACATACAACCCCGGATTTCTGGGAGATTGAGCATTGCCCCTCCTTCAGTGGACCATGGTCTCATGTCAGGTTTCTGATAATCCCTCCTGCTCCGGGTATCTCCTCTCTGTGCCTGTGCCCTGATGCCCTTCGATGCGCAGTGTCCTCAGATTTCATCTAAGTATGAGTGTTTGGATGGAGGACCCTAGCATGATTGGATCGGGGTCCCTGGGAATGTATACAGTAGCAGAGAGGGACAGCATTATGAAGAGTAAAGGTGAGGAGATGTCTTCTGATCATTTTGGACAAGCTGCCAACACACAGAGAAGCTTCTTATATAAGATGGTCAGAAAGGATTCCAGGAAGCTAAGGCTTAGATTTAGGGGTATTGTTTTTAAGGAGATGGTGGGATGACCAACTGGAGTCATCTAGAGCCTTACTCTGTTCTTGTCCTCCTGTCACATAGCTATGAAACTTACAAGCAGCCTCCCATGTGCTGGCCCCTGCCAATCGTCATTGTAGGGCCACCGTGGGAGACTCCTACCTGACGAGGGGTGTGAAGAGGGGTGTGAATAAGGCCTTCGAAGGCTGAACCCTGCATTGGAACTGGAGCCCCTTTCAGGGCTATAGCTTGTCAACTAATATGCTCATTCATTCAGTCAGCAAATATTCATCGAGGCCATGTCATATGGTACATGGTGACAGCACAGGTGTGGTCCTATTCCTTTCAACTGTCTGTCTGATACCCTAGAGGTGTGATTTCATAGCCCTTGGCTGTTATATTTATTTTTTGGGGGAAGAGGTCTATGTTTCTTTTTATTATGCTTTCTTTAATGTTGTTTATTTACTTGGCAGATAAAGCTACAGACCCAAGCATGTCAGAACAGGATTGGTCAGCTATCCAGAATTTCTGTGACCAGGTGAACACTGATCCCAATGGGTAAGATGACTGTCACGCTTGACTCTGTGGGTACCTCAGACTAAGTGCACGCTGTTTTGTCTTGGGACTGTTTAACAGCTAGGCTTCCTTTCATTTTTCCTTCCATGATAGCAAATTCCATATAGCAAATTCATGTGGCTTTCAAAAAAGCAAAATAGTCACTTTATAACTGGCAATTATTTTTAAAAATTTTAAGTAGTCTTATGAAACACTGACACTCAAGAGACCTGAATGTTATAGATAGAGTTAGCAATGTGAAATAGATCAGTGTATTTTCCATAATTTAAATGTAAACTTTCTTCAGAAGAGGCAGGAAAAAGGCAAAATTGTGTTGAATTCTGTTTCCAGAGTGTCTCAACAGGAAATGAAGAATCCAGACTTTTAAAAAAGATTTTATTTATTTATTTTTAGACAGAGGGGAAGGGAAGGAGAAAGAAAGAGAGGGAGAGATACATCAATGTATGGCTGCCTCTTGCTTGCCCCACACTGGGAAACCTGGCCTGCAACCGAGACATGTGCTCTGACTGGGAATTGAACCGGTGACTCTTTAGTTCTCAGGTTGGCATTCAATCTACTGAGCCACACCAGCTAGGGCCCAGATGCTTAATCTGCATATTACTGACTATTTAGTATTGAGAAATGGACAGAAAGTTTGATCACATTGTCTACTCTAGTCTTTATCTGACAACAAACAGGGTGTGTACTGCTCACAGTCTGGCTACCCACAGGCCTGGGTCTGTCTGCTCAGCTTGGAGTTTAGGGGTGGGTGGGCTGGGGAGGGTAATGTGCTTTGGACAGTAGCAGTTGCAGGAAAGATAGGTGGGGGTTGGCCTCCTTCAGAGGCTTGTGAATGGGCTGCATGCCAGTCACAGTCTATCTCTGCTGTGGGACCAGAGCTCCTGGAAGGGAGGTGACTTTATGGAGCACACTTAGTCAGACTGGTTAGTTTTTACCTGTCCACCCAGAGTCCCTCTGTCTTTGTTTCTCCTTAGCCCCATCCATGCACCCTGGCTGCTGGCCCATAAGATCCAGTCTCCACAAGAGAAAGAAGCTCTTTATGCCTTAACGGTGAGTTTGACCTGTAGCCTCAGCTCTCCTGTCCTGAGGCCAGAGAGAGCTGGGCCTCAGCCCCATTTTGGTGTCCTGGGGGGCCTGAGAGGTGCATCTTACTGGCCATGAGAAAGCAGACCACAGGGAGGTTGGGCTCCAATTTCCCCATCCTAGGTCTGTTTCTAGGGAGCAGCACTGAGCCCGCTTTGGGAGAAGGAAAGGAATGTTTTTTTTTTTTCCCTTTGCTCTTTATAGTCCAGGCCTGGCAAGTCCAGTGCCTACAGGGCCAGACTGATGACATAAATGAGTGAGCCACTGGGTGAGGATCATAGTCATGGAGACCACATGCCCAGTCAATGGAGGATGCTGTGGTGTGGCACCAGCTAGCTATTGTTAGGCATGAGTTTGGGCCCATAGTTGTTAGGACTCCCTGTTTTTCAGGAGAAACCATAAATCCAGATTTTTATATGAATTCTCTGAATGTTTGATGTTGGTAACTAATTTGAAATGTTAAATAGTAGTATGGACCAAAGAAAACATATGTAGGTCCCTCTTGCATGCCAGTAGGGATCCTGTGGCTTGGCAGTTCACAGGACTTACATACCAAATGTTGTCTCTGAGGGGAAGGGGCTCACCTGCATGAAGGGGGGGTGACCTCCTTCAAAGGTGAGGTGACTTCAGGGTACATATCTCACTGACCTGTTTCCTGGGCACAGACCTGTCAGATACAGCAAGATCAAATATGTGCTTTTAAAAAACATCTGAAAATGTCTCCCTTCTCCCAAACTTCAGTGTCCTCATAGTCCTAAGTAAACACTAGCCCTGGTTCCAGCAAGTGCTCATCAGACTTGAGATGAGCCTGGAGCCAGTGATTTCCCCATTCTCATGGGAGTCCTGGGTCTATGCAGGTGCTGGAGACATGTGTGAACCACTGTGGAGAGAAGTTCCACAGCGAGGTGGCCAAGTTCCGCTTCCTGAATGAGCTGATCAAAGTGTTGTCCCCAAAGGTGGGTACACTGGTCTTAGCCCTGTTTACTGTACTGTACCTGGCCCAGCCTTTAAACTCCAAAGGCAGGCCCATTCCTGGACAGACCCTGCAGCCTGTCTCAGGTTTGAGAGGGAGCTGAGAGAGGAAGCCCTGCATGGGAAAGCTTTCTTCTCCAAGGTCTAGGATGACCTTGCTGATTCTTACCCTCCCCTGTTAGCATCTTCAAATTATTCTCCATTTAAAAATGGTCTTTGGATGGGTGGCCTACAGTGGGTGAGGAACTCTAGCTTGGAGCACAGGTTTCCTGACAGACAGCAAGAAATATCAGGTGTGACATTAAGTCATATCACCTCTTGCCATGTGCTCCGTACCTTTTCTCCTAGCACCTGTCTTAGCTCTGCCATTCTTGGGTAGCTGACATGGATGGAGCCTTGCTGCTTCCCAGCAACAGTTCTCTTGATACCAGCTGAATGTCCTACAGTTTAATTCAGTTTAGTCCTGACACTCACTACCCAGAGCAGAGTGCAGATCCTCCATGTTCAGGACTCAGTCATACCTAGACTACGCCTAATTTAAACATCAGCCATGAGTCTCGTTGCTCTTCTGCCTGACCAATTACAAATTTGGGGGTTCCCATGACCGCCTCTACAAGGTTCCATAATTCAACAGAAAGAATCAAAGAACACAGGAAAGCACTGTACTTACTATTTTTATAAAGGATACAAATGGAAGAGATACATAGGCCAAGGTCTTAGGGGGGAGGGAAGCAGAGCTTACATGCCTTTCCTTGTGGAATCCAAGCACATTACCTTCCCAGCACATCTGTGTGTTCAGTCAGGTAGCTCTGTGAGCTTTGTTTCAGAGTTTACCTGGAGTTCTAGTATGTAGGCACGAGTGATTAAATCATTGGCCAATTGACCGTACTCACTCTCCAGCCCCCAACGCTCCCCACTGGGGGTTGAATAAGGCTGCAAGTTCCAACCATCTAGTGACATGGTTGGTCTTTCTGGCATAGTCATCCCCTCTCTTGAAACTAAGTGCCCACCCTGAGTGGTTAGCTTAAACTCAGCAAGGTCCAAGGGGCTTATTGTGAATAACAAAAGATTCCTATCACTCGGGAAATCCCAAGGGTTTTTGAAACTCTGTGCCAAGAACTGTAGTCAAGGTTCAAACATATTCTTTTATTATTTCACGCTTGATCCAGTCAAAAAACGAATGTTCCCAGTGACTCTAACCTAGGCCAGTATATGGTGGGTTTTAATTTTAGCTGTTTTTGAGCTTGATTTCTTGAAAGCCAGCAAGAGCACTCAGTCTTGTGCTAGGTGATTTGACCTCTCACTGTGCTTCAGCTTTCAACCACCCTTGGGGGGCTGGCCTCTCTGGGCCTCAGCAGCTGTGTCTTTTGCACTACTGTGGGCTGGGTGCTCTACTAAATCCCTTCCCGATCTGTAATTATCTTTCCTGCTTGTTTTCAGTACCTGGGATCCTGGACCACAGACAAAGTTAAAGGAAGAGTCGTGGAAATACTGTTTAGTTGGACAGTCTGGTTTCCAGAAGACATTAAGATCCGAGATGCTTATCAGATGCTGAAGAAACAAGGTCTGACTCCATTACTCATACTGCATTGCCTTTCTCATAGTACTTGTTTCTTTTTGCTTTTTTTGTGTGCTTTGGAATTTTTTGGTGAAAACTGGACATCTTTATAGGACAGAGGAGACTGAAACAAGTAATTTCCAATATCTGGAAATGGGCAAACCTTTCCTTCTGGTGGGCAGAAGCCAAGCTGGGTTTGAGATTGTTGTTGCTGTGGTTACCCTTGCTACACCAGACTTCATATTCCTCCAACGTTAGCTTGTGTTTAGGGTGGGGGCTGATTTGCTAGATTTTTTCTCAATATCTGCTTCACTCTTAGCGTAAGGTCTTTCTTCAGTCAGTACCTCATAGAGGGTCTTATTCCCTTGCCTTTCCTGACAATAGGAGGTCCATTCTTAGTTGTTACTCAGTAGTGGTGTCGTCATCTCTGCTGTGACTAGGCCTCAGTCTTAGGTAGGCATTATGTCCCTGGACTCATGAGAGACAGAGACAGACACAGACACTGACACCTCCAGAGGTTCTATGTTCACTTGCCAAGTTATGAATTTGTATGCTATCCATGCCTTTCTGTGTCCTATGTGGAAGCTGGGCATCCATGTTCCCTCTCTCTTGGGCTCTGTAGAGATAGGAACCGGATTCAGGATGGACTGTTTTCCTGTGTCACACGTACTCAATGTTTTTAGGAGTGTCAGGGATCCCACTCTACTTTTTGGGCCCTGAGATACGTATCTGCACAAAATGATCAATATTTTTACATCATAGAGCCCGTTTACCACTAGCCATAGGCTCTGGTTCTGCTCTCAGTAGGCTCTGATGTCTTTGTGCTGGTTCCCTGGGTTCTCTGGAGGGAGGATGCAGATTATACCCTGGGTGTATTCATTAAAGCTATTGACAGTGTTTCCTAGCTGGACATCAGGAATCAGGGTCTATAAGGGTTTATACTGCTGAACTCAGTGGGTACCCATATCAGTATCATCGCTTCATGAATTGCATGTTTCAGGAATCATAAAGCAAGATCCTAAACTACCGGTGGATAAAATCTTGCCTCCACCTTCTCCCTGGCCCAAGAGCTCCATCTTTGATGCTGACGAAGAAAAGTCAAAGGTAAGGAGCTCTTCCCTGACCTTGGTGGCCTACCTGGAACCTAATCAGACCCCTTCTTTAGGGATTCCCTTCAGATATCCCTGGAATGTCTTCTGAACCCTTGAACCAAAGTGTGGGAGAACATGGTAAGGGGGCTAGTGGGTTCTTTCTGGAGCAGGTTTTTATGAGTGAAATAGCATAAGGTCTGGGTATTTTCTGTAGTGTGGATGGTCGTTCATATCCAGTGTGTGTGGAATGGAGGAAGGTGTTGGGGAGGAAATAGTCCATTCTTTGTTGGTTCAGGTCTTTTTAGTGCCAGTAAACCTGCTCCCACCCATTTTTATTTTACTACTGCTTCCCAGAATCCTCAGACATCAGTAAAGAGAAGGAAGGGAAGGAAGATGGTCAAAACTCAGGCCAAGACCTGGGGTAACCCTAGAGAATCAGTGGTGGCACTGCTTTGGGTCATTTCTGGTCTTCCTCAGGCACAAGGTCTGTTAAGTATTGTGCTAGGAAAGCTCCAGGCCATATGTGTTTCTCTGTGGTACCTTTTGCCTTCCAACTGTACCTTTGTCCCCTTGGATCCGTGTGTTCTGTGGCCATGCATCCCTGTACGCAGATGAGCTGGGCTGTGCTAGGTTTTGCTGCCTTTCTCTCTGTCTCCTCTCCTACTGGTTCCTTACAGTTCCAGAGGGTGGTAGGAGCAAGGGAAGAGGTAGGTCATGGACTTGAGAAAGAGAAGAATCCTGAGTCACTTTGGAAAAGCTGCTTACACTGTCTAGGGCTTAGTGTTCCCATCTTTCCTGCCATCCATTCAGCAAAGATAGAGTGACTCCTATGTGCTAGGTGTTCTGCTGGGCATTGGGAGTCACATCACCAAGGTCTGTTACAACACAGAGTCCATCATTCAGGACAACTCGACACTGTTGACACTTGGGCAAGATAGTTTTCTTGTTGGGGCTGTTTTGTGCACTATAGGGTGTTTATAGCATCCCTGGACTCTACTCACTAGATGCCAGTAGCATCCCTAATTGTGACAACCAAAGTATCTCCAGACTTTGCCAAATGTCATCCTCCACCTTCCTACCCCATTGAAACTAGTGCCTGTGGAGATAGTGATAGTATATGATTGTGTTACTGCAAGGATTTGGTCAGAATATGCATGTGAAATATATGGGCTCCTATTGTTAGCGTTAACTTTTCTATTGCTGATGCCACTCACTGGCCATTTGACACAGAGGGGATTAGCTTCTTCTCTTTCTGTTCACCTTCAGCTTCTATCAAGGCTTCTGAAGAGCAGCCACCCTGAGGATCTGCAGGCTGCGAACCAGCTGATCAAGAGTTTGGTCAAGGAGGTGGGTGTTTTTCCACTGGGTTCTGCAGAACCAGCCTTGGATAGGAGCTGTATAGTGTGTGTGCGCATATGTGGTGGTGTAGATGCATCCCCAGGCCACTGAGGAGAAGGTGGCCTCCCCATCTGAGCCGGCGAACAGCCATTGACTCCCTTGGGCAGCAGGTGGTGAATGGAAGCAGGGACCACACTATGTGCTTTCCAAGTGCTTCCATTCAGGAGTGCAAAGCATTTCACAGACATCATTTTCTGTCCCAGTGACAGTTACTGTGTAGACAAAATCCAGGTTTGGGAATCTGTTTTTCAGAGAGTTATGGCTAATGGTACAAAGTAGGGGCTTGCTAGGCCCCCAGCTGTACTGTCTTCCCCAGGAACCCTGGCTTTGAGGATTTTCTTCCCCTGCTGAGTGAACATTCCCTCCATTCTGTGTTTAGTGATTTCCCTGAGCTTTCTCTTCACAGTGCAGTGCACACTTCTCACCCCCATTCAGGCTTTATCTAGGGCTCTGCCCCTCACTGCCATCCTCTCCTTTCTCCCAAAGGAGCAGGAGCGATCAGAGAAGGTATGCAAGAGAGTCAGTGCTGTGGAGGAGGTACGGAGCCATGTGAAGGTGCTGCAGGAAATGCTGAGCAGGTACCGCAGGCCAGGGCAGGCCCCACCAGACCAGGAGGCTCTGCAGGTACTCTTCTCTAAACATAAAAAAATAAATAAGTAAAAAATTATCAAGAGTAACTGAGTATAACCAACATACTAGAAAGCTGCACATATTTATAGTGTACTTTATGTGTGTTGATGTGTCCATCTGTGCAGCCATCGCCACAATCAAGAATTCTTTAGATCCTGGATGCAAGTCCCTTATCAGACAATTTTCTCCTGTCTTTTCACTGTCTTAACTGTATTTTGAAGCAAAAGGTTTTAATTTCGAAGTTGAATTTGCCTTTTTTTGGTTGTTGTTCCTGGTGCTTTGACATCATATCTGACACAGCACTGCCTGCTGAGTGACCACTCAGTCTGTATGGAGCTCTGCTTTCTGCCCTTCTCTGCATTCTAGCTTTTTATGCTTCACTGCACAGAAGAGACCTTTCAGAAAGTTTACCTGTCCTTCTATTTCATGAGGCTAGCAGAAATGAACTAGTCTTTCCCACTACCAAATTCCTGAGACAAAAATCTATTTGGCTAGTGTGACTCATGTATCTACCTGGGTCAGTCAGCTGTGACTAGGATTAGGCAGTTACAGAGAAACCTGTGCTGGTCTTCCTCTGTGGCTGCAGGGGACTGCTCAGAAGTGTTGGGAGCCCGGGCCAGGCAGACACTGCAGAACTGATCTGTGGTGAGGTTGTGTTACCAGACCACTTCTGCATTGGGGGTGCCCCTGCCTTGGCACAGTCTGGGACATTTTGCATGTCAGGCAACCTCCAAGTTCTTGACTCCTGAAGCAAAAAATTTAAGACACGAGTCCAGGTGAAAGTGAAAGTGAATTTATTAAAGCTTAGGACAGTGAGGCAAAAGAAGAGTCCTTGGAGACAGGATCCAGGGTGAGCCTAGGACAAACTGCTGCTGTCCACTGCTCCCCTGGGTGCAAGTCTTGTCAGGACCCCCAGAGTTTAGGATAGAAGAAGCAAAGTACATGCCTGAGGAAAGTGGAGCTTGGGCATGCTCAGAAGAGCGTGGGCTGGTGTTCTTTGTCCTGAGCATTTTATCTGTTTTCTGTAGTTGGGAATTTTAGGGGATATCCCAGCAGAGGATCTCAACAGAATATTCGTTATATTTCAGGTGTGTCGCTTTGTGTGCTCTGATCTATTGAAATGAGCATGTAGTGGTCATTTTCTGGTCAGTTTTACCTCTGTCTTGGTTTACTGTGGATCTACCTGGTTTTTGTTGTCTACCTCCTCATGATGGTTTAAATCATCTGTTCTTAGGCATCTTCAGTTAGGGAGGGTAGGATCTTGCAATTTATTAGCTGGCTGTTAATTAACTGTCAGCCATTCCAGCCCTTTGTTTTAGTCATTTGTCTCAATTTTCCACATTCCACTTGCCAGGGAATTTTCCTTTTTTTTTTTTAACTAACCTTCCACAGTTGTACCAGAGACCCTCAGGAGAGTTGGCACATTGCTCTTTTAAACAGCACGGTTTTTCCCCAGCCAAGATAATAGCCAGCTGTGAGGTGGAGAGATGCAGCAGGAAAGAAAACTTCATCTTTATGGTGGATAAAAGCAATATTGGAAAATGTGGCAAATAAGTATTGGCCAGTGGCTTCCTGATACTGAACCCTAGAATCAGGCAGGTTTACCTGCCACCTAGGATGTTTCTGACACACCACTGTCTTTCCCACCAGGGGTTTCTTCTTTAACACTTAGATCAGGTAGGAGCAGGGCTGAAAGTGGACTTCACATACTATAAGCAGGTAGCACTCAAGAGCAAAGTGGTAAAAACAGAAAACAAAAAGGAGGAGAGCAAAGTGGGAAGAAGGGGTTCCTTTTTGCTTCCTCTTCCAGGCTCACCTGTTGGATATATTATTTCACCAGCCCCAGGAAGAGGGGCTCGAACATTAACTTAGTTAATTGAGCTCCCTTGCAGGGAAGGAAGCTTGAGATGTGTAGAAGCCGTACCTCCTCCTCAGCAATATGTGGATGGTGAAATTGTCTGGAGCACTCTCCCTGTGATGCCAGAGATGAGATTTCTCAGATGTTGGGGGCGGGGCCAATCATGGGAGGGAGTGTTGCTGTAAAGGGAAAATTGGCATCGGACAGCAGTTGGATGGGGAGTCGCTGCAGGCTTCCATGGTGGTGGGGGGGTGGTGGTCCTCCATTGCTAAAACTGTTCTTGCCAAGGCAAGGGGAGGGAACTTATAGAAGAGAATGCTGTACACTTACATGGTGGGTTCTTTCTGAGCTAAGATCCTATTGCCCTTTTACTTATTGTCTTAAAAAATTCCCATATAATTGTAGCCTAAACTGTTCTTGAAGTGGTAACTGCCATGTTACTTCAAAGCTGCAGTCATGAATTTGGGGCTGATTAAGGAGAACTCGTGAAGCACAGGCCCTGCTACTTACTTAGGAAGGCCCTGGGCCTCCCCGTGGGTCCTGGGTGTGTGGTGAACTGAGCTCTATTTCCCAGGCTGTATATGAGAGGTGTGAGAAGCTGCGGCCCACCCTGTTCCGGCTGGCAGGTAACACCATTGATGATGACGACGCACTAGGTAATGGTTCTTTTTCTTTCGGTGCAGGTAGCATGCAAGCAGACATGCTACTTCCTGCCTCTGTGGTGCCAGAAACAAGGCAAAATGGGTTTCTGGGTTTATGGTGTTGGGCTTAAAAAGACATGGCCTCAGTTGACTTAGAACTGCTTTCTAGAAGAATCTAGCCTTAAGCAAGTCAGCAGGTGGTCTGAAAGCTTAGGAAGGGGAAGAAATGTACCATGTAAGATGGAGTGTGAGGGTAACAGAAGAAAGAGAAGATGCTGCTGATAGCTTGAAGAAAGGCTGGACATCCCACAGAGGCCAAGATACGTTTGCAAGTGGTTATCTTGGAGGTCCCCCCATCCCGAGTGCTTTCAGGGACTAGGTGCATAACCTAAGGAGTTAGCCTGATGAGAGGAGGAGACAGTGGTAGGGAGAATGGAGAATTTTAATAGCTGAACAGGGTATTAAAACATTTAAACTTCTTTATTGAAAATCTAAAAACATATCAAAGGGGAATAATATAATAAAATCCTGTGTACTTTTCAGCTATCAAAAATGATCAACTTGTAACCAATCTTTAGATTTTGTTTCTTCTGTACCACTCTCCACACTGCTGCCATTCTGTTTTGAAGCAAATTCCAAACATTTCAAAGTAATTAAATATTCAGTGTTCAGAGGTCCCTGGCATTTCGCTCTTTTAACCATCTCTTGCTGTTTGCTCCCCTCCTTTTTAAACAGTTTGTTCTAAAGCAGATTCAAAAGAAAAGCCATACTTTGAAAGTGGTTGGTATTTCTTAAGTCTTTTAATAGACAGCCCCCATGCTCTCCTTATTTTTTGCATGAAAAATACATCCTTTGACTTGTATAGTTTTCTTGATCTTAGTTTTCTGATGGCTTAGTGTTTAGCATGATATTTTTTAAAAAAATTCCTGATATTTCTTATAAATTGGATTGGGAGCTTGATCAGATTCAGGTTCAACTGGGGTAGGGACAGGGGGAAGCAAGAATACTTCCTAAGTGGTGTTCAGGAGGCCCACAGTGTCTAGTTGGGGACAAGAAATAAGTAGTTGATCACTGCTGAGGAGTAATCTTCTGGCACTTTGGCCTACAGAGCCCCTGGTCCTGTGTTCTCGCTCTCTCCCGGGAGAGAGTTTTTGCAGGTAAACCAGACCATGAGATACTCATGTAGTTTTTGAAATCTGGGTGTATTTTGTACTTTCAGGACATTTTACTTTGGACATTAAATTTTCCTCAGGAATCCTTTTTTTAAAGAGATTTTATTTATCTATTTTTAGAGAAGAGGGGAAGGGAGAGAGAAGAGAAGGAGAGAAATATCATTGCGTGGTTGCTTCTCATGCACCTCCAACTGGCCCACAACCCAGGCATGTGCCCTGACTGGGAATCAAACCAGTGACCCTTTGGCTCGAAGGCTAGAACTCAGTCCACTGAGCCACACCAGCCAGGGCATCCTCAGGAATTCTTGATCTGTATTTAGATTTTTTAAAGGTAGATTCATGTACCAGTTTGTTCCCTACATACTTAAAAGCTTTTCAATAACTGAATAAAGTACCAAAATTTTTTTAATATTCATATTCACATTGATAAAACAGCTTTCTATTTTAATTTTAGATTAATTAAAATAAAGTTTTAGTTCTTTAGTTGATGGAGCCATATTTCAACTGTTGGCCATCATGTTGGCCAATACAGGTATAGAAGGTGAAAAAATTTGTTTTTATTTATTTATTTATTTATTTATTTTCAGAGACGGGGGATGGGAAGGAGAAAGAGAAGGAGAGAAATATCAATGTGTGGTTGCCTTTCATGTGCCCCCTACTGGGGACCTGACCCACAACCCAGGCATGTGCCCTGACTAGGAATCGAACCTGCGACCCTTTGGTTTGCAGCTTGCACTCAATCCATTGAGCTACACCAGCCAGGTTGTTTCTCTTATATCTTTTTTTTTTAATATTGAGGGATTTATATTTTAAAATCATCTATTTTATTTTTTTTACTTATTTTTTAGAGAGAGGGGAAGAGAGAGAGAAAGAGAGGGAGAGAAACAGTGATGTGTAAATGATACGTCGATCAGTTACCTCTTACAAGTCTCGTCCCCCACCCCAACTGGGGACCTGTCCTGCAACCCACGCATGTGCCCTGACCAGGAATTGAACTGGTGACCTGTTGTTCATAGGCTGGCACTCAATCCACTGAGCCACACCAGCCAGGGCCCTCCTATATCTTGAAAACTGAAAGTGTTGGGGTTCAGGGATTGAGTGACTAGATGTAATAGAGGGGCCTGATCACATGATCTGGGGGAAGGGGCATGGATATACTGAATCTGGCAGAGCCGTGTGATAGCTATGTTGTGGAGTGGCTTTAAAAAACTGAGGTTGGTAGCCAAACCTGGTGATTCTGAGTTTTCTGTCATTCTTCAGTAGAGATTCTTCAGGCAAATGACCTCCTCACCCAGGGTGTTCTGCTGTACAAGCAGGTTATGGAGGGCTGTGTCATCTTTGGGAACACAGTGAGCAGCACAGTGGGAGACATACCTGTCTCCAGAGGTATGTGCAGAGAGCCTTCCCCCGCCCTCTGCTTTGATGCAGCCTGCAAATACCAGAAAAGAAATGTCTCTCAGAATATTCTGGGTTATGATGTAGAAATGAGAAAACTTGACCTCTTTCTGTTTCCTGCAAGAACTGCCACACATGCCTTGATGAGTTGACTGACAGGCTGGACCCCAGCTTTGGCTATAAGAGGCAGGTGGCTATATTTGCACCCAAGTTTATATTCCACTTCTCACAAGTACATACTTATGGGAGCTGGAGACCAAGAAAGTGATCTTTTTCAGTGGTTCCTGATGCCAGGCTAGCTGCATCAGAATCATCTGTAATACTGGTTAAAATGTGGACTCTTAGGTCTCTGGCTTCAACCTTCTGAATCAGGATTGCTTATAGGTAGGCCTGGATATTTGCATTTTTATTAAGCACCGCAGGTGATTCTGATTAGCTATGGTCAGAAGCCTCGAAAGGGCTCTGAATTGGAGAAGACAGTTCTGCTGTGTCAAGACCATCAGAGGAGGATTTTGGCTCCTGGGTGGGAAGGCAGTCACTCTGGCTCACTTACTTCAGATGCCAGCTCAGGCTATATCAAGCCTTTCTCCTGAGCTTGTGCTTCTGGGGGTGTGTTGAGGGTGGGGTGATGTGATGTCTTTTGATTGGAAGGAGGCCTGATGGAAGCTGATAGGCTTCTAAGTTGAGACTTGGCTCTTATTCTGACTGACTTGCCTTCCTAAATCTGTTTGTTTCTAGTCTTTCAGAATCCAACAGGCTGCATGAAGAACTGCCTGATGGACTTGGAGGTGGACAGTGGATCTGAGCCAGCTGGGACCGGAGCACCATCTCTACTTCATCAGGACCTGGCAGCCTTAGGTGAGGGTGGTTGGTTGGGGAGAGGTACCGAATGGTCCTGGCTCCCAGGGAGCATGAGTAAGCTGGTTCCCCTTAGGGAGAACATGCCTGTTTTAGAGGGAATTGGGTGTACTGGGAAGCTCAGAGAGGCCTTCTTTCACTTAGTCTCAGATCTGCCGTGGATGAGGTGAATGACTGGCTACTTTGCTTTACCTAAGCTTTCTAAGTGTTCTAGAAAGGTTGGACATGGGGTCATTCTCCAGCTCCTATCAGGTAGAGTTACTGGTGTGCATCTTTCTCTGTTCCTTCCTTGTAGGAATCAGTGATACTCCAGTTACCAACAAGGTAAGGAAGCTCTTTTCGGGGGCCACAGAGGAGAGCAGAGGGGAGGTCCCTTGAACCTAGTGCTGTCTAGGGGAAGAGGGGGGCTACGGCATAGCCTAGGGGGTGCTTGCAGACTTGGAGGCAAAAGCCTCTTCCTCAGCTCTACTATCTATGTAAGCCTGGAACCCCAGAGGGAAGACATCCTTTTCTTCTCATACCCCTACCCTCTTCAGTAGTGCCCGCCTGCTTATTGAAGGTCTACTTGGAGTCATGTTCTCTTGCCCTTTCTTGCCTACCTGTGTCAGGCAGTGAAGTCAGCCTGGGTTGCAGTGGCTTTGGTGGGGTCAGGAGAGCTATGACGCACTGTCACCATGGCTGATGGTCATTCACGCCCTGGCCTTATTTTATTTTATTGTTTTTATTTATTTTTGGTGTTCTGACTGGGAATCCAACCTGTGATGTTTTGCTTTGCGGAATGATACCCAACCAACTGAACCACACCAGTCAGGGCCTGGCCTTACTTTAGCCGTTCCTGGTTTGGCAGGTTGCTGAGCAGAGCTGCTGTAAGGAAGAGAGGAATCCTGCCAGCACGCTGCCAGGTGGTGGTGTTGAGAGCCCGTCGGCAGAAAGGAGCTTGTTGGACCTCCTCTCCTCACAGCCACCCTCGGGCCCTCTGTGAGTCTGTGGGTGGGGAGGGTGAGGGGGCTCCTGTGTGCAGATAATGCTCATGGCACCAAGGCTGGGATGAGCCTCCAAGGCAGGCAGAGCCCTCTCACTCTGGAGGGACTTCTTTGCTTCCCCTCTTCTTTTACTCCCATTGTAAGTCAGGGAAGGACACACTCTGGCCAGGACCTCTGGAGGTTTTGTTTAAGCAGTAGCAGCAGTAGATAATGATGTTTTTGTTGTATAGGTGGGTTTTTCCTTTTATGATTATAATTTAATTTGAAATGAAGTAAAATTTGATCATGAGAGGAACAGTTAGTATAGAAAGTCCCTAATGTCAACCCCTAAGACAATGTTGAATGTTCCTTCTTTGCTTTTTCTCTATACATGTAGTAATGTGTTACTGTCTCTTATTTTTACAGAAATGAGGTCATAATTTACAAACTGTATTCCAGTGTGTTTTTTTATATCACGTTAATATCTTTAATATGTTTTCATGTCAGTTTATATAAATTTGTTTCATTCTTTCCAATAGTTATATAATAATTCACACACACACACACACACACACACACGTATACATGCATTTAATCATTTCCTTCTTGTGGATCTTTACATAGCTTCCAGTTTGGAGGCACTTGGGTAGTGATTACAGTACAGATTTTCTAAAAGTAGAGGTGCTCCAAGCTGTGCATATGAATACATTTCCCAAGATCCTGTCCCTTTGCCTCTGGAAATATTGGAGCAGTTTGCCTTCTGTCAGCAACCTGAGTGCCCATGACCCTGGTGAAGAGAGACCACAGGGCTCTGGTGGCAGTAATGTGCCAGGTGGTCGTACTGATTGCACCCAGAAGGGCTTTTTCCAGTTTACTTTCTCTGATCACTCCGTAGGGGCCAGTCATCATTCTGATTTTGGTGGGTTACTTCTATCTGGACTTTAGTTTTTCAAAAACATTTTCAATTGATATTGCAAATGGACAAAATGATAAAGAAGTATGAATGAAGTGGTCCATGTAACTTGTGTTACCATCATCCTGCATTATTTCACCCTGGTGATCACGTGTGGGAAACTGAGCCTGATGGAGCTTCTGTTGTCAGGGACTGCTGACAGGTACATTAATTACCTCACACATTCCACTAAGTGTTTCTCAAACATTTTTCTCATTTAATTCTTAGGACACCATTAGAAGACTGAGGCATAGGTTAAATTATTTATATAAAGTCATATACCTCTCAAATATACACACATATCTATGTACATACATATATTTCTTTTTTTCCCCTTCTTGTTCTTCAGAAATCCTAATTACAGATTCCTGGAATTCTTGCTGGTCTTGATATTTTTTATTATATTTATTGTTTCAGGAATTATATTCCACAGAAAAATAGCCCCAAGGAAGTGCCGCCAGGTACTAAGTCATCTCCTGGTTGGTCCTGGGAGGCTGGCCCATTGGCTTCATCCTCATCTTCCCAAAATACACCTCTGGCTCAAGTGTTTGTCCCTTTGGAGTCTGTTAAGCCCAGTAAGTGCAGTTTCACCCTGTTATTTTCCTTCTCTCTATTAGATACCTAGCGTTATCCCCTCTGGATTCATAGGAATGGCTCTTGAACTGGGGAAGATGAGTGGTGGAAACTTTGCCTCAGGGCAGAAGATAAGGCGGTGACTTCATGTCTTTTAGTTAATATTTTCCTGAAAGTTTTCTCTGTCTTGGGGTGGACACAGTGAAGTACTCTTGTATTGGCGGGCAGGATTTAATTAGGGTGCTTGAGTCTTCTTAGGGACATGATGTTCATTCATTTGGAATTCAAGAAGGTAATGTTCAGTGTGGCCTGAAATACTTCAGAAGAGGCAGAATTAGAGGAAGGGGACAATTTGGCTGGTAATTCTCCTCTTCTAGGGATCCTCATTAAGGCAGGAAAGTAGATGTTACCCTTTTTATAAAGGAAAGGAAACTGAAGGTCCAGCTAAGTACGGTGACTGCCTATGCCCAGTGCTAGTGTGTGAGCAGGAAACAACTGTGCTTTAGATCTTGGGCCTGGCCCTCTTCTGTGGGCATAGGGCCCTGTTGTGGTTTGGTGTGGTGAGGTCAGGCTACAGAGAGCCCTGGAACCAGGCAGAGCAAGTTAAACAGTCAGTAAGCAGTAGGAGGCCTTTGCATACTTACTTTGTTAATTTTTGATTTAAAAATAATCCACGTTCAGCCCTGGCTGGTGTGGCTCAGTGATTGAGTGCCAGCCTGCAAAACAAAGGATCGTCGGTTTGATTCCCAGTCTAGGGCACATGCCTGGGTTGCAGGCCAGGCCCCCAGTAGGGGGCGTGTGAGAGGCATTAATGTTTCTCTCCCTTGCTTTCTCCCTCCCTTCCCCTTTAAAAATAAATAAATAAAATCGTTAAAAAAATAAAAATAATCCATGTTCAATGTTAGTTGATTGGTTTTGATAACTGTGCTGTGATTTTATAAAATGTTAACATTTGAAGAAGCTGGGTGAAGGGTATATGGGAATTTTTTGTTACCTTTGTAACTTTTTATAAATCATAAATTATTAAAAACAAAGTAAAAAAATTAAAAGCAAAAAAATACATGTTCAACATAAAAATTTTAGAAAAGAGAATAGACTAGAAAATTAAAATCATCTGTACCATTATCACCCAGAGATGGAAGTTCTGTTAATGTCTTAATGTAGTTTCGTTTCTTTTTTTTTCTTTTCCTTTCTCTTTCTCTTTCTCCTTTTCTTTTCTTCTCTTCTCTTCCTTTCCTTTTTCCTTTCCTTTCTTTTCCTTCTTATCCTCACCTGAGGACATGCTTATTGATTTTAGAGAGAGGAAAATGAGGGAGAGGGAGAGGGAGAGAAATATTTATTAGTTGCCTCTTGTACCTGCTCTGACCGAAGACCAAACTCCCAGCCCAGGCATGTGCCCTGATCTGCAATGGAACTCGTGACCGCTCTATTTATGGGATGACGCTTCATCCAATTGAGCCATACAAGTCAGGGCAACATTTAAACATTTTTTTTTTAGTTTTTTAAAAATATATTTTATTGATTATGCTTTTACAGTTGTCCCATTACCACCTTCATTTCCCTCCACCCTGAACACCCTCTCCTACCCACATTCCCCCCCTTTAGTTCATGTCCATGTGTCATAAGTTCTTTAGCTTCTACTTTTCCCATACTAGTCTTACCTTCCCCATCTGTTTTCTACCTACCATCTATGCTACTTATTCTCCGTACCTTTTCCCCTTCTCTGCCTCTCCCACTCCCCTGTTGCTAACCCTCCATGTGATCTCCATTTCTGTGGATCTGTTCCTGTTCTAGTTGTTTGCTTAGTTAGTTTTTGTTTTTGTTTTAGGTGTGGTTGTTAATAATTGTGAGTTTGCTGTCATTTTACTATACATGTTTTTTATCTTCTTTTTCTTAGATAAGTCCCTTTAACATTTCATAAAATAAAGGCTTGGTGATGATGAACTCCTTTAACTTGACCTTATCTGAGAAGCACTTGATCTGCCCTTCCATTCTAAATGAAAGCTTTGCTGGATAGAGCAATCTGGGATGTAGGTCCTTGCCTTTCATGACTCGGAATACTTCTTTCCAGCCCCTTCTTGCCTGTAAGGTCTCTTTTGAGAAATCAGCTGACAGTCTGATGGGAACTCCTTTGTAGGTTACTATCCCCT
>CM052540.1:81081503-81100777 GCA_028533065.1 Trachops cirrhosus | reverse complement strand
CCCTATAATTTGGATGTTGGAACATTTAAAGATGTCCTGGAGGTTCCTAAGCCTCTCCTCATTTTTTTGAATTCTTGTTTCTTCATTCTTTTCTGATTGTATGTTTTTTTCTTCCTTCTGGTCCACTCTAATGATGTGAGACCCAGCTTTCTTTCCATCACTATTGGTTCCCTGTGCATTTTTCTTCATTAAACTTATTGTAGCCTTCATTTTCTCATCTAGTTTGCGACCAAAATCAACCAATTCTGTGAGCATCCTGATCACCAGTGCTTTGAACTGTGCATCTGATAGGTTGGCTATCTCTTGGTCACTTAAAAGGATGGGTTCTGGGGCTTTCAATTCTTCTGTTTGAGCCATCTCTTTGCTGTTTGTTTTTTTTTTTTTTTGGTCTTGTCGAGCACCTGTAGTGAGAGGCGGGGCCTTAGGTGTTTACCAGAGTGGGGCACCCCAGTTGCTGGGTTGTGATGTTGTATGTGGGGGCAGGGTCCGAGAAGGAACAGTGGTGCTTGCTCTCCTCTCCATGGGACCCCAGACCCCTCTGCTGCTTTCTGTGAACCAAGTAGACCCCTCTGGTGCCAATTCCTGCGTGGGTAGGCCTGTGCCCTCGGCAGGACCTTCCTCCTCAGTCAGTGCCCCAAAGCACTACTTCCCGGCGCTGGGACCCTGATTGGGCGCAGTGCCTTGCTTCACAATGGCTGCCTCGCAGGGTCTGCAGGTTGCCATGCTCCCCGGCTGGGTCCGCCAGCCACCACTGCTTGTGCGCCCAGGGTTCTCCCGCTGCAGTCCTGCGCGCTGCCCTGGTTACTCTACTCTCGCTCCATGTCCCTCGCCTGGCCTGTCTCCGCCCCTCCTACCCGTCTGGATGAATGTGTCTAATTTTAACTCCTTGGGTGTCCGACTTCCATACACTTCAGTACACTTCAATTTTCTGTCGGTTCTGGTTGTTATTTTGTTTCTATGTTGTTGTTGTCCCTATCTTGGTTGTGCGAGGAGGCACAGTGTGTCTACCTATGCCTCCATCTTGGCCAGAAGTCTATTTTTATTTACTTTTAACTGTATTTTTATATTTGCATTTTGATAAATGATAGTTGGCATGAGACAAGGACTCATTAAAGTTTTTTTCCAGCTTGTTAGCCAGATGTCTGCTATTTAGTAATCAGCCACCAGTTTTGAAATACATGCTCTTAACATATTAAATCTTCACATTTGGGTCTGTTCTGCATGCTCTGGTTTATACCATTTTGCTTGAACTTCTGTTTTGTACATATCTGAGTATTCATTGATGCGAATAGCTGTTCCTCTCTGTTTGTTTTAATGGTCAGTCTCATGGTTCCCTGCCCCCACCTCCCAAATTAGCTTTAGAATCATTTCTTAGCCACATTAAAAGAATCATTTTAGGATTTCTGTTGGAATGCCATTAAACCTATTGATTTGAAGAGATCTGCTATCTTTGCAGTTTTGCGAAGTTGAATATAGGAGAGTATGTTGTAGTAAAACACAAGAGATGGGCACGACAGAGGCCCACATGTTAGCAGTGCTTATTTCTGGGTAGAATTAGGGGTGATTTTTATTTTGTTCTTTGATAATCCTGTATTTTCCATAGTGTTTATATATTATTTTGATCATAATCATATCTCCTTTTTAAAAAGTTCTTATTTTAAAAAACACTTGGTAATGTGCTTAGGATGGTTGGATGGTGGGAGGGTCATAGGCATCCAACTAGAAGCACTGAGGACTTGGATTATGGCAGTGCAGAGGGTTAAGTCTAAGAGCTTCTGTGACCTGAGGAGCAACAGCATTTGGTGAGATTGTACATGTCTTCTTCAGGCTTGGTTGTCTGGGGATTGTAGCAGTACTAACCCTTTCGGGTGGCCCTTCTCTATCAGGCAGCCTGCCTCCAGTCATCGTGTATGACCGGAATGGATTCCGAATTCTGCTCCACTTTTCCCAGAAGGGGGTCCCAGGTCACCCTGAAGTGCAGGTGCTGCTGCTGACCATGATGAGCACTGCCACTCAGCCTGTCTGGGACATCATGTTTCAAGTGGCTGTGCCAAAGGTGAGCCATCCGCTGGCCAGATTCTTTGAGCTTGTCAATAAAGGCTCTCATTTCTGAGTACCAGGTCCTTTGCTGGGACATTATCTATTAGTTAGGTATAAGGACAGAATCTTCACTCAGAGTTGTGTAAGATAAAATGGGAATTCTGTTGGCTCTTTTTACTGCAGATTCTTGATGTCTGGATCCAGGTAGGTTCTTATATGGTTCCTTAAGAATCTGTCTCTTCCCATCTCCTGACTTTGCTTTCCTCTTTGGAGCTTGTTCTCTGACAGACTCTCCACAAAGGAGAAAAATGGTACCAGCAGCTCCAGAATTACATGGTCCTTGGCCCTTTTCTCTCAGAAAGAAACTCTCCTATGCTATACACCTAAAACTAATACAAATAATAATTGATTATAAACTGTAATTGAAAAATTAAATATTTTAATGATTAAATTAAATAATGAATATGGAAGAAGAAAAAAAGAAAGAAAGAAACTCTCATCTGGCATGAAGCATGCAGACTGCCCAAGACCAAGGATAGGATTGGCACTGTGGTGTTACCTGTACACATTAGCAATAACTTGGGTTCAGGGATATGCAGTACTCTGGCCAATTTAGATTATTAGGTTTACCCCTTTTCAATGGGATTAAGGCCCCACTGATTAACAACCATACTGGAATCACAAATGGGGAAGGGACATGTCCTGAATGGAAAGGTTCAAGGCAGACAAAATTAAAGATACATATTTTCTAAACCTTATGGTAATCATGTGGGGCACATGCTGTGGTTACTTCTGTTTTATAAATTATCAGTCTAAGGCTTGGAAAGGTTAAATATTTTGCCCAAGGTCATAGAGCTGGTGAGCGGCAGTGTTAGAATTCAACCCAAGATGCGCCCTCACTCTGCATGAGCCTCTTAGAAGCCACTCTCTGACTCACATTAGATACATTCTGTATATGGAAGGAGTGGTCTTTTGGATCCTGTCATCCTGTTCACTTGATCTCCTTATTGAAGCTGTCATACTAGGAATGAGTTATATGTTGATTCCCCCATCCCCCTGTAGTCAATGAGAGTGAAACTGCAGCCGGCATCCAGCTCCCAGCTCCCAGCATTCAGTCCTTTGATGCCACCAACCGTGATCTCTCAGATGCTGCTACTCGACAATCCACACAAAGTAGGTTCTGGTATCTTTAACACCAGGGAGATTGGGCCCTGAACTGTGGGGTGGCAGCTTGGTACATGGACAGAGGCATATTGAGGTCTTGCTCTGAAGTCTCTGGTGTGGTTGGGAGTGGTGGTGGGTTGGTTCCTGCTAGAGTGTGTTTTCTTCTGAGGCTTATTGAAAGAATACCTGTGACCAGATTGTTATAGCTGGGAACCAAGGGAGTGACACAGACTCTCCCTAATACGAGGAGTCTTCCAAAAGGGTGATGCCTGTCTGTTGTCCTCAGCTGGTCTCTGAGCAGTGGTCCAACTTAGGATTGCACAAGTGGGAAAGGACTTGCAGGATGTGTGCCTAGCTCCCCTTGTGTTTTGGTCCCCAGGGGTCTAGGCCAGGGTGCTCTGTCACAGTTGTGTGAAGCTCTCACCTGGCTCGAGTTAACATGAATACACTGTTCTTTGGTGACTACTGGATGGGGAAAGGCTTTTACTTTGTGCTTGTCTCTCTGTTGCTCCTTACTAATTTACCATCTTATATCTTTGCCTAGGAGCCCATCCGGTTACGGTATAAGCTGACATTCAACCAGGGCGGACAGCCTTTCAGCGAAGTAGGAGAAGTGAAAGACTTTCCAGACCTGGCAGTCTTGGGTGCAGCCTAACTTTTCACAAGACACACCCTGCCATTCAAGTTTAGGCAGTGTTGCTTGTGCTGTCTAGATAGGACTAATCATGGTGACCTAGTGCAAAGTGCCAAGAGTTCTGTCCTGATTCAGGCTCTGGATGCTAACCACCAACCTCCGACTTGTTCTGCAGAGAGAGAGAGAGAGAGAGAGAGAGAGAGAGAGAGAGAGAGAGTGTGTGTGTGTGTGTGTGTGTGTGTTGTATGGAGTTCAGGGGAGGGAGGAACAGAACTTGGGATATGGGCAGTATGGGAAGTGCTAAAGCATTTATGATAACCATCTGCTACAATCATATCTGTTTCTGTATGTTTGGACACTGATCTCTGCTCAGGCTGGGTTTTAGAAGCCAAAGCTGTTGTGTTTTCATGTATTATATTTTCATTCATCCACTCTTTGCCTTGTCAGCCTTTGAAAGTCTTGGTTGCTCCCAGGCTGCTATTCTCAGGGACCTTAAAAGGGACCTACTTAGTTGGTTTTGGGGCAGAGTATATCTTCTGGGGCATTCTCTTTTAAGAAAGACCTTGCCTCCATTTCCATTAGAGAATGCTGCTTGCAAGTGTTCCAGAATATCTTCTCAGTGGAATGCTTGTTGCACTGTTTTCCATGAGGGGCTGCCACTAAACCAGAGGCCCACCCCTGGTGGGCCAGTCATGTCCTTTACCACCGTGCCTTAGAATCACCCATAGATGGGCCCTCCAGGACAGAGGGAAAAACAGTTCCTAGGCCTCATTCAGGCCTCAGTTTCTGTGGGTTGTGCAGCCTGTCTGGGCCCTTACTCAGGACCCTCATCTCCATCCTCATCCTCTTTACAGGCATTTACCTAGAGCTCTTTGTAACACAATGCTAGTTATTGTAAATCATAGCTAACAGACTCCCCTGGAATGTTACCTTTACAACCCAAGATGAAAAACTGTGATGCAAATAGATATGAAAAGAGCTTAGTAGTGATTTAAGTGTGACTAAGTACAGAAAGTCATTGAATAAATACCTGTGTAGTAAATATACTCTGTGGAGTTTTGAGTAAGTAGGAGCTGCAAAAGCCATTGCGTTTAGAGATGATAGGGTTAAAGGGAACTGTCAACTATTGAGGAAGTAAGGAAGTCTTCATGAAGGATGTGAAATCTTAATAGCTGTTTCAGTGAAAAGAGAAGCCCTGGTGATCTGAACAATGCTGGAAAGAGATGTGGATTTTTGTTTTGAAGGAAAATTCAGGTGTACAGTCCATATTTAGCACCTACTATGTGCTAGGCACTTAGTGCATGTTTTAGAAGTCCTGCTTGGCCCAGTTGGTGGGAGAAGAAAGCTGACCTTGGCTATGATGGCCTAATGAAAGACTTTAAAATTCCAGCAGCTCACCTGTCTTGGCAGGATTCTACCTCAGAAATGGTGAGGCTCTATTTGGAGCTTTTTATTATGAAACCTGGCACTCTGTAGACTGATCTTTCAATATCTACATTTAGTTGGAAATCTGCCAACACAAATTGGTGGGAAAGGTGCTATAAAAAACAAGGTATGCTAATTTTTAAGCAAATGTGAACACTCATAAATGATGGGCTGATTTCTTCATTTGGCCTAATGCACATAAGGTTCATTTTAATCTAAAGTTACTTTTATGTTCACTTGCTCTGTATAGCTGTTATAGACTCTAGCTATTTCATAGTCTATAATGACAGTGTTGGCCTAGGAAGAATGTTCCATCAAAATGGCATGAATGAGGCTTATATGTGAAAGTCTTATCCTGTTGTCAGAGGTCACGAGAGGTCACTTGTGTGTGTCTGAACATTCTTCTGTCTTCTGGCAGTGGTGCTCTGCTTAGGTGGAGTTAGATAGGACAAGAGAGTTGGGGGTGGGGTCCTAAAAGTGACTCTGGTTTATGTTATCAGTGCCTTCTAATTATCAAGTTCAGTGACCACTTAAGGTTCAACTCTTATCCTCTTACTCAAATATTTGACCAACTACTATGAAGCAGGCACTGTTTTAGGCACTGTGGATACAGTAGTGACAGAGTCCTTGCTTTCCCGCATCTTCTGTGCTAGTAAGGAGAGACAAGTCCCTATTACCTGGTAGAGGTGATCAGTAAGGCACTGATGATCAGTGTTTTCCTATCCTGACCTCCCCTTTCGGGATTTATCTTACCCCTAGTTCTTTACCTGCCTCTCCACCTGTCCCTTAAGTATGTTGTTTTCCCAGGATTTAGTCCTTATGACTTTACTAAGCACATCTGGGCATTTAATCTCTAGACGGGGCCTAGACCTCCATCTCAAGCTTCTACCTCAGTGGTGACATCAGATCCATGTTTTAAGCTGGCAGTGGGTCTGTTTATCTTGAGGTTCCACTGTTACCTCAAACTCCCAATGTTTAGAGTGGAACCCAGCCTTCTCCTCGTTTCCACCTACATTTTCTTTTATTTGAAAGCATCTGTCTGATCCTTCATGGATCCCTCATTCCTGCCATCCATTCTACTTAATACTCTTGTCTCTAGTGTTTATTTCTACATACAACCACATCTTGCCCTCCCCTGCATTCACATTAGTCACCTGCCTCTCAGTTCTCTGAGCAGTGATACTCGCTATCACTAGAATTCTCTGACAATGTGTGTTAGGGATCCCTTGCTGAAAAATTCTGCATGATTCTTAATGTCCAAAAAGCCTATGCAATCAAATCAAAGTTGCTTATAGTGCCCTCTTGTAACTGTGCACCCAACCCACTGGCATCATCCGCCAAAAATAGAGCACACTTTCCACAGCCACAAGAAAGTTGGTCGTGGTTTTTTTTTTTTTTTTGAGGAATATTTATGGATTTGAGAGAAACAAAAACATCGACTTATTGTTGTACTTGTTTATGCATTCATTGGTTGATTCTTGTATGTGCCTTGACTGGGGATTTTACCCTCAACTTTGGTGTATTGGGACAACATTAACCAACTGAGCTACCTGAACAGGTAATTAACAAAACATTACCTGTCCTGTTATTTATTTATTTTTATTTTTTAACTTTTTCATTTACCATTGTCCCCATTTTTCCCCACTGCTCTCCCCTTCCCTACCTGCCCCCACCTCCCATATCCCACATTCAATCCTCCCCACCCCTTGTTGTCCATGGGTCCTTTATACAGGTGCCTTGACTTGACTCTTCCTCTTCTTTCCCTGTTATCCACCTCCTCCCTCCCCTCTGATCATTGTTAGTTTGTTCTTTATTTCCATGTCTCTGGTTCTGTTTTGCTTGCTTGTTTGTTTTGGTGATTATGTTCCACTTATAGGTGAGATACCTGTCATGTTTTGATAATGCTTTCTCCTCTCCCTTTCCACACCTGCAGTTCACTCCTCCCTTTATTTCTTCAGTGAATGTAAAATGCTGCTTTATCTGTGTGTCACTGAGAGTAAATGGGCAATGGAGAGAGTAAATGTTCAAAAGAGGATAAGTGACTTAACCAAAGAACATGAGTTTTACCCATTAAAGATAATGTAAAATGAGAGAATACAAAAGGTAGACAGCAAAGGCGATATTCTAAGGTGCAAAGAGTGCTGGACTACTGCAGTGTTTACAAGTCACAATTTTTTTTTAAATCCTCACCTGAGGATATGCTTATTGATTTTAGAGCAAGAGGAAGGGGGGAGGAGAGAGAGAGACAAACATCAATGTGAGACAGAAACATGGATCAGTTGCCTCCTGTGCGCCCCCTGAGTGGGGATTGAACCCGCAACCCCGGTATGTGCCCTGGCTAGGAATTGAACCCTCAACCTTTTCTGTGTACAGGATTATGCTCCAACCAACTGAATCACCTGGCCAGGGCACAAGTCAAATTCTTTAAATATATTCCAATATAGAAGACACCCAGCCCCCAAATAGAAAATTCTGCCAATTAGGGGTCCTTTTTTAAAAAAAAAAAAACTAAGAAAAGGGTAAGATTGTGTCCTGGAATGCTAGCTATGGTTTGTTTGTTTTTTTTTAAAGGTATGGTTTGACACTTCATCTGGAAAGAGGTGGAGCCAAGTAGGGACAAAACAGGGAGTGTCCTTGATAAGATCATACAGTTAAGATACAATGTCAGCTAGAATGAAAAAAGCCAGGCCTTTTTGCAGCCTTTGTTCAAAGCTGTCCCAATTCTACCATGTTAATTTGAATAAAGCTTGCATTTAAAAAAGCATGAGCATTTGCCATAACTGGTGTGACTCAGTGGGTTGAATGTTATGCCTCAAACTGGAAGGTCACCAGTTGCATTCCTGGTCAAGGCACATGCTTGGGTTGCTGGCCAGGGCCCCTGGTTGGAGGTGTGCGAGAGGCAACAGATCAATATTTCTTGCACATTGATGTTTCTCTCCCTTTCCATCTCTCTAAAAATAAAAATATTTAAAAAAATATGCATTGTGTTCCTTTGATTTTTATTCTTGAATACTTCATCTCACATCTAGAGGTTATTTTTAAAATTGATACAAGCCTTCTTAAAGTTGAGATCTTCTGAAGCCCCCAAGAATTTATTTTTATTTATTTTAATTTTGTTTTTTTATTTATTTTTTGTTTTTTATTTATTTTATTTTTATTTTTATTCTTTTAAAGACTTTGTTTTTAGAGAGAGGATAAGGGAGGGAGAAAGGGAGTGACTTCAGTGGGTTGCCTCTTGCATGCAACTGTAGACCTGGCCCACAACCCACATACGTGCCCTGACAGAGAATCAAACTGGTTACCTTTGGTTCACAAACTGATACTCAGTTACTGAGCCACACCAGCCAGGGTTCACAATTCATTTACTATTTGTGCTTGGCCTGTCTGCCTGGTTTCCATACAGGAACAGACTTGACTTGCTCATAAGTATTTAAAGTTTAAAATTTTGGTGAGATTCAGACCAAAAAGTTACAATCATCTTGTATTTTTATAATAAACTTAAAATCATTAAGAATGTTCTATTTACAAAAGCATTGAAATCAATACAATACTTTGGAGTAAATTTATCAAAAGTACAAGACATTTACAATATACAACTACAGGATATTGCTGGGAGAAAGAAGATCTGAATTAGAGGTCCTCAACCAGGGGTGACTGTTTAAACTGGAGGACACTTTGAAACCAGAAAACACACCGGCGTTCAGGCTGCCTGTCACTACCAAACCCAGTAAGCAATGACAGCAAGTGAATCTTTATGGGCACTTTATTCAGATGGCCGGCGATCTGAGAGGATGGCGGCTTCATATCCTAACAGACCATCTTCCCTTCTCTTTCCAGGCCATATAACGGAATAAAGAATAAACCAAGCGTGGTAAGGGGCTTTGAAATTCCGGGAGGATTAGGTGAACGAAGCTACAACATTTCCGGTCATCTGTCTCTCCCTGGAACACAAAGGCCCAGATGCCTCCACTTGTCCCCAGGCAGTAATCTAGCAGTGCCCCAGGAGGTCAGCTGTTTTCATAGGAGCCAGGATATGCCTTATCTGTAGTTTCTGAAACAAAAGCTTTAACATATACATCACTTGCTAGACTTAGAACTTTTTACCTTACGCTAAAATTTTCCAACTCTTGGAGTCCCATATCAACTTGGCATAGTATGGAGACATTTTTGGTTGTCACAGTTTAGCAGAGGGTTGCTACTGGCCTCTAGTGGGTTGAGGCTGGGATGCAGCTAAACACTGTACAGTGCATAGGACAACTCTGCAATAATTTCCTTGGCCCTAAGTAAGTCAATAGCACCAAGGTTGAAAATTCTGATCTTAAGTGGGGAGGCATTTCACGTTCATGTATTGGAAGACAATATTGCCAAGATGCCAATTCTCAAATTGATCTATAAATTCAATATAATCCCTATTCCAGCAGCATTTTTTTTTTTGGTAGAAATTGATCTGATCACATGATGTGCTGAAAGTGGAAATGCAAAGGGTCTCAAGTAGCAAAATAATCTTTTAAAAGAACAAAGTGGGAAGACTTACACTTGTATGAACTACAGTGATCAAAACAGCTTGGTACTGGTACAAGAATAGAGAGAAAACAGAATTCAGAGTCCAGAAACCCTTACACTTTTGTCACTTGGTTTTTGACGAAGATCTAAAGGCAATTCTGTAGAGAAAGAAAAGTCTTTTCAACAAATGGTCCTGGGATAATTGTATGTCTGCCCCCACACACAAATGAACTTAGACCTTTACCTCATACCATACCCACCCCCCAAAAAATGAGCTCAAATTGGATCACAGACCTAAATGTAGGAGCTAAAACTTCTAAGATTTCTGGAAGAAAATTAGGAAAAATTCTTCATGATTTTGAGTTAGGTGAAGAGTTTTTCCCTGCTTCTAATTTTTTAAAATTACACGACACAATATCAGTTCTAGCTATACAGTATATTGATAAGATTTATGTAACTTACGATCACCCCAATCTAGCACCTACGTAGCACCATAGTTAATTTCCTGTTTTACTTTATATTCCCATGACTATTTTGTGACCACCAATTTGTACTTAACCCCTTCACCTTTTCCACCCATTTCACTACCTTCCCTTAGATACAACAAAAAAGTGTGATCCATAAAGGGAAAAAGTGGTAATGGTCAAAGTAAAAAAACATGCATCTCAAAAGACCCCATTAAGAAAGTGAAAAGGCAAACTACAGATTGGGAGAAAATATTTACCATATCCTTAATAAAGGAATTATATACAGAATATGTAATGAACTTTAACAGCTCAATAATATGAAAATAACTCCATTTTGAAATTGGACAAGATTTGATTAAACATTTCACCAAAGAGATAATGATGGCTAATAAGCAGATGAAAAGATGTTTAATATCATTTGTTATGAGGGAAATTCAAGTTAAAGCAACAATGACAACACTTCATAACCAAATATTGGGGAGGCTGTAGAGAAATGAACCCTCTTACATTATTTTATTGATGATAATATAAGATGGTACAGGCACTTGATAAATTTCACAGTTAAATTTATCTTAAAATTTATCAGTTACACTTCTAGGAACCAAAAAGTAATGCCCAAAGACAAGTGAATGTTCATAGCAGAGTTACTCATAAAAGTCAGTGTCCATCAACTGGTGAATGGGTAAGCGGCCGTAGCCACACAATGGATTACTATGTAGCAGCAGGAACAAACTGCCGATACACGATAGGATACACGATAGGATACACGATACACAGTGCAAGGTGGACCACTGAAACATGCTCAGTGAAAGAGACCAAATGCAAAAGGCTACATAGTGTCTGATTCCATGTATTTGAAATGTCCAGAGAGGTAAATGTATAGATAGCAAATCAGTGGTTTCCCAGGACTGGGTGTGGGAGCAGAGGTTAAGTGCAAATGGGCAGCAAGGAACTTTTTCGCTAATGGAAATGTTCTTATGGACATGGCACAACTCTAAATGTACTGAAAAATCATTGAGCTGTATACTTACTGTGGGTGATTTTTTATGTCCTGTATATTTATTACTCAATAAACCTGTTTTTAAAGTGTCAGCTGGTTGGGGAGGGAATGGGCATGTTAGAGGTATCTAAGGCCTCTGAGCAAGACCTGGGGCTTGATCAGGTTGCACCTACAAAGCTAGTGTACCAGCTTTCCTACTTTGGGGATTTAGGTCTTCTGGAAATAGCAAAAGTATTTACAACTGTACATCAGGAATTCTTTTGTTTGTTTCCTCCTTGGTTGGTGTGGCTTAGTGGACTGAGCGCTGGCCTGGGAACTGAAATGCCATTTCCGTTGATTCCCCATTAGTGCAAATGCCTGGGTTGCGGGCCAGGTCCCCAGTTGGAGTTAAGAGAGAGGCAGCTGATCTCGAAAGCACATAATGTTTCTGCCCCTCTTTCTGCCTCCCTTCTCCTCTAAAAATAAAATCTCCAAAAAATAAAATTTTGTTTCCTCTGACAAAGTGAAACCGGAAAAGGCACCTGCATTTGGTCTGCCTGTCACTACCAAACCCAATAAGCAATGACAGCAATTGAGTCTGTATGGATGCTTTATTCAGATGGCTGGTGATCTGAGATGGTGGGTTCATACCCTAACAGACCATCTTCCCTTCTTTTTCCAGGCCAGACTTTTTATAACGGAATAAACAAGGTGCGGTGAGGGTTTTTGAAATTCAGGGAGGATTAGGTAGAAGAAACTGCAACATTCCTGTCCTGGGCAGTTAGCTGTTCCCAGGGGCGGGTGGGCGGTCATCTGCCGCTCCCTAAAACACAATGGCTGGGATGCCTGCAGTTGTCCCAGGAGATCAGCTGTTTCCCCAGGAGCCAGGATGAGCCTTATCTGTAGTTACTGAAACAAAACCTTTAACATATACGTAACTTGCTAGGCTTATAACTTTTTACCTTAATCTAAAATTTTCCAACTCTTAAGTTCCCGATCAAAAGGAGGCCCTCCCAGGTGTGTCTCCTTTCTGAGGTGTCCACGTAGTTTTCATCTGGAGGAAGCAGTAAGTTGCAGACTGGGGAGCTCTAGTGTGCTGTCTCAGGAAAGGTCAGGAGGTCAATGTGGCGAGAGTGATGGGACAAGAGTGGAAGAGTGTTGGGCAGAGGCCAAGGCACGTCTGTCCCTCTGTCCCCAGTAAAGTACCGTGGTGTTCAGGCTACCTGAGTGCAAATCTCCACACTGCCACTTTCTAGCTACCTAACCGGCTTCCTTCCTAGCTCTGAACCAGCTGCCTGCTCCCTCTCTTTGTCTTTACGTAGGGGACAGTAATAGTACTCACGGGAGGTCTGTAACGCTCAATAAGCGCCCAAGTTGGCGGAAGCAGCGTTTCTAACGCCCAGCTCCGGCCCGCCCCCACCCTACCCCATCTCACTTCACCTCCCCTCACCCCATCCCACCTCTCAGCGGCTCTGGCCTTCGCGTGGTAACAGCCATCTACTTCCGGGGGAAATACGGCGCGCGGCGAGGGCCATTCCCGGCGGTGGACTTGGGCTTGGTGACGGCTGAGGTGTTCGGAGGAGGTCCTGCGCTCTTACAGGGCTAACGGGGCTGAGGTGGCTTAGCCATGGATTACTCCAGGTTCCTGGCAGAGGACTTCGACGTGAAGGAGTGGATCAACGCGGCCTTCAGGGCTGGCCCCAAGGAGGCGGCAGCGGGAAAGGTGGACGGGCACGCGGCCACCCTGGTGATGAAGCTGCAGCTGTTCATCCAAGAGGTGAACCACGCCGTGGAGGGTGAGCGGCGGGCCTCTGGGTAGTGTGGCCCATGCTGGGTGGTGGGTGTCGGCGCTTCCCGCATCGGCCTTGACGGACTGGCCGGAACAGAGACTGCAACCGTCTCTTAAGGGTATTTAATAATAAAAAAAAATAACACCAGCAGCCACTCCACGAACTCCTTGACTTGATTTTTTTAATTGTATTTTATTAAGCCATTGGATTTACAAGTTACCTTGTTCTTCTCATGTTCTGTTTTCACCGAGAAACCCAAGGTATTTTTTCCAACACAGTAGTTTTTGGGGTGACTCCTTGACTCTTTAACTTTTTATTCTATTACAGTTGTCCCAGTTTTTCCCGCTTTGCCCTACTCCGCCCAGCCCATCCCACTCCCACAGTCAGTCCTCACACCGTTGTCCATTTCCATGGGTCATTCACGATTGTCCTTTGGTTCCTCAATGTGATTTTAATCCACCGTATGTTTGTTAGGTACGTCCTGCAGGCCAGACTCCCTGCGAGGCTTGGTGGGGAAGACGAGGTCAGCAGGCTGCCCACTGGAATTGGGTCCAGTAAATAGATCTTTTAACAAAAGTTAGGAAGACGGACACTTACTTCCCTCCAAATTCTTTGTTGTACTTTGTGTCTTTTACTAATCATTGAGCATCTGTTGCGTGTGTGTCAAGACATGGGCACTGGCAATGAAAAGTGCCCCTCGATGGACTTGCTGCCTTGGGACTATTACAGTGAGGTGTGGCTTTACTGGGATAAAAACTGGGAACTATGGAGGCTGGAAGAGGGTCCACTTACTTCCTGTCTCCGAAAACTTCATAGGGCAGAGATGGAGGACGGGCACTGATAATAGCAAATATTTGAGTCCTTGGTATGTCAGTCACTGTTTTAGTGCTGAATATGTATTAATTACATGGTTCTCAACCAGGGGTGGTAATGCCTGGCCCTCTCCCCGGAATATTTGGAAATTGGTGGGAATTTTTTCAGTTGTTGAAATGAGGAGAATGTTGTAAAGATGAATGGTGATGCTTAATGCCCACAGTGAAGAGCACGTCTTGAACAATGATGAAATGCCCTGGCCACAATGTTAATAGTGCCCCTTTATAGGCATGATTATCTATTTAAGCCAGATTCCTACTTTGTAGTTCTAGACAGAACTACAGCTGACAGAAGTAACTTGTCCAGCATCACATTGCTAATGAATGAAGGAGTCTGGAATTGAAACCAGGTGCCTGGTTGCAGAGCTTAGGCTTTTATCTAATATATGTACTTTGGAGCTAGTCTTAGCCCGTTCAGAGAAGGATGAGCGGTTCAAATAGAGCTTCATCAGTAATATCAATAAGTATTAGTCATCATCATCATCATTATCAGAAGATCACACTTTCCTGGGAGAAACTTCTGGAGATAAGGCAGGAAAGTAGGTTGGGATCAAACTACGAAAGGCCTTTTTGGCCATCCTATGGTGTTTGGATTTCATCCATCAGCGGGATGAAGGGGAGAAGCTTTCAGAGGTTTAAAGCTTTATGTTTATGGAAGATGAGACAAGGGCCCAAGTGTGCAGTGAACAGAAGTCACTGCAGACGTTCTAGCAGGAGAGGGTGAGGGCCTTCAGCTGGAGGAGACTTGCTCATTTACTCAGTCAGCAGATATTCAGTATTTATTGGGCACAAACTCTTTTCCCGGATCTCAACACACAGTTGAACAAGACCCAGTCTTAGGTTGGAGAGGTTGGTAGGGATCACTCAAGATTTGAATGTCACATTAAAGAGTTTGGATTTTATTTAAAACAAGTGTAATGTGAAGGCAATGGAGGATTTTTTTAAACCGAGGAATGACATAGTTTGACGACGTCCCCATTCTGGAGGCTATTGCTGAGGTTCAGAAGAGAGATGATAGTGTCTTCAACTAGGATTATGGTGGTGGAGATGGTGAGAAATGGTTAGATTTAAGGCATTTTTAAGAGGAAGAAAGGGGAGAACTTGCTGATGGGTTTGAATGAGGGCAGATTCTTGACCTAAGTAGCTGTGGGTGGAGGTGCCAAAGTAACATCGAGAGAACTTACAATAAACCTGCGCTTTCTCACTGTCTGGATGCTACAATGAACATTTTACTATTTTTGCTTTATCACAAATCCATTTACCCCTTGATCCATCTCAGTTTTTGATGTACATTTCAAAATAAGTTACAGACATCACTACGCTTCACCCTAAACATTTCAATTAGAACCATAATTGTTACCATTAGAATTCAGTATTTGTTTACAGCTCTTGTTTTTATTAGTTAAAATTTACATAAGGTGAAATGCATGGATCTTATCTGGTGAACTGGTGAGTTTTCACAAGTGTATAACTAGTATAACTCAGACCTCCCTAAGATAGAAAATGTTACCACCAAAAAATAAATGTCCCCATACCTCTTTCCAGTGAAGTTTGACCCTTTTCCTCCTAGAGACAACCCCTGGAAGTGATGGTTTTAAAACATGCAAGAGTGGATTACAGTTTTCTGGGCTATAGAGAGGAGAAATGTACCCAGGGAACCAGCCAATCCTGAAGTGTGACTCTGAGGCTTAGCAATTGGAGACCAGGTTGGGGCCGTGGCAGCACTCTTAAAAGTCAGTGAAGTCTCTGTGCATTTAAGAAATCTTTGTGTGTTCTGTTTTTGTTTTCTTAGGATTAGAACGTTACCTGGGGTCAGTGATGGAAACAGGTTGTTATTTCAAGGCAGAACTGGGTGAACAGGTTCCTGAAGTGCATCTTCAAGATGTGAAGGTCTGTTCATGCCACTGATGGAGCAGAAGATGCGGGGCTTCTTTGGTTGATTCCTCATTAGAGGGTGAAAGGGTTCTATGCCCTTAACTCTTCCTCCCCTTCCATATAATACATCTTGGTCTGCAAATGTGTTCAAACTTTATTTCATACTTGAGACATTAAAAATATGGTGATTCCTTGGTCTCACTTGATCTGCCAGACATACTGGAAATCTTTGGATGGTGGCCTAGGGACCTGACCTTCATTTTAACTTAACTGCAGCTGGTTCTGGTGGTCTGCAGGCTATATATATATATATATATATTTTTTTAAGATTTTTTAAAATTTATTTTTAGAGGAGAAGAGAGGGAGAAAGAGAGGGAGAGAAACATCAGTGTGTGGTTGCCTCTTACACGCCCCACACTGGGAACCTGACCCACAACCCAGGCATGTGCCCTGGCTGGGAATCAAACTAGTGACTCTTTGGTTCCTAGGCTGGTGCTCAATCCACTGAACCACACCAGCTAGAGCTGGACTATATTTTGAAAAGACTGTGCAAGGCTTGGTTTCAGCTCTGTGAAATCATGGGCAAGTTACCTAACTTCTGAGCCTCAGTTTTCTTCTCTCTAAGAGGTGGCTGCATGCCCTGCTGGTGTGGCTCAGTGGATTGAGCACTGGCCTGTGAACCAAAAGGTTGCCAGTTCAATTTCTGGTCAGGGCACTTGCCTGGGTTGCAGTCCAAGTCCCCAGTTGGTGGTGTGCAAGAGGCAGCCGTTCAATGTTTCTCTCACACACTGATGTTTCTCTCCCTCTTTTTCTCTCTCTAAATGTAAATAAATAAAACCTTTAAAAAAAGAGAGGTGGCTGCTACTAATTGGCATGGACAGTAAGTGATACAATGTATGAAAACACCTGTCGCATAACTGGCATTCACCGAATGCCAGAGTCCTTCATTCTCCTTCCTTGGGAAGGGTGTTAAAATTGAACTTGGTGGTGGAAAACAATAGATGTTGGGTCAGGTCGGTGGTACATTCTGTGTGAAATCACATGGCCCTTACCTATGAGTCTGGGGAGGACATGGTCCTGACAGAAGCCAGGTCACCTTCCACTCTTCATTTGACATAGGTTGGGAAATGGTGTGGTTAATATACAATTTTCTTCCTGTCATCTGATTTATGTCGTTCACTAGTGACTGGTCTGATTTTCACCTTCAGTACCTATGTCTGTGTTTGGGTTCCTGCTACAGAAACAAGTCTCCAGGCCCTTCAGAACATGCCCAAAGTGCTCCGTGATGTGGAAGCCCTTAAACAGGAGGCATCTTTCCTGAAAGAGCAAATGATTCTTGTCAAGGAGGACATTAAAAAATTTGAACAAGACACATCCCAGTCAATGCAGGTATTTTGGCTCCTGTCCTGAATGTTGACTTGTGGTTTTAGAAGGTGTTCATTCTCAGAGTGGGAGGCCAACCTTAACTAAGAATTCTACCAAGCACTCAGAGTACTCTTTTGCTGGGTTCCTTCAGCTTATTAATCTCTTTTCAGCATCTGTGACAATCAGCTTTGTGATTGTTTCGTAAGGGACACGGGAGCTCTCTAGAGACAGGAACATGCCACAATACTTAGGTTTCAAGTCACTGATGCGAGGTAGAGATAATAGAGCAGCCACTTCCTTAGTTTTTGACCCCTTTCCTTTTTAGGTGTTGGTAGAAATCGACCAGGTGAAGTCTAGGATGCAGCTTGCTGCTGAGTCCCTTCAAGAAGCAGATAAGTGGAGCACGTTGAGTGCTGATATTGAGGAGACATTCAAGACTCAGGTAAGTTTCTTGTTTAGGGGATGTTGTGAAATCTTCAGTGGGAACCTGAGGTTTGGGGAAACTAGTGAAATAGCCATTCCCTCACAACCGTAGGGGCAGGAGATGACCATGTACAGAAAGGTTTAGACATGGGGCAGGAAGAGTATGAGAGTGCTCTGAGCATTTCCACCCTCTTTAGTTTTTACCCTCTGCTTGACTGAAACTTTGAGTCTCATAGAGTGAATTCAGAAGATGCCCCAATAAAAAAGGCAGAACAGTGTAAATGAGGGCAAGATGGAATGTGGGCAGAGGGGCCTTACATACCACAGGGCCATGCTGAGTTACTTAACCCCTCCTGGGCTGCAGAGTGTGGAAAGTAGTGCACTTCTGAAACTTGCTTATCAGGGTGAAATGAGATGATTTCTTATGAAAAACTTTGTTACTTATAAAGCAAAATGATTTATTTATTATACCTTGCTATTTTTAAAAACTTCAAAGTTTTAAAAAATGCTATAAATGTACACAGGAAAAACTTTAGTGAACAGGAATAAACAGCAAAACGTGTCTTTCTTATAATCCTCACATCCCTAATTTCCTAATTTCTCTTCTCCCATAAACTCTGTTACCACCTTTATGCCTATCCTTCTAGATACATACACACACCCAGGTGTGTTTCCTGCCCATTTTTTCCCACAAGTGGGAGTACATTGTGAACACTGCTTGGTACCTTGCATTTTTACTCAATCATCTATCTATTATTCTGTGTCAGGTGTCATTACCTTTATCTACAGCAGAGCCATACTCCTGCCCGTTCCATTTTAGAGTCCTGCAGGGTGTTGACAAATCCAATTGATCTGGCTTTATAGATGTAAGTTGCAAATCTTTCTGAATTCCTGGCACATGTGTATGAGAGAGAATGGATTTAAGTATGGTCTCTCACTTTAATAGTAGTGAGCTACCAATTTTAATTAGTTGAAACTTATAAATCCTGTTTTTTCCTCCTCCCATCCTGCTATTCAGAGTGCCCACAGTGCCACATGCATCCTGCTGCACTCCCCCTAGGCTCTTCAAATCTGCCCAGAGCTGCTCCCCACTTGCTCTTTCTTTTGGCCTCCTTGTCTTGGTTAATGGTGTAATTTTTCAACCAAGTATCTAGGCCAGAGCTTCAGCAGTCCTTAACTGCTCCTTCTTTCCCATCTCTCCCGTATTTGTCATCAGTTATCAGTCATTTTCATTCTTCTGCAATCACTTAAGTCATGCTTTCCAGTTGGTTTACTGCTAGACCATTGCCATAGCCGCCTATTGGTCTTGCTGCCAGGTCCCTCCCACATTCCAATTTATCCTCCACATGGGACCAGGGAGTTCTTCTAAAGCATTGAATGACACATTTCATTTCCCTGTCCTTTGTCTTCCCATTGTAACCTTCATGGATTCCCCATTTTCTACCAGGTAAATCTTATGCATAATCATAGGCATAGCCTGTCTTTCACAGAGGGGTATGTGTGACTTTGTGGCCACCCCCTCCAGATGAACTCTACATTGTGATTGCTCTGAATTGTTAACACCATCCTTTTATGTCTTCCTTCTCTGCCTGAGCTGTCCTTCTTCTCTTTTCTTTCTTTTTTTTAAATATATTTTATTGATTATGCTATTACAGTTGTCCTATTATCCCCCCTTCACTCCCCTCCACCCTGAACACCCTCTCCCATCCACATTCCCCCCCTTTAGTTCATGTCCAT
>CM052540.1:81007854-81081003 GCA_028533065.1 Trachops cirrhosus | reverse complement strand
TCTATTTCCTTTGCCAGATTGGGGAAGTTCTCCTTTATTATTTATTCAAATAAGTTTTCTATTTGTTGCTCTTCCTTTTCCACTTCTGGTACCCCTGTAATTTGGATGTTGGAACGTTTAAAGATGTCCTGGGGGTTCCTAAACCTCTCCTCATTTTTTTGAATTCTTATTTCTCCATTCTTTTCTGTTTGTTTGGTTGTTTCTTTCTTCCTTCTGGTCCATTCTATTGATTTGAGTCCCAGCTTTCTTCTCATCACTATTGGTTCCTCGTGCATTTTCCTTCATTTCTCTTATTGTAGCCTTCATTTTTTCATCTAATTTGCGACCAAATTCAACCAATTCTGTGAGCATCCTGATCACCAGTGCTTTGAATTGTGCATCTGAGAGGTTGGCTATCTCTTGGTTGCTTAAAAATATTGGCTGTAGGGCTTTGATTTTTACTTCAGTTTGAGCCTTTTTTTTTTTCTTGGTCTGGTCGTGCCTGTTACGGAGTGAGGCACAGAACCTTAGGTGTTCTCTAGGGCGGGGCAACCCAGTTAACTGGGTTGTGATGTTGCACGTGGGGTCAGGGGTCTGATAGGAAACAATGGCGCTTGCTCCTCTCTCCATCGGATTTCAGTCCCTTCCCCCACTTCCCCTAAGCAAACTGGGCCCTTCTGGTGCTAATTCCCATGTGGGTGGGCTTGTGTACGTTCTAGGGCCCTGTGGGTCTCTCCAGCGTACTCTCCTGTGGGGCTGGAAGTGTTTCCCTGTGTCTGAACCCCCCACGGGTGTTTTCAGTCAGTGTCCCGAGGTTCTATTTCCCGGTGCTGGGACCCTGGGTTGCAAGGTCTGTCTCACTGCCCAATTTCGCCTGGTTTATCTGCGAGTGAATGTGGCCCCGGCAGCCAGGCGCCTTGCATGCAGTGCCTCGCTTCACAGTTGCCGCCTGGCTGGATCTGCCAGCCGTCTGTGTGCTGGGATGCCTTACATGTTGCTTTTTGTGCGTGACCCCTCTCTGCCCAGCTGCCCAACTCCGCCCCTCCTACCTGTCTGGATGAATGTGTATATTTTCAGTCCTTGGTTGTCCGACTTCCATACAGTTCAACTTTCTGTCAGATCTGGTTGTTATCTCGTTTCTAAATTGTCGCTGACCTTATTTTGGTTGTGCGAGGAGGTACAGTGTGTCTACCTATGCCTCCATCTTGACCGGAAGTCCTATTTACATGTTTTTTTGTTAGAACAACTCAGCAAAATAAAATTCGGTTTATTGTTTCACGCATACAACAAATAAATAAATAGCAACTTCATAGACAAAAAAAGGGGAAAAAAGCAACCTTTTATCTTTGGCCTTTTAAACCATCTCATACAAGCCAACTACTATAATTGGGCTAGTTACCTACACAAAAAGTTACTGGAATGCTGGGGATAAGATTTTTTGTTGTTGTTGTTTTTACAAGGTTTCTTTTCTCCTTTGAGATTATAATGAACATGGTCACATGAACAAAGTCAGAACAGAGAATGCTTCAAAGGTTGGTTTGGTCATCCCAAGATCATTAAAAATGGTTAATCCCTAACAATATGTATAAAAATATAAAATGTTAGTATAAAATACAAGCGAAGTTTCCTTTTTAAAGTACTTTTAAGAAAAAAAGCAGGGCTTTAGAAATTTTGGTTTTCCTGCTCCCCTGTTGCAAATTCACATTGTGGTTTTGGTTGGGTGGAGAATGCATGTCATCTGCAGGTGGCGCTGCCCATGGTGGGCAGGTGGGTGGGTGGGCAGGACTCTACTGGAAGGTTACCATGTTTAGATTCTGAGATGGGAAGTGGAGAGTGAACAGGTCATGGCAGCCTTATTTTTTAAGTTTAACTTTTCTTCTTTTGCTGTCTAGTCATCTTCATTGGTCTTCTTGATGTCAACATCTCATCCTTACCATCTTCAGCTGCCCGTTTGCCTGTAGCTGCCTCAGACTCTTCATCCCCATCCTCTTCTTCACCATCTTCCTCCTTCTTCCCATCCCCTCCTTCTTCCTCTTCTTCATCTATTTCATTTGTCACCCTCCTGCTCCCCATCTTCCTCATTAGCATTCCCATTAGCAGGTGCATCTCTTCCATTCTCTGTCTCCTCCACAATTTCCTTCTTCTCCTTTAAGGCCTTGGTGATCTCAGATCTGGTATCCATGGCTGCATCTGACATGGTGAGGCACACCAGTGATCTTCTTCAGTAGATTAAAAAAAAAAAAAGCAAGAGTTTGAGGACTCTGGTGAAAAAACTGCTGGAGTCCACAGTGGCTGACGAAGAGGCTGCGGCAGAGGTGGTTGGGCGAGTGGAGAGGCAGACAAAGGAACAATGCAAAGATGGCTTTTCAGAGCAGCCAGTGGACTTTCTGCCTGCTTTTCAAGCCCTTCCTAATTCATTGTGCTCTGTTGGGCCCTAATTCCAAACTACTTGCCCTTCCACCTGATCACCTTCTGACATTGCTGTGCCTGCTTCTTCTCGGAAACCTTTCCCAGGGCCTCCCATCCACCGTGCTGGTCCCTTGAATGTGTGCCTGTGACACTGGTCTTTCCTGATAACCAGCCCTTGGTTCCATCCTTCCCCGTGGTGCTGCTCCTCGCCATCCCTTTGTGTCCCTCTCTGCCAATGACTTTATCACAAAGCTGTCATTGTTCCCTCTTTTTAAATATGGCTCCCATCTGTTTCCGTGGCCACTGCCCCAGTCCAGGTTCTCGTGATCTCTAAATTGTTTCTTTAGCTTTCTATCTGCCTCCCATCCTCAATCCTCCTCAGAGTTTGCTTCATTAATCTTCATGAAAGATTGCTCTAATTTTGTCTCTTCCCACTCAGAACCCTCACCAGTCCTCCCAGGGCCAGTATGATAGTCTATTTAAAACTTTTTTTATTATGGAAATTTTCACACATATGCAAGAGTAGAGGAGAGGACTCCATGTCCTCATCACCCTGCTTCAACAGGACCAACTCTAGCCATCCTAATTCATATACTCATATACCTCTTTTCTAAAATAGAAGAACTCCTATTTAACTAGAAAAAGAAGATAAATGAAACCAAAGGAAGTGTTCAAATTTCTCATCTTATAAATGTCACAGTTTAACTGTTTGAATCAGGATTCAGATTAGTTCTGTGCGTTGGAGTTGGTTGATAAATATCTCACGTCTCTTTTGCACTATTGGTTCCCTTCCATAGTTACCAAGTCTGTTTGTCTGTCTGTCTATCTATCTATTTCTGTTTCTTTCTCCCCACCCCACCCCCTTTGCAATTTATTTCTCAAAGGTAGAGCCTTATCTTAGCCTGGTGTTCAAAGGCTTCTTTCTACACTTCATGTGTCCTGTGGCTGGCCCCTTGTCTAATCACTCTGAGCTCTTGTGTCTCTGAACATTGATTGCATCTGCCTCTGAGACCTCCTGAAGTGGAAGCCTGCGTGTATGTGGGTGAGGGTGGCAATTTCTTTGTCTCCTCACTAAAAAAGCCTAGCACATTATGGGTACTTGGTACATGTGGGGTGGAAGTTAACTGAAAAAAAAATAGGACATTTTGAAACAAAAGAGGATTCTTGTCAAGAACAAGAAGTGTAGAAAATTGTGGGGGCAGAGATGGGAAGAAAAGACCTTGTCTAAGACAAAAGAAAATTAGGCAGAATCACCTTGTACTAGAGAGCTTGGGAGGATGGCTGAGGCTTAGCCTGGGCTGGAGCCCAGCAGTGGGCGTGGTCAGTACCTTCCCAGAACGCTACTTAAAGGATCAGGCATCCAGGTCCGGCATCAGGGCATAGCTACAGCGTGACCTCAGGAGTCCAGCCAGAAAGGGCCTTGTTTTCCAGGCTGGCTTTAGGGTGACTCAGGTTGGACTTAAGAAACTAGATTTACGTGTGAGGGTGTGCCAAGCTGAACTCTGTAACTATGTGTGTGCTGGCAGTTTGCCTAACTCTGTAGAGAATGTGGAGAGGCTCACAGTGACATCAGAGACATTACCGCTTGAAATGATGAAAGAAGACATGTTGGTGCTGAAGTTCTCCTCAGGCAGAGGGCTCACAAAGGGGCAACTGGGGGGCGGGGTGGAGACTGCTTCCTTTCCCATCCCTTCTGAGTTCTGAATCATTTGAGAAATGGATCCAGAAGGCAAGTAGAAATGAAAGCAGTAGCTTACTTAATAAAGTGGTACTGGTGAGTATGGTTTGGGTATTCCTACAGCCAGAAAGGGCTTCCCAAGCCTTCCTCCCAAGATTAAGGATTACATGTGGTCTCTCTGGCAGAGTTTGGGGTGTCCTAACCTTTCCAGAGTGCTAAAGACACAGGAGTTAGTGTGGCTACCTGCTCCTAGCAACTTTTTGCCTGTGGCCTGTACCCAGTGGAAAAACTCAGGGTAGAGGAATCCACTTCTTCATTCCTGTGCTGAGGGAGAAACCGAGGGTTTGACTCCCACAGAGTCGTTCAGCAGAGTAGGTAGGAGCCCTCTTTTGTGGATCTTCAGGAATGCAGAGAGAGAGTTCATTCCTCTGTGTCGGGCTTCAAGGTGATGGTTTAAAGAAGAGAAGTCCCTAGTCTGCCAGCTTGGAGCATACAGTGCCTTTGGGAACTCCGCCTTTATGTGGCGCTCTATCCTGTGCTGCCTGGTGCTGTGACATTGACCCTCCTCTCCTTCCTCCCCCAGAGCTGGAGCACAGCAGGCATTGGAGAAACCCTGACGGATGCCCTGCCTACTTTCAGCCTCACCCCTCTTGAGTACATCAGCAATGTAAGAGCTTCCAAGCACTTCCATCCTGGTGGTCACAGCCTTTAGGCCTCACCTAGGGTTTTGATTCTGGGTCCTCTGGGCAAAGTAGTCATTACCCCAGCAGTGCTGTTGGACCTCTGCTTTTGCATGGTCTCCATCCATGTCCAGGACTTTAAGGAAATGCAGTCAAGTTCTTTAAATCAGTGGGGAAGCATGCTGATATCAGAACCTGACAACCTGCCACCCTTCTGTCACCTCCCTAATATGAGATGCGGTTGGTACCTGAAAGCATCAGAGTGTGAGTCCAGTAAGACATTCTGATTTGGGAAGACTGAATCGATTTTCAGAACTGTGTGTATGTAGATTTGGATTCAAAGCAAGCAGACTTTTTTTAAAAATCCTCACCTGAGCACATATTTTCAGAGAGAGAGGAAGGGGTGGAGAGAGAGAAAGACAGAAAGACATCTATTGGTTGCCCTCTTGTACACACCCCAGCTGGGGATTGAAAAGTGATGATGTTTTATTTTGAGTAAAGCTGGGTCTGTGAATTTAGCCAAAGATGTGGCTATCAGCAAAAGGTATACCAAGTATAGGAACATGCCTGGGGTCTATACACACAGTAGGTATTCAGGAAGTGCTTGCTAAGTGTAATTAAGTGGAATTAAGCACTGCCTGAAGGGAGAATTCCCAACGCCAGAAATTGGCACCCTTATCTTCCTCTGAATTTGTGGAAAAAAATAATCTATTGCCATTTTCAAGCAGAGATGTGCAGTGGTTATTAGTGAGGTAAGTGGCCACTCGTTTGGTTTGAGTGAAAAATCATACTAAGTAAATGAAAGGGGAAGATGTGTACTTCTTTAAAAGGAGAACAAACTGTTTTTTTTTAGAGGGTGGGTAGTATTATGGACCATAAGATGTTTAGACTTACTACAGCCAGGAGAACAAGGATGTAATCATTGTGTAGACCTCTGGACTGGGTAGATTTTGGAGTCTGTGTAGACTTCCAGACGTTGTACTTTTAGGGGGACCTGCCACTGGATAGGTACCTGTGAGGCCAGGCTGAAAGGCCTCAGACCTTTAGCTTAGAGTTTGTATCAACTCTAAGTTGAGATGAATGTCTGAAATGCATATGGAGCCAAAAAAAGCAACAACAGGTTCACAGACTTTTAAAAAATATATAGATTATGTTGTCATAATTTGGAAATCAACCTTATTATTTTATACTTACCTTAAAACGCAAAACAGTTCTGAATTATAATGAAATAGGTGTCTGGAATACATTCATGATGATAGTCACATGTCTCTGACAAACACTGTGTTATTTGTGGCTTGTCCAAAGGTCTCACAGACCTACCTTTTGTGTGATTCCCCATTCACTGGCCAAGAAAGTGTTGTGTTTATTTCCTAGAGTTTATATTATGAAAACAATATAGTTTTCCCTCCAAATTAATTTATAATTACAAATGGGTTTTTTTCCCAACAAAATTTCTCCCTTTGCTTGGTTAAATCACCAGAAAGGAGAGACCAAGATTCAAATCCCAAAGACAGTATTTGCTTGGCCATGTACTTGTGGACTTTAACTTCTTACTGGTGTTTTGGTCTGTGAACACTGATAACTTATAGTTAACACAAGTTTTGTAAATTGTACAAAGTACTTTGGTATCCATTACCTCATTTGAGGTAGACCTGGTGTTGAATACCTGCCAAAAATATTGAGGCCATCAGTGAGAAGGATGAGTCTGTGCTCTACATGCAAACCACCACTGAGTATTTTTTTAAGATGTTGCCATAATCAGTATTAGCACACACTGGAAAGCTCAGACATGGGGCTGAGTGTAGCAATTTGTCTGTCATTTGCCATCACACAAGTACTGGTTATATTTCATGAAATTATTTGTGTGTATCATTGTTGGGCTGAATGCTTACTTCTGTTTCAGATCGGGCAGTATATCATGTCCCTTCCCCTGAACCTAGAGCCATTTGTGACTCAGGAGGACTCTGCCTTAGAGCTGGCATTGCGTGCAGGAAAGCTGCCATTTCCTCCTGAGCAAGGTGAGAGTGACCTGCTGGAAGGGGAGTAGTGGCTTCAAGGTGTGATACATGCTCACTTTAGTACCTTGACCCCCCATTGCATATAGCTCTCCAAAGTCCCACTGAAACAGCTAAGTGTATAATAGTTACTGATGCCCTGGCTGGCATGGCTCAGAGAATTGGGTTGCGGGCCAGGTCCCCAGTATGGGAATGAGAGAGGCAACCAATCACTGTTTCTCTCACACATCATGTGTCTCTCCCTCCCTTTCTTCCACCTTTTGCCTCTCTCTAAAAATAAGTAAATAAAAATTAAAAAAAAAAATAGTGACCGGAAAAGATTGGAGTATACAAAATAATACATGTAATATCACTTATGTTTTGAAAAAATCCAGCCCTGTGTATTTCCACATGTACACAGGCATAGAGAAACCTGGAAAACAGGTCTCAAGCATATATGCTGGTATCAGTGGGGGGAGTGGAAGGAAAGGTGTGAAGGATGCTTACTTTTTACTCTGTATTTCTCTATTGTCTGAAATGTTTTATAAGAATATATTTCTCTGTTGTATGTAAAAAATATAGTACACCAAACTTTTTCTTTTTGGTTTGTATTTATTTACTTTTTAAAGTATATAAGTTCTTCGGCTTCTCTGTTTCCTATGCTGTTCTTAACCTCCATCTGTCTATTTTATACCCACCAATTATGCTTCTTATTCCCTGTACCTTTTGTCCCTTTCCCTCCTCCCCTTCCCCACTGATAACCCTCCATGTGATCTCTATTTCTCTGATTCTGTTCTTGTTCTAGTTGTTTGCTTAGTTCATTTTTGTTGTATTTATTTTTAGGTTCAGTTGTTGGTAGTTGTGAGTTTGTTGTCATTTTACTGTTCATACTTTTGATCTTCTTTTTCTTAGATAAGTCCCTTTAACATTTCATATAATAAGGGCTTGGTGATGATGAACTCCTTTAACTTGACCTTATCTGAGAAGCACTACTTTATCTACCCTTCCATTCTAAATCATAGCTTTGCTGGATGGAGTCATCTTGGATGTAGGTCCTTGCCTTTCATGACTTCGAATACTTCTTTCATACCCCTTCTTGCCTGTAAGGTTTCATTTGAGAAATCAGCTTATAGTCTTATGGGCACTCCTTTGTAGGTAACTGTCCCCTTTTCTCTTGCTGCTTTTAAGATTCTCTCCCTATCTTTAATCTTGGGTAATATAATTATGATGTGCCTTGGTGTTGTGCTTCCTTGGGTCCAGTTTCTTTGGAACTCTGAGCTTCCTGGACTACCTGGAAGTCTATTTCCTTCTCCAGATTGGGGAAGTTTTCCTTCACTATTTTTTCAAATAAGTTTTCAACTTCTTGCTCTTGTTCTTTTCCTTCCGGAAGCCCTATGATTCAGATGTTGGAAAGTTTAAAGTTTTCCCAGAGGTTCCTATGCCTCTCCTCATTTTATTTTTAAATTCTTGTTTCTTCATTATGTTGCAGTTGAATGTTTATTTCTTCCTTGTGTTCCGAATTGTTGATTTGAGTCTCAGTTTCTTTCTCTTCACTATTGGTTCCCTATATATTTTCCTTTATTTCACTTTGCATAGCCTTCACTTCTTCCTCTATTTTACGACCATACTCATCCATTTCTGTGAGAATCCTGATTACCAGTGTTTTGAATTCTGCATCTGATATGTTGGCTATTTCTTTGTTGCTTAGTTCTTTTTCTGGAGTTTTGATCCATTCTTTCATTTGGGCCATATTTCTTTATCTTGGCACACCTGTTATGTTGTAAGGGACAGAGCCTTAGGTATTTGCCAGGGCGGGGCCACCCCCTTTGCTGAGTTGTGACACTCTGTGTGGGGGAGGGGTCAGAGAGGCAACAATGCTGCTTGCAGGGCTCTTGCCCTGCTTTCAGTTACTTTCCCCACTACCCAGAAGCAAATTGGGCCCTTCTGGTGCTGATTCCTGGGTGGGTGGGTTTGTGTACATTCTAGGACCCTGTGGGTCTCTCCATTGAATTCTCCTATGAGGCTGAGAGTTTCTCCTGCTGCCCCAGCCCCCACAGGTTTTTTCAGGCAGAGGTTGAGGCTTTAGTTTCCCAGCACTGGAACCCTGGGTTGCTCAGTCAGTCTTGCTCTCCAGTTGTTCCTCCTGGCTTATCCTCATGTAAATTCGGACTGCTCAGTCCTCCAGCCACCACCTTACTTCGAATCCTCTCCACCCTGGCTGCCTGTCTCTGCCCCTCCTACCAATCTGAATGAATGTTTCTTTAACTCTTTGGTTGTCGGACTTCCATACAGTTCAGTTTTCTGGCAGTTCTGGTTGTTTTTTGTTTTTAAATTTGTTGTTGTCCTTTTTTTTGTTGTACAAGGAAGGAAAGCGTATCTACCTATGCCTCCATCTTGGCCAGAAGTCTAAACTTCTTAGGTTCAAAAAGTTTTTTCATAGAAATTTTCATACACATATGTGTGCACAAGTGTGCACACACACATAGTGGGAATAGTGTGAAACCCCAGACACTCATCATCTGCTTCAAGAATGGGTTCTGGTTTCATATATTCCCATCACATTCTTTACTAGAGTATTTAAATCAAATCTCAGATGTCACCCTATTTTACCTATAAATATTTTATTTATGTGTCTCTTATTGCAAGGATTAAATTCAGGTTCAGATTTTTCAGCAAGAAGATGTGGTGCTGTCTAATTGTGTGTTGCCTCAGACCCAGAAGCACATAACATCTCACTGTCCCTTGCAAAAAAATATGTGTAGATTAACGAGCATGTAACTGTTTTCATTTAGTCATTCATTCAGTTAGGAAATGTTTATTAATCGTTTATTGTAAGTGAGGCCCTGGGTTGGGCATAAACTCCAGCTATAAAGTAAAATTGTAACAACTGTTGAAAGCGTCACTACCATAAGAAGCCAATCTGTATATTTACACCCTTGTTTTTTCTCTCTCTCCATTTTATTATGAAGATTTCCAGCCATAGAGAAAAGAATCACACAGTGAACATGCATATATAATCTGAGGATTTCCAGCATTTTAACAACGCAAGTTTTCATAGCCAGATGATGAATAGCCAGTGGGAACTTTTTGACTTAGATAAATGGCTTTTTCTAAACAGTGTGATATCTAAGTAGAAGGGAGTTTTAAGTCTTTGTGAGTGTTTTTCCCATGAGGAAATTAAACTCTTGGAATCCTGAAGTAGTGTATGGGAGGGTCACAAGTGAACAGTGAGTTCTGGAGGCATGTGTGCAGGCCAGCTTTTGACTCTCTTCTCTGCACACCCTCTTCCCTCATGTACTTCCACACATGATCACAGTGGGGCTGGACTCCTGCAGAGGTGCAGCCGCTGCCCTGGACTTGTGATTTGGGGTTGAGGATGAACGTGCTGTCTGGTGTGGGGCTGGGCTCTGTGGAGGATATCCTGCTCTCCTGGGCCTGGGTTATAATCTGCATGATCAGGCTCTAGGTGGGTCATCTCACAGGCAGGTGCATTCTTTCCAAGGAGCTTCTGCTGTATGTGGCCCTCAGCAAGAACCAGCCTGCTGGGAGTGCTGCTCAGGTGCAAGCTGCCCTAAAAGCATTGTGGCTGGACCGTTCCCAAAGTCCAATACAATGACACAAGTGTTGAGCCAAGCATTCCATCTCCCTGGCCTTTTAACACCCTCCTTGACATTTTTTTTTTCTCCTGCATTGTCTGTTTTGCTTTCATTTCCTGGTTCTTTTTTCCCCTAGCCCTTAAAAAAGTATATACTTTATTTTATTTATTTTTAGAAATAGGGGAAGGGAAGGAGAAAGAGAGGGAGAGAAACATCCATCAGTTGCCTCTTGTGCACCCCACCCGGGGACCAGACCACAACTCAGGCATGTGCCCTGACCAGGAATTGAACCAACAACCTTTCTCTTTATGGGACGGTGGTCAACCAACTGATCCACACGGGTTAGGGCCCATTTCCTGGTTCTTGTTCTCATCCTCTGACTCATGAGTCTTGCCTGCTTGAAAACCTTGGTAGCCCTTAGAACCTAGAGCGAAAAATCCAAACCCCTGTCTGATATTTGGGACCCTTCTTCGTCTGCCTAGTAAGTGCTTGTGGCCTCATCTCCTCCCTTATGTCCTGCATGTCCACATACTCATGCTTCAGCCACTCAGAAGGACTTTTTTCTTAATTTTTTAAAAGTGAAAATAATTTTTCTGTTTAACTGTCTGTTGCCCTGAGCTGGTGAAGATGACATATGAGGGACTGCTGTCCCATGTGCCATTTTCTTCATAAACGGGGTCATCTCACATGTGCTCTGTGCATTGAGGGCACTGTTTAAAACAATTCTTATGCTCTCTGGTCAGATACTCTTTTTCCTCATGTACATTTGGCCAACAGCCCATTTGTCCAAGTAAAGCACTGACACTTGCTCCTGGTTTGGGGTTCTGGTAGTCTTTGAGTGCGCCTTGCTGCACAGCTGATGTAGTTCTGTTGAGGGTCTTTCTCCCTGGGCCAGACAGGGCATGAAAGGGCAGGGTCACCGAGCACCAGCACCCAGGGCAGTCCCAAACCCAGCAGGGATTCCATTTCGAGACCTTGTTGTCCTTAGTCCATACCAGTTGTCCTGAGAGGTAAATTGTTCTGTTCCCTGTGTCTTCTATAGAAACTAGTAAGCACATTGGCATGTTGTGTGTAGAGCACCTGCTGCAGGCCAGCTCACCCAGAAGAGCTCTGTGAAAGCTGTTGCTGATGGTTTTTCCTGAGCAGGTTCTGTGGTTTTTGGTAACTGTCTCTCCCTTTGCAGGAGATGAATTGTCTGAGCTGGATAATATGGCTGACAACTGGCTGGGCTCAATCGCCAGAGCCACGATGCAGACCTACTGTGATGTGATCCTGCAGATCCCTGAGCTTACCCCGCACTCCACCAAGCAACTGGCCACCGACATTGGTGGGTCCCCTGGGGCAGGCGCTAGGTGGGATACCTCTGGCCCATGGTGACTGCCAATCCCCCCTTCCCTCTAGAAGTCTCCTCCCAGTTCACCTCTTAACATCAACTTCAGAAGGGGCTCTGAAGCTTGTTAAAAATGCAGATGATTCTCCAGGCCTGGCCCTCAGAGTTTCTGACTTAATAAGTCTGGGTTGAAGCCCAGACATCTGTATTTTGGAAAGTGTCTCAGGGCATTCTGACAGGCTGCTGAGGCTGAAAACATTAAGGGAAGTTTCAGTGAGTTGAGTTGAAATGACCGATGCAGACTTGTGTTATGCTGCCTCGCTTGGCCTGGTGTGCTCCATTTATATAACAGTCTCCCAAACTAATATTGGTTAAGCTCTTTCTATGCATCAGGCATGCCAGGTGCCAAGCCAAGCACTTATAGCCCGTGCCTTATTCAATCTTCAAACTCTCCTCTGAGGTTGCTGCCGTTGCCTCTATCATGCTGATAAGACATGGAGGCATAAAGCAGTTGTGTAATGAGGCCACCTGGAGTCCTAGAATGCCCACCTGCTTCCCAGGGCAGAGAGGCATGTGCCCACCTGCTCCTGCTGGCACTCATCAGTGGAGGTAGTGCTCTGAGGCTGGGGTGCTATGGGCAGGCAGCTGGGAAAGTCCTCAGTCTCTTGGTATCATTCCACTGACTTGCTTGTGGCAGCTCTTCGGGTGCTCAGGGGAGAGGGTGGTGGGGGCCTTAAAGATCAGCCCTTTGGGGATCCAACAGAGCTCTGACCTGGATGACCACAGGGTTAAGCCAAGCCTCTTGTTTTGCTGAAGAAGAAACGGAAATGAGAACCTTTCCTCTTGGCTCCAGAGCAGTTAGTGGTGGAGCCAGGCCTGGAACTCAGCCTCTCTGGTCCCTTGAGTGGTGTATACTTGGTAGTGAGCTCTCAGCAGACACAGAAAGATAGCAGCCTTGTGTCATTTCACTGGGCACGTGTTCAGAGAAGAGAGATGAAATTCCAGCACTCCTTGGTGTTCCCTGTCAGTACAGGAGGAGCACTGAACAGAAAACTGGCCAGAACTAATGAGCCAAGTCAGATGTGGGGTTGCCCCTAGGTATCAGTTGTTCACATCATTTCTCCCTCCCTGTTAAGCTTCTTCCTGATCCATCCATTCCTCAGTAAGTGTTGACTGAGCATCTGCTATGTTCTAGCCACAGTGCTAGGAAATGGAATGTAGATAGTTTCTGTGCTACTGCATTTATACCGTGGGGAGTGTGCTTGTGCTTAGAGGCTGGGAAGAAATGGCCAAGGTGTGAAGCTCAAGCTGTGGGATAACAGATGGGTGAGGTCTGTGTCAATACATGGCCCCTAAAGATGTTCAAATTCAATGTTAATAGACACCTCAAACCATTCTGCTACCCAAACAAAAAATGTCATGATGGAAAAAACTACTTGACCTAGTAAGTGAATTTGGCAAAACAGCAGGATACAAAGTCAATATTCAGAAATCAAAGGCATTTTTGTACATCAGCAATGAAATATCAGAAACAGGAATCAGGGAAAAAAATCCCATTTGATACAGCAACAAGAAAAGTAAAGTACCTAGGAATAAACCTAACCAAGGAAGTGAAAGACTTGTGTTCAACTTAACAATCCTGGTGAGAGAAATTAAGGAAGACACAAATGGAAGCATGTACCATGTTCATGGATTGGCATAATTAACATCATCAAAACGTCCATACTGCTCAAAGCAATTTATAGATTCAGTGCAATCCCTATTAATGTACCAGTGACATATTTCACAGATATAGAACAAACATTTCAAACATTTATATGGAACCATAAACGACCCCGAATAGCTGCAGCAATTTTGAGAAAAAAGAACAAATTAGGAGGGAGCACAATACCTGATATCAAACTGTATTACAAGGCCACTCTAATCAAAACAGTGTGGTACTGGCACAAGAACAGACACATGGACCAGTGGAACAGAATAGAGAGCCCAGGAATAAACCCAAGTCTATGGTCAATTAATATTCAACAAGGGGGCAGAAGCATAAAATGAAATAAAAATCACCTCTTCAACAAATGGTGTTGGGATAGCTGGACAGCTGCATGCAAAAAAAATGAAACTTGATCACCAACTTACACCATACACAAAAATAAATTCAAGGTGGATAAAAGACTTAAATATAAGTCATGACACCATGAAAGTCCCATAGGCAAGAAAATGTCAGATATTTCATGCAACAATATTTTCATCATTATGTCCCCTAGAGCAAGGAACATAAAGGAAAGAAAACCAACTGTATGGGAAAACATTTGCCAGTGATACCTCGGACAAGGGTTTAATCTCCAAAATATATAAAGAGCTCACACAGCTCCACTCCAGGAAGATAAAAAACCCAGTTGAAAAATGGGCAAAGGACTTGAACAGACACTTCTTCAAGGAGGACATACAGAGGACCAAGAAACATATGAAAAGATGCTCAGCATCACTAGCCATCAGAGAGATGCAAATTAAAACCACAATGAGATACCACTTCACAGCAGTCAGAATGGCCATCATAAACAAATCAACAAACAAGTGTTGGAGAGGTTGTGGAGAAAAGGGAACCCTAGGGCACTGTTGGTGGGAATGCGGACTGGTGCATTCCATACTGTGGAAAACAGTATGGAATTTCCTCAGAAGACTAAAAATGGATCTGCCTTTTGACCCAGCAGTTCCACTGCTAGGATTATATCCTAAGAACCCTGCAACACCAATCCAAAAGAACCTATGTACCCCCATGTTCATAGCACCACAATTTACAATAGCCAAGTGCTGGAAACAGCCTAGGTGCCCATCAGTAAACGAATGGATCAAAAAACTATGGTACATTTACACAATAGAATTCCATGCAGCAGAAGGAAAGAAAGAAGGAGCTCCTACCTTTTGTGACAGCATGGATGGAACTGGAGAGCATTATGCTAAGTGAAATAAGCCAGGCAGTGAAAGACCAAATACAATATGATCTGACCTGTAAGTGGAACCTAGTCAACAAAACAAACAAACGAGCAAAATTGAACCAGAAACATTGAAATTAAGAACAATCTGACAGTAACTAGAGGGGAGTGGGAGGGGAACAGGTTTTCAGGAACAACTGTAAAGGATGTGTGGACAAAAGGACAGGGGGGTAGGATCAAGGGTGGGAGGTGGGGGTGGCTGGGGTGGGGGAGTGGTAGGGGGAAAATGGAGACAGCTGTACTTGAACAACAATAAAAAAAATGTCATGGTGGGCCATGGGCTTCCACTTTGCAGTTCCTGGCTTGCAGGCGAGTGGAGCTCAGTTTTATGCATAAGCTTGTGCAGGAGACAGGTGCCTGACTAATCATGGCACCCTTCTGGAAGCAACTTTCCCTGAGTTGGGCCTCAGAAGAAGACACAGGGAAGATGCAGGACATGGCCAGTGCTCCAGTCTGCCTGGGAGAAGGAATTAATCTGGGCAGTAATTGGAAAGGAAGGAAGGACCTTCTGGGTGTTGCTGTCTTCCAGGACTTTCGAGCAGGAATTAATGTGGAATGGTCCCTTAGGTTTGAAGGAGGAAGGAAAGGCAGCACCCATTTATCCGCCACCTACAGCATGTCTAATGCCTTCATTGCCTTTGTCTTAACACGCAGCGTGGTCGGTATTAGCTGCACCAGCAGGTGGGAATGGGGATACAGAGAGACTGAGGGACTTTACCAAGGTCTTTTTTACCCTGCTAATGTTGCCCAAGCTGCCTGATACTTAAGAGTTTTTGGATTCTTAGAGAATCTCACTGATGTGGTCTGGGGTGGTCTCAGGAATCTGTTGCTAACTAGTACCCCAGTGGGCCATCTGGGAAGTGTGGGAACCTGCACTGTGTTAGGCCACCACTGCCAGCACTGTCCTTGTCTTCATGGTGGAGGTTCTGCTGGGAAGACTTTGGTAACTGCTGTGATGAGCTTATGTGTCTTGAGAACCCCAGAGGTCTGTGCAGTCCACTGGGGAGCAGGGCTGGGAACCCAGGAGTCCCAGTAGGAGCTTCTGGATGTTGCTGGTCCTTTACTAAGCTGGAATTCCTGGACTTGGGCCTAACACACAGTCAGGTCTGACCCTCTTGGAAAAAAACCTCAGAGTAAAGGCCTCCTCCTGAGGGCAGAACGGGCACACACACAGTATTTGGAGCTTGGGTAGCATCCTTGTTTCTTACTTAGTGGATACCTTGTGGGTCCTGTCCTGCCTGGTGCTGAGTCTCTGTCCCCCACCCCATAGACTACCTGATAAACGTGATGGACGCGCTGGGCCTACAGCCTTCCCGTGCCCTCCAGAACGTCGGGACACTCCTGAAGACCAAGCCTGAGGACTACAGACAGGTTAGCAAAGGCCTGCCCCGGCGCCTTGCCACCACGGTGGCCACCATGCGGAGTGTGGACTACTGACCCCATACCTGGCCAAGATCTGGGGTTGTGGCAGCTCTCCAGAATGGCTTTGCTCTAAAACTGCCCGGGATTGGGCATAATTGGTTTTAAAGACTTTCATTCGTGATTAAAAACAAAATTGTAAATTAGAGGTATATTATTTATTAGAGAAGAATTTTCAGATGACCTTTTTAAATGATGCAGTCTTGAAATGGAATTAATAAATACAGTGAAATGCAAGAACTTTGTTTTCTTTCCTCTTTCCTTAGTAAATGTTTGGGTTCTTGCCATGCACCATGCTCTTTGCACTGGGTACACTGGGTACACTGTCAGAGAAAGAGAAGGAGGGAGAATCAGCAGGTAAACCAGCAAAGATAACTTGAGATGTCAGGGAATAAGAGGGCATCAGGGTGGAAGATAGGTGGGCAACCCTGAGACCTAAAGGATAAGAGTCGCAGTGAAGAAGAGTGACAGCAGGAATGTTCAAGTAGGGGGAACAGTGCAGACCTGGCCTGGGGCACATCTGCAGCCAGCAGGGGAAGCAGGAAGTGAAGTGGGGTCAGAGAGGAAGAGGTACTGGTCACAGAGGGTCCTATGGGCCATTGTGAGTGTGAGGACTTTGCTTTTTCCTTTTTAAAGCTCACAGATGGTGAGGATTCTGTCTTTTTTTTTTTTTGCCAGTAGCTTCTGTATCTGTTAAGAGTGTACTTTGCTACAACTAACAGAATAATGTAGTTTGAGTGACTGAAACAAATAGAAGTTGATTTTTCTCAGTAACAGGATGTGAAATGGTGGCAGCCTCGGGCACTGATTAAGTGTCTGGACGATGAGTACCAGCCTCTGTGATCAGGACCTTTCGTGCAGAGCAGCTTCTGCAACTGCCACTGTGGAGGCAGAGGCGTTCCCAGAAGCCCCACTGACTTTCTCCCAGGCTTCATTGGTCATTTTCTTGGTCACCAGCCATCCACTCAACTGCAAGGGAGGTTGGGAAGGTGGGGACAGGACAGCATCCCCCAGGGTTTCCAGCCTTGGCACTAGTAATGTTTGGGCTGGACAGCTTTTTGTCATGGGGTCCGTCCTGGGCACGGTAGATGTTTACAGCATCCCTGGCCTTCACCCACTAGCTGCTGGAGGTATTCCCCTAGTTGTGACAGCCAACAAGTCTATAGACATTGCCCAAGGGGCAAAATCACCTCCAGTAGGGAAACTCTGGCTTAGAGCACTCAGGATTTCTTGCCTGGGCTGGGCTATTACATCTCTGAAGAGAATTTTGTTAGCAAGGGAGAGGGGAGGGCAGTAGTGTCTCACAGGGTGCCATTTTGGAACCGCATGTGTGCTGTGTTCCCAGTACTATGTACCTTCTCTAACCTACGCCTTCCAACAGCCTTGGAGGCGGGAAACATGGTGCCCACTCTACACACAAAGGAACTGAGGTTTGGAGAAGTTTAGGGAGCTTGCCCACAGTTACTGAGCTACCACATGGCAGGGCTGGGGTCAGAGCAAGCCTGGTGACACACCTGTGCTCCTGACCTCTGGGTGGGAGGCACACAGGGAGACATGTAATCCCAGCTGGGACATTTTGCTTGTGCCTCTGGAGGGGCACCACCCAGCCCAGGGCCTCTTAGGGACCAGCCCCACCAGGGGGCCAGGATAGTGTCTCACTGGATTGCCCAAGGGTTCTTTGCACATTCTGTTCTTACAACCTTGGGACCAGTTTTGCTGGCCCTGGAACAGCACTTGCTGTGACCTTTCACCAAGAAAAGTATTGTTTTCTCCTGTGGTGCATCCCAGACTGTGCCTGGCAGGGCTCAAGTCTGTCTCCTGCCTTGGAGAATGGAGGGCCAGAAACCTGGAGGTGCAACATGCTGCCCTAATGCAGGAACCTGTGGTGATCTCTGCACCAGTGTCTATGAGAGCCACTGGGCTTAGAGTCCCAGCTTTGCCACCTCCCAGCCTTGGCAAAGGCACGGCACTGAGCCTCATCTCCTGATTTGAAGGACAGGGGCCTAGTGGTCCCTAACTCACAGGGTAACTAGAAAAGCCATTGAGATATGGCAGGGGGCAACGGCATATAGTACATTCAACCTACCTTTTCTTTGTGGTGGAAGTGGGAATTAAGATTTTCTGGGCAGTTTAATTTTTGAGCCCTGAAAGGTTCTGATGGGTCCGAGGGTGGGAAATGGGACAGTGTGCCTCCCCGCTTTGGACACCCAATTGGAGGCCAGCTTGTTTGCTTTCCAGGGTAAGGACCCAGGGGTCATAGACCAGCAGCAGGGCTGGGTCTTTAACGCCAGGCTCTAAAGCCAGGGTTTCTTCACCACTGGGACCAGCAGGTGACAGACAGGCCTTGCAGCAGCCAACTGTCTGCTCCTGCTGGATTCACTGTCCTTCAGTAACAGCTCCCTGACCTCTGTGGTAGCCACAGAGCTTGCAATAATTAGCAATAAAAAATACAGGATGCTCAGTTAAACTTGAATTTCAGAAAAACTAGAGAGTTATTTGTATAATATATGCCAACTATTACATGGCCATATTTCTACTAAAAAATGCATTTGTTGTTTATCTGAAATTCACATTTAACTTGGTGGCCTGTATTTTATCTGGCACCCTTGGGAGCCATGGCCCCGATACCTAGAACCATGTAATTCCACTGAGGGTCAGGTGGCCACACTGACTGTTTCAGAGGCAGACATATGACCCAATCACTGACCAATGAGAGTCTACCTGAGAACTTGTGGTCACAGCTGGGGAAGAGGGGAACTCTCCCAGCTGTATTTGCTGAGTTTGGAGTGTGGGGACAGCCTGCCTGGGAAAGTAGAGAGAAACCAAGATGTCTTGTGAGCTGCTGGAGCAGCAGCCAGCCAGAGGATTTTTCCTTTCCTCTCTCCCTCACTCTGTGTCTTCATAGCCCAAACAAGTAAGTTGGGTGGCATTAAGAAAGTCATAAGGCCACTGCTTTGGGGACAGCTGCAAAGGGACTTTAAATGTCACCTGCTTGGGGCCTTGCCTTGGCCCAGCCTAGCTCTCAAGGCAACATGGATGTCCTTCCACTCCAGAGATGCGTCAGGGAGGGCATTGTGGCTGCCCCATCAGATGAAGAACAAAGCTCAACTCAGGGTTTTCTACTTTTATTTTCTAGAATAAAACACATGCCACCTAGCAGCCCCCCACCCCCGCCTGATGCTCTTCCTGCTTGGCACAGCCACTGCCTTCACCAGTCCCATCCACAGAAGCCAGTCAAGGCCAGGAAGGAAAAGGCCACACAGGTCTGGGGACTGACAAGCATGGTGTGCCCAATTGTTTATCTCTGCAGGAGATGGTGACTGGCACTGAGGGAAGTGGCCTGCCCCAAGGCGGGGGTGTTCTTGGGTCTCTGGGGTCTGGCTGGGGATGTCCCAGGCCAAGGCTCTGATTGGGTTGGGAATGGGCAGAAATCAAATGCAGACACAATCCTCATATTCGTACCAACACTGTGACCCTATGGAGTCCTTAGCCTGGGACCGGCTAGGAGCTGCTAGCCTCTTTGTAGAGAGACATGAACTCTGGACTGGGACATCTATCAGGCCAGCCCTTTGGAGAGGATGCAATAAAGGGAGGCTGTGGGCACTGGCTTCGCTTCTCAGGTCTGAACCCTTGGGCTGCCCAGGGTGGGCAGGGACAGGGTCTAGATGGCATCGTCCTCACTGTCAGACTCAATGATGTCTAGTGGCTGCAGACGTAGGGAGTCATAGTTGGGTGGTGGGGTACCTGGGATGGGCAGGGTCTGCTCACTGGGGTAGGCCCCGGGGTTGGGGCCATGGTTGACTGTGTCAGGCTGGAAGGCAAAGTTGGTGTGAGCCTCTACCAGCTCGGCCACAGTGGGCGGTGGGCCAGCGTAGCAAGCCTGGGCCCGCCTCTGCCGCAGGCTCTTGGAGAAGGAGACCAGCTTGATGACAGTGATCCAAACAAAGTCAATGATGATCTCCGCAAACTCGATGAGGCACAGCACTGAGCCTCCCATCCAGAAGCCAAACTGGCCGCCCAGATTTGAGAGCAGCCAGACAATCTGTGGGGAGCAGGGGACTAAGGCCCTGGCAGAGGCGGGGATCAGGCTACAAGTTGCTGCCTGAAGCCCAGCCTCCTGGCTTCCTGTGAGGTGTACTGTTGACTGGGAAGGGGAAGGGTGACCATCTCAGCCCAGGGAAACAATTTGTGTTAGAGACCTTCCTAATTCGTCTATGGGGCTGGGGATCCTCCTGCCCCTCAGGGTGCAGGGCAGAGCTGTCAGGAGCCCCCAAACTCACATTATTAGCTGCCGACTCCTCAATGGTACGGTAGTTGAATTCTTGGAAGAAGATGTTGAGCTTCACAATTCCCTTCCTGCAGGAGGCAGCAAGGACTGGTGCCCTTTCCCCAAGACAGACAGATAGACAGACAGACACACACACACACACACACAGAGAAAAGGCAGCCAAGGGGCTTCCCCAACCCTCCTCTGCTTGGGCTTCTCACAGGCCCACTCCCATGAGTGGTGAGGTCCAAACAAGAGCCACCAGTGCTGCCCTTCCTGGCTGCTGTGTGCTTTGAGCCACAAAGGGCATCTCTGCCTAGCACCCATCCTGTGGGTCCCTTTCTGAACCAGCTCCCTAAGGGATACTCTGGCCAGAGACAGCCCCTGAGAGCTCCCCTCTCTCACCCCCAAAGTGGCCCAGCCCATAGGCAGTAGACTCTGCATAGAGTCTGAAGCTTGCCTCTCTGTCAGGAAACCTGGGGTAGAGAAAAGAATGGCCAAGTGGGCGTCCCTCTTATATCTGATGGTCCTCAGAAAGGCTAAGGTCTCTCATGTCTGAGTTTCTGCCTGGACATTTTTACCTCTTCTTATTTTTTTGGAACAATTCTTACTCCTTGGAGAGTTAGCTCAAGTGCCACCTCCCTATACAGACCTCCCTTATGTCTTAGGCAGATGGTGGCTCCTTCCTGCTATGCTTCCACAGGGAGGGTCAGCTACAGACTCTTACAACCATAAACTCTGATCATATCTCTCTGTCTTCTAGATTTAGGTTTCCTGACAGTGTGGACCTTGTGTCTTTGTTCATGCTCAGTGTATGTTTGTGTTGAATGAATGGAAAGATGAATGAATGGATGGAGGACGGGTGGTTGGATGGATGAGTGGAATGATGGAAGGGAGGATAATGGAGGGATAAATGGGTGGGAGATTGGAAAGACAGATGATAAATGAATGGTGGATAGATAGAAGATTGGAAGGATGGATGATGGATAGATGGATGGGTGGGTGGGTGGATGGATGGATGGATACAAGATTAGAAGGATGGATGGGTGGGTGGGTGTATGTATGAACAGGTGACAGATGGAGAACAGGCTCTCCTTTAGGGAACAGTAGACTCTGAGTCCCGTTGGCTGCTTGTCTTTCACTACCAGTGCTTCCTCTTCCAGGCTTGCTCCTGGATCAACCAGTGTGAGAAAGTGTCTGAGGAGCTGCACTATGTCCAAACTCTTCTCCTGAGGTTCTCATTCCTGCCCTTTTCTGCCTTCTCCAGCCTTGTCCACACTCCAGGCTTACCTGCTTAAGGTGATATTGGTGCTTTGGTCCCGCTCCTGAGACAGGACATGGAAAATCCAGTCCTGCAAACCAAGAAGGCAGCTGAAAAAACTGGTGCCTGCTGTATTCCCTCCCAGCCATGGGCTCTGCTCCCTTTGGGTGACAGACTACAGGCCTGTATCTTCCTGAAGTCCCCTGGGGACCATGTGTTGGGATGGGAAGGAGAAAGAAGGTAATAGTGTACACAGTGGCTGCTCTTATGGGGAGAAGGCACTCAGGTGTCCAGACTTTTCCCATAGGGCTCAGCCAACCTCTGCTATCTCTTTCCCACCTCCGGTCCTTGTGCTGCCTAGGCCCTCCTCCTCAACCCTGCCCAGGGCTGGCTCTGCTCTATCCTGTGATGTCAGCTAAAGTGTCACAGTGTTAGGGAGTCCTTCCCCCAGTTACTCTCTCATCATCTGGTTTACTTCCTACACAATCGTTATCATACTCTGAAATGATACTGTTTCTGTAGGCTGTCTCTCTGACTGGAATGTAAGCACTGTAAGGACAAAGGACTATGTCTGTCTGGCTCACTGTTGTGTTCCTGGCACAGTGCCTAGGGGTGGAAGGAAAGGGGGAGAGAAAGGGCAGGAAGGAGCACCCTCTCCAAAGTCCCAAGTAGCCTGCAGACCAGGCCCCAGCCCAAGGGTGGGTGGCCAGGAGCTTGGCCACACCACCACCTCACCTCAGAGGCCTCAGAAGGCCAGTCGGCCATGGAGATGGTCATCTTGTACTGGGTGTCACTGGAAGAGAGAAGGCAGCTCTGTGGCTGTCCTGCCCCAGAGTGCCCACACCGCCCTGCCCTGCGAACCCTGCCACCCCCATGCCACACTCACTTGCAGGACTCCTTGCACATCTTGATGCAGGTCTCCCTCTGGCCCAAGCTCCTGCGCAGCTCTGAGTAGCAATAGACTGAGCAGGAGAGGGGTGGGGCAGAGGATTTGAGCCTTTGAACCTCTGGCTGCCCTCTGCCCTCCTGGCCCTGGGCCACCTAAGGTCTGTGACTTGGGGGTGTGGAGTTGTCTCAGTCTAAAGTGCCCTGTCATGGAGAACCATCCATCCGTCTGCCCCCATCTCTAGCCATTTTGGCCCAGCCTGGTCTGGGGAATCCTCTCCCCAAACATCCAGACTCAGCTCAGCAGGATCAAGGCAGCTTCCCTCTGCTCATCATCCTCATTCCTAGTGGGGACCAGGGTGACAGGGTTGTGTTGAAGGGGTGGGTGGTGGCAAGGAATAGTTTTCCCCTCGTGTTCCGACATTTTAAGAGATGGTGGAACTCTCTCTGCTGCTCCCAACATGCTGGGCGTTTGGACTCTGGGCCATTAGGACTCCAGCTCAATGTGAGCCCTGCTCACAGGAGTGGCTCCTCCTCCTGTGGCTTCAGGTTTCAAGACCTTGGAGGCCACCTCCCTGTCCCCTCGCCCCAGCACCCCACAGAGAGGCCCCGTGAGTCCACACAGACACGGACACAGAGCTCAGGCTGACACAGGTGGCCTTGCGCATGCATGTGCACACAGAGCAGTGGGTGCAAATGCAGACTCTGGAAGCACAGGCCGGTGCACACACACCGGCTCAGACAGGCACCACAGTCCTGAGTGTGGCTGTGCATCGAGACGCAAACACAAAAGCCCTTTCACAGGTGCGTACGTGGGGAAACACAAATGCACGCACATATGTGCCATCACCAGAGTTGCATTCCCAGGCCCACACAAGTGAGGGTGTTCATGTGGCACACAGGCGGACTCGCTCCCACACAAGACACAGTTCAAAGCGTACAAGTCATGGAGTCGAGGTGTGGAGGGGAGCTGGCTTCTCCTGAGAAGGGTACCTGGGAGGGAGGGGCTGTGGACTGTGCATGTGGCTGAGCAAGCCTGGGTACACCCCTGGGCCCTGCTGAGGCCGTGCAACCATGTCTCTCCCTGGCAGGCAGAGCCTTGATGGATAGTGGCCGGCTGGCTAGGGTGCCGATGGCTGGTCCCACTCACCCCAGTCAGGGAACTCCTGGTTGTTGCAGTATTTCTCTCCATGGGGCAGCGGGTATAGGTAGTGGCCACAGCTACAGTTATGGATCATGTGCTCTTGGAAGCATGAGCGAATACAGGCCTGGAATAGGGGACAGGGAGACCACACACCTGACCAATGATGCCCCTCCCCAACCACAGGGTGAGGGGCCCAGGGAACTTAGTGTACGGGTCCAGGGAGCTGGGGAGTCAGAGGAGGTGACCCTGCAGTTGAGATGTGGTGCTGAGGTTGTCGAGCTGCACCTCCTGTCCTTTCCTCTACCTGACCCTTGTAGAGGGATTCAGGTCAGCTCCCCGTTTGGCACTGGGGCCCCACAGATGACTCGGGAAGGGGTGGCTTGTTGCAAAATCTAAAGCTAGCACTGGGATAAATCACTCTTGTTTCCAGCCCTTTACACAGAAAGGCCCAGAAAGGCAGCTCTGAGGGAGACAGGCAGGCCGGCTCCAAGTGCCTTCTTCCTGGAGGGACCCACTCAGGGACTGCAAGGAGAGGCTGATCTCTGAAAGCCCAGTGGTGACGAAAGAGGGCAAGAGCTGCAGCGTGTCCTCTGTGACAGGGGCGTGAGAGAAGAGCGGGCTCAGTCCCCTGGGGATGGAGCTGATGAATCTCTATTCATACTGGGTTTTCAGGTCATTCCAACCTGGTTTCAGTCCACTCAGAGATCTACTATGTGTCCTGCAGCCAGTCATTAACCTCGGGGTCTCAGTTTACTCATGGGTGAACAGGGCGACAGTTGCCCTGTTGGCTGAGGTCAGGAGGGCTGGGCTTGGCCTCTGTAAGTGCTTGGTCTGGAGCAGGAAATGGGGTGGCAGGCAGAGGACACGCAAGCCGGGAGGGGCAGAGCTGAGGAGGAGGTGTGTGGGGTCGATGAGGAGCTCGGAGTTTGGGCAAGTGTACTAGGTTCTTCCAGACTTCTTGTCTCAACTGGGAAGCAGGTATTCTCTCCAGCCCCATGACTGAGGCTGGGGTAGGGTAGGGCGGGGTGGACAGAGCACAAGACTAGGGTCTGGGTCTTTGCCAAGGTCTCTGGTTGGAACAGGGTCTTGAGGGCTGGGGCCCAATGCCTCCGTGTCCTCCTGCTTTCTCCCTACCTCCCCACACTGTCCCTCTGGAAGAGGTGACCAAACCAGCCAGGCAGAGTACTGTGTGGATGGAGTCAGCTGGACGGGGTGGGCAGGCAGGTGGGCCCAGGGGAGGGTCAGTTTCCTGTGACTAAGGCAAAAGGGAGGACCCCCCCCCCCACCATGCTTGCAGCAGTCAGACACGGGGGTGGGCGCTGGGCTGCCCTCTCGTTGTGTTTCAGTTCCTACATCTGCCAAGGCAGACTGGGCTGGGAGAGGAAGTGTCAGCAAGTGGTTACTTTTGTCACCTTTGCAAAGATTCAGTCTGTCCCCTTCACTGAGACTGGGTCTGGGGACATGCCTCCTGGGCTGACTCTGGAGATCAAGACCAGAGAGAAGCCTGTGGCTGCAGCAAAGAAGTTTGAGGCCAGATACAAGGAAGGACTCCTCCAGTAAACTGGCTTCTCAGGTAAACAGCCTTGCCAGGACCAGCTGTCTCAGAGACCGAAGCCTCGGGCCGGTGACGCGCACAAGGTGCCAGGGGCACAAGGCCTGCACTGTCTTCCTACCTGGATGGAGTAGGTGGTGTTGTGGTCACTGTAGAGGTTGTGGACGGGGACGTCGGAACCGTTCACAGTGCACTGGCTGTAGGGCTCGCCCTTCCGCTCCAGCTTGTCCTGCGTCCAGACAGTGTGCTCATGGGATCCCTGGTTAGCCCTGGGAAGCTGCTCTGCCCCTGCCTCCCACTGAGCATGTGGGTCTAGGAGCTCTGAAAGGGGGTGGGGAGCACTAGGCCCCAGCAGGAGCTGGGGTGCTTGTCTTCCCCCAGAGTGTGGCTGCCCTGGTGGGGGTCCATCAGGAGGGCAGGGCAGGAGTGGGCCGTGAGGGAAGGCCAGGGCGTAAAGAGGCCTGATCCCCTCCTCTCAGGCCAGGGGAAGGTGGCACTAGGCAGGTCGGCTTCCACCCTCACCCCCCTCGGGCTTCCCTGGGGCTGTAACCATACCACCAGCACCCCGATGGACGTCTCCGTCCCTGACATGGCATAGATGCCCTCATCTTTGACGAAGGGGTATGACCTCTGCTCATGAAGTAGCAGCCGAGCCCCAGCCGTGGACGTGAGGAAGGGCACGTAGTCTTCCTGGCCTATGTCCAGGATCAACTTCAGGCCTGTGGGGAAGGGGGACCAAGACCTCCCTGAACTCTCTCCCCAAAGCTGAAGGGAGACCCACCACCCAATTGTCCACACCCCCTCCATCCAAGGGGACCTCCAGAGCCTGCCCAGGAAGCTCCACTTTGTGAAAATTGGACTCCTTGTCTTCTCTAAGGCCTCTTCCTAGTCCAAGCCACCATCACCTCCTCTTGCCTCCCTGGCCCACACAGCAGGTAGATTGAGAGGCATACACCATGTGGCCCTGCCTCACCTTGCACGGGTCCTCATTTTCTCCATTCAATCCCCCTTAGCTCCTGTGCTCCTTCCAGATGCTAGGCCTTCCGGAATGCACTTCCCACCCTCACCTTTCACCTAGAAAATCCTGCTCTTCCTGTGGATCTCCACCCAGTGTTACTTCCTCCACTCCAGAAGCCTTCCCTGACTACCTAAATTAGGTCTCAGGATCTTTGTTATATCCTCTCCCCAGCTCTGGAACTTTCCTCCCTAGAACCTGCCTCACTCTTGTGATTCTTCCTTTGTTGTCTCTCTTTCTTCCTCACTCGACTGTTCCATTCTTGAGGGCAGAAGCCAGACCTGATATTCTGTACACCACAGGACTATGCTAGGTGCTTAGGACAATAAGGCTGGTGTTTGTTGAGCATTTTCTACATGCTGAGTGCTGGACTAAGTGATTTTTTTATATGCAATCTCACTGGTGCTCAGAAGGTGCATATGAGGTAGGTACCGTTAACATCCTCATTTTACAGATGAGGAAACGAAGGCACAGAGAGGTGAAGGGATTTGTCTGAGGTCATCCAGCGAGGAAGTGGGGTTGCTAATGTCCTAATACAGGCAGCTGGGCTCCTTGATTCTAATCTGCTTCCCCTGTAAGGGCATTGATCCGCTCCTCTCTGATACGCAGTGGGTTTAGGGGCACAGGGCTGGGGGAAGGGCAGTCTGTCCACTCTGCCCCCTTGACCAGCAGCCCTGATGACTACTGAATGACAACTCGCCTCTTGGTGGCTGGCTGGGGAGGTGAGAAGCTGAGAGGGAAGAAGGCTTTGCTCCCACCTGTGCTCATAGCCTGAAAGGCACAGTCATCCTGAGTCTACCGGTTTGTCCCTGAGACAGGCCAACACAGCAGCCTTTGTCACTGACCACCTCCTACCTCCTCACACCCACCTGCTCCTTTGTTTTCTCGGTCTGTGTGATTTGCTCTAAGAACTGCATAGGGACGAGGCTGAATCAGGGCTGCCATGTGTTAGCTGGGTGGTCTTAGGCAAATTACTGAAATTCCTAAGGATCTGGCACATACTGAGCATTACTGCTTGCAGGGCACTGTGGAAGCAGTGACTCAGGGAGGCATACACTGTATGCTATGCTACTGTAGACCACCTTCGAGTGGGGAAACCAAGGCTCTGAGAAGTTAGGTCTTGAACTCAGGATCACTCACCGAGCGAATGAATGGTGCAGCTGGGATTTCATCACACATAGGAGCTTGAGCCCTACCCACTATGCTCTGCTGCTCTGAATCCTCATTGTACTCATTAGCAAAATGGAAACATGGTCAGTGCCTCAGGGATTTACAGGTGTGGGATAGGAAAATGGCTGAGAAGACCCCTAGGCCAGCCTCCCCGCACACAGGACAGGCTTCTCATGGCCACTCTTCCTTATGCTGGGTCTATCTAGCCCAGATCCTGCCCTTTCATGCTTGATGGTAATTTAGTCTTTCAGCCCCACATGGTGGGGTGGTTAAAGCCTCAAGGTTCTGGCCCCAGGAGGAACCAAGACTTACCAAACTCAACTCCGGGGTTGGCAGAAGGGAGTGCTCTCTCTGCCATGCCCCAGTTGAAGATGTAACAGTTGCCATAATCAGGGTGGAAGAGGGAGGTGAAGTTTCTGAAAGAAATACCAGCAGCTGGAGGGTAGGGCCCAACCCGGCCAGTGCCCCATCCCCGACTGGGTGCTGTCCAGGGCTCATGGGGAGGACAGCTGGCAGCTGCTCCCTGCCCTTCGCTGACTGCTCAGAGGGGCCCAGACAGGGACAGGTAAGCAATAGGTCCTCTGTCCAACCCCCTGTACCCTGAGCACAAGTCAGAGATTCCCAGACTTCCTTGGGAAGGAGGGGAGAAGGGAGTCTTTCTGGGGTTGGACTCGGGCTTTCCGTCTTAGCCAGGAATTATGAAAAAGAAGTTTCTTTCATGTTTTTGAGACTGCATAGTAAGAAGCTGGGGAAATTCCTTGACAAGTGGAATAAGGGAAACTGAGATAAAATAATTAAACAAGGCCAAATCATTTGAGCAATTTACAGCCAGCTAGTGAATCACAAGGTTTTATCTGCCCTAAGCAAGGACGCTTGGGAACAAATGGTTTACATATTCCAGACATCAGGGGCAGATTGGCCTCAGTGCCTCTTTGATGATGTTCTTTGAAAATGATACTAACCAGAAAATAACCCTGATCCCTCTCTACGCACATTTTGGTGCATCAACATATTGAAGGACACACCTGGAAAGCTAATGAATATTCTGTTAAGACCCTCCCCTGAGGCCTCCCTAGGATTCCTGCCAGCCAAAGAAAGAAAAGATAAAAAGATTCAAGACAAAAAACTCACAGTGCTCTGGTTAAGGTACACCCATGCCTTGTATATCTGCTCTGTTTCTCCAGAACTCTAAGGGTCCCTGGGAGACTTGCAGCCAGGGGATTGGTGGGCAGTGGCAGCTCGTTCCAAGTTAACCCCTGATTATCTTCAAGGACCCCCCTTTTTAAAAAAGATTTTATTTATTTATTTTTAGACAGAGGGGAAAGGAAGGAGAAAGAGAAGGAAAGAAACATCAATGAGTGGTTGCCTCTCACACGCCCCCTAGTTGGGACCTGGACCTAAACCCAGGCATGTGCCCTGACTGGGAATAAACTGGTAACGCTTTGGTTTGCAGGCTGGTGCTCAATCCACACCAGCCAGGGAGGCCTGCTTTTCCCCCTGGCTTCCCAGTGAGCTGACAGCAGCCCTGCCTTGGCTTGGTTCTTTTCTATACATTTCTAAATAGTCAAAGCAGCCCCACCTTGGCTCTTCCCTGTTTCTTCTTCTACTCTAAGCCCTTCCTTTGTTTCACTGTCTCCAGTTTAATAAACATATTCTAAAATCACGTGGACTCATGAAATCTTTTCTGCCCGAAGTCAAGAAACTGCATACTACTGACCAGCCGGAGACAGACCCTCTCCAGGCCAGGTCCCCATCTGGTGACATTTCCATCTGTCTCATCTATAGTGTCTGATAAGCCATTTAGTAGGTTAAACTGTGGCCCGCAAAAGATATGTCCACGTCCTAAAGCCAGGGACCTGTGAATGTGAACTTATTTAGAAAAGGAGTCTTTGCAGATGTAATTAAGAGTCTTGAGATGAGATCAGCCTGAAGTACCTGGGTGGCTCCAAAATCCAATCACAACTGTCCTTACAAGAGACAGGTGAGGAGAAGATACTGAGGCAGAGAAGGCCATGTGAAGACGAGGCAGAGGTTGGAGTGATGCAGCCACAGCCCAGGAAGGACTCCTGGCCTCCTCTGCGAAGAAACATGTTTCTGTTGTCTTAAGCCACTCTCTCTGACAGAATCCAGAGAGGTGGACTTGGATGACCTTGGGAAGCCAGATAAAGAGGGCAGTGGACTGGGTGGAGGGCCAGAGAGGGGCTGTGTGTCAGGAAAGCATCTAAGCAGAGGCTGAGGAAAGAGAACAGTGAAACAAGGCATGAAAACGACCCTGTATAGCGTCCTGTCTCATGTCATGGGAATGTTTCCTAAGGAAATAATTCAGCAATAAGAAATGTTTCCTTAAAGGTGCTCACAGAAATAGAGACAGTATAATGTAGTTCCTAAGAGTTTTGTTAAAAAATTTTTTTTTTGATATGGAACATTTCAAACATTTAAAGGTGCAGAGACAAAGCCCACCATGAGCTTCAACCGTTGCCACCCCCGGCCAGTAATGTTCCGTCTCTACTTGCCCTCCACTTTCCTTTTCATATTATTTTGAAGCAAATCTCAGACATCTTAATTTGAAATACTTCATATAGATTTCTAAAAGAAAGAACTAAAAAACAATGCTACTACTAGGTTAAAAATAACTAACAAAAATCCCTTCATATTATTAAATATTCAAAGTTTCAGTTGTCTTATAAATGTCAATTTTGTTTTTCACAGTTTATTTGTTTAAATTGGGATCCAAATAATGTTAACAAGTGATTAGCTGATATGCCTTTTAAGTCTCTTTGAATCTATGCTACATGCCCTCCCTGTGACATTTTTTTTTTCTTGCAATTTGCTGTAAAAAAAAAAGTTCTGGTTTGATCCCACTGATAATTGAAGAGGGAGTGACGCAGCCAGGAGACCAGCATTTTGCACACTGACGAATGACTGGCTTTGGCAGCTGCCCTGGGATGACCTCTACTGTGTCTCTGGCCAGCAGAGCACAGGCTGATGAACAAGTGGCTTTGCCAAAAACATCAGCACCGAACAGCACTGAGTATCTGTCTCTGGGTACCACTTGCAACAAATACTAGCAACAGAGGAACATGTTCAAAGACACCACAGAGAGTCAATCTGTGAAATCCAGACCATGGGGAACTCAACAAGATAAATAACGTAGTTTCTTCAGCAAACAAACTGTGTGAGAAGGAAAGGGAGGCAACCTGTAGATGAACAGAAATGTGAAAGACTTGGGTTACAATTGCAATGTGTGGACTATAACTGGATCCTGATTCAAACAAGCAAACAAACAAAAAAGTATAACATTTATGAGAGTGAACACAACTAAACTGTTGATGATATTGAGGAATTATTGCTATTTTTTTTCAGGTGGGATAATGGTATTGTGGTTCTGTTAAAAAAAAAAAAAAAACAAACTCTTTCTCTCTTACAGGTGCACTCTGAACTCTGGCAGACGGAGGAACAGGGCTGCCCCAGGAGGGTGCGAGTCCTGCTTGCTGGGGCTGGGCGGTGGGTCCCCGCGAGATCGCCATGCTCTGCACATCTGTGTCTGTGTTCTCCAGTTTCCAGAAAGTATAGAAATGGCTTTAAAATGTCTTTGGATACTTTTATACTGCTTTTCTTATTTTATTATAACAGGAGGGAATGGCATTCAGTGCATTCAGTGTACAGACATATCAAGAGAAGCACAGAATTGTCCTCTAAGTCTTGTGTTCCACAGCCGGCATTTCCACTGCTTTTTTTAAAAAACCAAAACCTCTATTTTTTAATGTAAATGGGATTTTTGAGGGAACTTTAAAGTACAGTAAATTCTTTTTAAAAAATTTTATTGACTTTGAGAGAGAGAGAGAGAGAGACATTGATTGGTTGTTTCACTTATTTATGTGCTCATTGGTGGCTTCCTATATATGCCCTGACCTGGGATCGAACCAACTTTGGCATATCAAGATGATGCTCCTACCAACTGAGCTACTCGGCCAGAACTCCACTGCTTACTTTTTGATAGCATGCACCAAAATCTGAAACTGTCTTCTATTATTTACTTGCTTGCTTAAAACCGCCTCCTGCTTTAGAATGTAAGCCCAGTGAGGGCAGCTGTCGTGTCTGTCTTGAGGGAGAAAGAACTGTGAGGCTGAAAGCCCAGGCCTGGGAGCTAGCCTGCCTAAATTCAAATTCTGGCTCTGCCACTGACTAGCTGGTGAGCCTGGAGAAATTACTTCACCTCTCTTAGCCTCATAGCCCCACCTGTAACACAGGTAATAGTAAAAGCACCCACCCAGAGGACTTAGGTGAGATTTGGAGGTTGAGCATACTGAGGTACTTCCCAGATGTTGGCTGCCAGTGCTCAGTGCTCTCTCCTCAGAGCCTGACACACAGGAGACAGACACTCAGTAAATATTTGTTAATATTATAAATTATATGTGATAGGGCATCTGCAGAGATAAGCATGACAGGATCGACACCTGATTCGCTGGGGATGGGGTAGGGAGTGGAGCAGGTCAGGGAAAGGTTCTTGGTGGAGGTGAGGCCTGAGGTGAGACTTTCAGGATGAGTGAGAGGTGGCTGAGCCCGGGGAGTGGAAAGGAGGAAGGGCACACCAGGCAGGGAGCACGGCATGGGCAAAGGCTTGGAGGGAAAAATAGCTTTGGGCAGACACTGTGGAGTCTATATCCTGTGTGGGTTCAGGGCTGTGGCCACAGGAAAGGAACAGAGTGGTGCAAACCAGCTAAAGCCGGGTGCTGCTCTGGAGGGCCAGACCCCGCCCCAGGGGCACGGGACACAGTGTTCCCAACACACTGTCTCCGACAGCTACAGCGCAGGAGCAGGAGGCTGATCAGGGTGTGACCAGATCCCCTCCTGCCCAGAATTACACTCCTGGTCTCCCCGTACCTGCTTGCCAACTATTTGTTTGCTGATAATGTTCTTTACCCAGAGAGGCTGTTCCCAGTACTAACCACTGCAAGCTCCAGAAACAGGTGTTTCCCTCCCAAACCTTTCCTGGGATAGGGGTCAGGTGTGCAGACAGAGACCAGCAGCCTCCAGAGGAAACCAGGAAACAGAGAATCCTAGCAGGAAGTAGCATAACAATGGCGGTGCTATGTGGCAGGGGTCAGGGCAGGCTTCCCAGGGAAGAAACTAGCTAGCCAATCTCTGATGTAGCAGTAGTAGTAATAATAATAATAGTGATACTGATTATCTATGCCTAGGTCCTGGTTTCTGAATGCCATTCTCTAATAAAAGGAACCAGGGGTCCTCAGAGCAGCAGCCAATTCTGGGCCCAGGGCACCTCACAGTGCCAGAAAGTAAGGGGTACTCAAAAATAAGTAAATAAACAAATGGATGGGGACATGCCAAAGGGGCCGGAAAAGTTTCTGTGGACAACAAAGGGTGTCTATAATAAAACTGGTAATTCCACTGATGGAAAGTCACCTCCCAGGGTGATCTGGCCATAAATTCCTAGCTGGGCAGGTCATGGTGGGCAGTCACGCCCCAGGCCTATAACTTCTTCAGTGAAAGGTTTATCTTTGCCTTAAGCAAGCCCTGTCCATTGTTCTTGTGCAGCAGGTACACCTGTGAAAGGCCAGAGTCATCCTCCTTTTCAGACCCCTCAGAGGCTAACCCTCCTCGAGGGAGCATGTAACCATGTTAGCTGTCCTGTACCTTACTTTCTCCCACCTTCATGTGGTCGTCCTTACTGTTCCCTCCTTAATTCCAAATGTGTAAAAGAAACTGCAAACCATCACTCTATGGAGCATTTGAGATCTGCTTCCTGGGACTGTGGTCAGTTTGGCTCAAATAAACCCATAAAAATTCTCTTCAGATTTGGACACTCCCAGCAGCCAAAGCTGGATGGATTGGAGCAGAGAATAAATAACGTGCTATTGGATTACAATCCAAATACACACCAGCCCACACTGGTAGAAATAAATGATTCAGGAGATGCACAAACGGGCCCAGACAAACCCACCTGACAGAAGTGTTCCAAACTGTACATGTCCCCACTCCCTGGGCCCCCACCCCCAGAGCATGGGCTGGACCTGGTGCCTTGGCTCACGATACAGACCACAGGAAGGGGATGTGGTGACCTTGCAGTGGAGAAGCCCAGCACGCAGTGCGCACCTCCACCAGGTGCGGGAGGGCAGCACCACAGGCAGGGCACGTGGCTGCCGTGTGTGATGCGATGAGGAGGGCACCTCACTTCTGTGTGCTGCTTTCCCAAACCATCTCACCTGTGTGCACTGCATGGAGCGCTCTCTGTGAAATGCCTGACCGGTGCTGTGACACTGCCGCAGTCCTCCAACACGAGGAAGCTGAGACACGTCACAGCCCAGAGGAGACTAGGGAGAGATGGTTAATAAACACAGCGTGGTCTCCTGAATGGAATCGGGAACAGAAAAAGGTCATCAGGAAAAAGACCGATGAAATATGAATAAAGTGTTAATAGTAATGTGCCAATGTTGGTTTCTTAGTTGTGACAAATGACCATGATGATGCAAGATGGTAACAACAGAGGAAACTGGGCCAGGAGGATAAGGGAACAAATTCTGTATACTATCTTTTTGCAACTCTTTTGTAAGTCTAAGGTGATTCTAAATAAAAAGTTGATTTTTAAAATGCCCATATAATTCTTACCAATTACCTCCAGGAAACATGACCTAAGACACCGAGGCACAGAAAATTGCGGTGCAGACAGCTGGGATGTTCACAAGCCAGGACATTCTCTGGAGGCGGATGGCACCTCTCACCTGTAGCTGCAGGGCTCAGCCCCGAACAGGCAGGCCAGGATCAGCTGCTCTCCTGGGTAGCCCATCTTCACCAGCTCCTGGGCTGGCACCTGTGAGAAGATGTTTGTGGCCTGCAGGGTGTACCACTCCGTCACGGCCTGGGTGGCACTGGTGAAGTTTCGGAAGGTGCACATGGTTCCATTGAGGCAGCACTGCAGAGACCAAGAAGGGTTCCTGTGGGTGTGGGGCTGCTGGCAGGGCCCCCCAGTCACTGCCCCAAGGGCAAGGACTGAGAGTGTTGGGCCAGCTGCCCTTCCCCTGGCTGCACCCTGGGGCTGGGCAGTGGGGACCTGTGTTTACACTCCAGATCACACGCGCTCAGGGGCTGCCCCTCATACACAGCTGCACAGTCACAAGGACTCATACATACAGTGCTACTCCAACCCCCCCGTGTAGCCTTAAGCGTGAGTGAACAAATGCACACATGTATACCCTTAATGCACACACATATACAGAGAAAGTCATCCACTTTCTGATATCACATGACATCATGGTCACAAGTATGCACACACATATCCTCACTTGCCCACAAGCCCATATACCTAGATTCCTAGCCCATATACACATGGCCCCACACTCATGCTCACTTGAGCACACATGCACACAGAGATACTCTGACCCTCCGATTCCCTGACTCCTTTCCAGCCCCCTCCCAAGACTTCCAGGGGCAGCTGCCTAGAGGCCTTGTGAACCACAAAGGACTCCAGACTCTGCCTCCCCCACTGCTGGGGAAGGACCTGGGCCTTGTCAGTCCGAGCCCACTGAAGGGTCCAGGGCCCTCCATCTCGGGGCAGCTGGCCCACCATGAAGTCATCACACAGACAGAACAGGATTGGCTCTGGGACTCTGGTCTTGGCCTCTCTGCCTCTATTCATCCTCATCTCATAGCAGGCCTTCTTTCTGAATCCCAGAGGCCCGAAGAAGCTTCTCCTTCCCAGGGCTGGCCTGAGGCACTGTCCTTTGCTGGAGGCCTCCTTGTCTCCCCTTAGGGAGATGATAGTAACACTTAACACTCATTCTGGCCCAGACTCTGTTCTCAAGGCTTTAATTTATGATCTCATTCAATTTTCACAGCAACCCTATCTCACCAGCATGAAGAAACCGAGGCCCAGAGAGGATAGGAAGGTGTGACAACAGCAGACGCTCACTCCCACTACACGTGGGCACACGTACAACACACACACACACACACATATGCGCATGCACACAAGGGCTTGCCCTGATAGCTGGTGCAGCCATCAGGGACCGGCCTGCTTTACACAGGCAGCTAGTTACCAATGAGGACTTTCTATGGGCAGTAGAAAGTAGTAGAGCACTGGGTTCGAGTTGGCAGCAGGACTCTGCAAGCCTGGTGCTGTATGCAGGTTCGTGTGGAGATGAAGGCGAGTCCTGACCACATGGTGGCAAGGGAGGCAGTGGCTTCTCTCTGGGGGGTATGTGGCCCCAGACTGGGCACCCAGCCAGGGCAGATTATCAGAATCACCAGGGAGTTTGTTAACAGTACAGACTCCTGGGCTCTGGCCCAGAGCTGCCCATTCAGATTCTACAGGAGTGGGGCCCAGGGATCTGCAGTTACAGTGCTACCCAGGGCATCTCCAAGCACTGACAGGTGCACTGCCTCCCAGGGCAGTGCAGCTGTGCTCTGGCACCAACTGTGTTGCATAGCTGTGGTTTTTCACCTGCCTGATGTTTATGCCCCTGTCTTTTGAGAATAGGACTTAATTCATCTTTGAGGGAACCACCTCTTCCCCCTTGCTCAATCCCTGTGGTCTGACAGAGGCTGAATCACCCTCAGCTCCAGAGCACCTGACCCCAGGACTGGCCAACCATGACAGCCTGTCCTTCAGCCCACAGCGACTGGTTGAGGTATGAGCATGTGACTTGATGATCAGGCCCAGGACTTCTGATGTGGTCACCGGGAAAGAGGAGCTTTCTGGGAGAGTGCTAGCTGGTGGGGTGTGTGTCTGGGATTGTCAAGGCCCTTCACTCCAGAGACTGAAGTCTATTGAGAGAAAAGTACAGATAATGAATTACAGAATTGTGCACTTGAAATCTGTGTAACTTTATTAACCAATGTCACCCCAATAAATCCAGTTAAAAAGCTGAGCCAAGATGGAAAGCAATAGAGTCCTGCTGACAGCATCTGAACACCTGGGTTCAATCACACCTGATCCCAGTATACTCATGGGCTTCTTAGTGTGTGAGCCACTGAATTCCCGATTTTGCTTAAGCTAGTTTGAGCTGAGTCACTTGCATCCAAAAATGTCTTGACTGATATACCAGCTATTTCTATTTTCAAAATAGCTTCACAAACATACAAAATAGGCACTGGCTTCCAGCCTGCCTTTCCCCCAGTGAGACCCAGATTATTAAAGGAAAACTCCCATCAGCCTCATTGGATAGGGCCCACTGATGGACATGTGCCTGTGGCCCACTTACCAGTCTCATGGCTACTTTGCACTCCTGGGCATTGCAGGTCCTTCCTGATGCTGGGCTGCTGCTTGCTGAATCATTGTGATTGTCCGCAAAGAGGTCAAGGACCACTGGGTGGTGGGGGTTCCGCTCATCGATAAGGACCAGGGGTGTATGGTTCCAGATGGTGAAGTTCAAGGTCTTGGTGGCATTGGCATGGGTTGGCCCAGAAGCCACGATCCTCTCTAGAACTGCTTCCATCAGTTGATCCAGGTCCCGCAGCAAATGCCTGACTTTGGAATACCTGGGTGGAGGAAAGTCTCCATAAGGGGGCCAAGCACAACTGAGAAACAGCTGCAGCCTGGGATCCCCTCCAACTCCAGCACAGCTGCCAGCATGTTTGAGAAGAACACCCTGCTCAAGTGCCCACCTCCCTATCCATCTACCCATGTGTCCATGCATTGACCCATCCACCCACCCACTCACTCTCATTCATTGTGTATTGAATAAGCACCTACTATGTGCCAGGCACTGTGAAGGTACAGAGGAGAAATTCACATTCTAGTGAGGAGGGCGGCTATTGACAGTTTACCATGTGTCCAAGTGCTAGGTGCTCCCTATGTCTTATTTAATTTAATCTCTTCAACAATTCTCTGGTCATCTCCCCATACAGACAAGGAAACCAAAGCTGAGGGAGTTGTTGCGATGTCCTGAGCTCACAGAGCTGAGCCCGGAAACTGGAAGTGGTGGGCTTCAATGGGCATGCTGTTTTTACATGGGGTAGAGTGGAGGGGGCTCTGCTACTTTTCTTCCAAGAGGGCATAGGAACTGTAGGGAAGAGGGGAAAATCTGTGACCCTGGGGCCCTTATTTTCCAGCAGTGATTTTGGAAACAAGAACCAGTTTCAGGAGGAAGAAGGTGGATGGGACTGTGGGGCTGGGCTCCAGTATCTGCTCTGAGACACTGGAGGCTCCCATATTGGAACTGGTGACCAGTTAGTCTGGCAGAAACGTGTCCATACCAGAGACTGTCCTGTGTGGGGGCCCTGGGCCCTGTACCCCAGTCACTCCATATCCAGTTGATTCAACATCTTACCCCAGAGTTGTGGTCACCAGTGTATGTCAGCTCTGGCTAGAGGACTTCCTGCAGGAGAGAGCATTCAACCCTGGGCACAGGTCCAAGTTCTGGTATACATAGGTGTACAGTAGCCTCAGACACTGGCACTGCCTGTCCCCTGACCATTAAGCTAGCCACCTGAGTGCACATGGGAAGAGGAGAGTTGGGAGGGTGGTAGGCTGCGGTAGTAGTGAGGGCTGCTGTTACAGCCTGCATGTCCACAGCTGCTGCTGAGCTTGGTGGCTTACTGCGTGGGCTCTGGACTCAAATTCTGACATTCCACTTAATATCTGTGTGGTCTTGGACAAGTAAACCCCTCTGAGGCTCTGTTCTTTCATCTACAAAATCGGGATTAAAATATTTACCATACAGGGCTGTTGGAAGGATTCAATGAGGTGATGCTTATAAAGCACTTGGAACAGTGTTGTTTTAACATGATTACTGAGGGTTCTATTGAGTAGCTGCAAGGACCTGCAAAAACAGGCAAGAAACCTATTGCTGGAAAGAGGGGATTTTTTGATAATGGAAAATGTAATCAGGAAGTATGAATTCCCTTCTAGGACCTTCTTGTGAACAAGAATGCTCTCCATGACTCAGCTACACTGGTCCTTGCAATTCTTTTAAAAAGTTTTGTAGTTGATTTTAGAGAGAGACAGACAGACACACACACAGGCACTGATTTATTGTTCCACTCACCCATGCATTCATTCATTGGTTGATTCTTGTAAGTGCCCTGAAGAGGGGTCAGGTGCAACCTTGGGTTGTAGCAGGATGACGCTCTAACCAACTGAGCTACCCAGCCAGGATGGCCCTTCTTTCACTTCTTTGAATGCAGTGAGGTCTGTCCAGGACCTCTGCATATGCTGTGCCCTCCACTTGGAATACGCTCTTCATCCGTGACTAGTTTGGCTAACTTGTAATCATTCTTCGAGGCATTTTTCTCTGATTGACCCCTTGCCTCTCCTCAACCCTGACTAGGTTGGGACTACTTGTGCATCCCCTTCATAGGCTTTGCCATCAGGTAGTTAAACAGTGGCAGCTCTGGACTCAGATCAGGCCTGAGTTCAAATGCCACCATGGCCCACTGTGTGTCTCTGGACAAGTTCCCTGACCTCTCTGAATCTTCATTTCTTGGCTTGTAAATTGAGGCTACTACAAGAGTGCCCATCTCTAAGGTAACTGTATGGATTAGAATTGCATTAATTACCCAAGAACACTCAACTCACTGCCTGGCACTTCATAAGCACTTGATGTATGTCTGTTGCATATATTTTTATCATCACTTTGTAGTGGTTGGACTATTATAATTAATTTCACATTAAAGAAAAAAGGTTAATATCTGTTTTCTTTGGTAAGCTGTGAAGAGGGCAGGGACTTTTCCTCACTGATGTATTCCCAAGTGCCCATACACTGCCTGGCACATAGTAGGTGCCAAAAAACACATGCTGAATTGATAACTAGGCACTGGTATGTCTTAAAGCAGGCACTACTAGATATTTCTGAGGCTCTCTTTAAGCCTAGGATGTTTATGAATTTTGAATCTTGCTTGCTGCAAAGAGGTAAAAACAAAGAGGTAGTTGTTTAAAAACAAAGAGAAAGAAGGGAACAAAAGAAAAGGAATGGAGAGGAAGGAGGAAAAGAGGGGGTAAGCAAAAGAGAGAGGAAGGGAAAGAAAAAGGAAGAGATAAACAGAAAGGTGGAAGGAAGTGGGGGAAGGGAATAAAGAAAAAGATAAGGCACAGTGAAGGAAGCCAGCCTTCCACTCCAGGGACCACCTACTGGAAGGGGCTGGCATTGCAGATGGTGACGGCAGGGAAGTCCATGGTCTTGAAGCCAACAGAGAGGGAGACGCTGACCTCCCAGCTCAGGTAGGTCCTGATGAAGACGCCCCACTGCCAGAAGACAATGGAGGCAAAGAGCAATGTGATCACGAACCACATGGCCTTCTTCTTGGGCCCCTCGCAGATGATGCGCTTGGGGCCATGGGTGTTGGTGTTGTCACAGTACCACACCAGCAGCTCCTTGTATGTGTAGCCAGGGCCCTTCTGCAGCCTGTGCAGGCACTTCAGCAGATACTTCTTCACCTGCATCGTGGCACCTGCTGAGAGACATGGGAATGCCATGTCAGATACGACACCAGCCTAGCATCCAAGGATGTCCCAGTTGTGGCCAGAGCATCTGAATGAGGCAGGCAAATAAGGCTGCATGAGGCAGTTGTCCCTCCCTCCCTTTTTCCTTCCTTTTTTGCCATCCATCATCCATCTATCCACCCATCCATCCAACCAAAAAGTATTTATTGACTATCTATGTATACCAGGCACTGAATTAGTCCCTCTGGACTCAATAATGAACCAAATGAACATGGTTTCTGCCCCCTGGGAATTTTCAGCCTAGTGGACAAATTACTTAAACTCTCCACTCCTCAGGTTCTCTATCTGCAAAGTGCGGATAATGGTACCTAATTTATAGGACTGCTGGGAGAGTGAAATTAGGTAATGCATAAAAAGTGCTCAATACAGTGCCTAGCACAAACTGAGTACTCAATATGTTAGTTACCATCATTATAAGCTATTAGCGAGTGGGGAGGATATTAACCTAATAATCCATCAAAAAATGCGTCATCATGAAACATGATCAGGATAGGGACCCTGTGCTGTAAGCTCCCAGAGGCAGTGCTGGTGGCAGTTAAGAGTGAGGATTCTGGAGCTGAAATGTCTGGCTTTGAATTCGGCTCTGCCACTTTCTAGCTATGACTTTGAGCAAATCACTTGCTCAGTGCCTCATTTTCCTCATCTGTAAAATGGGGATAATAATAGCCTCTACTTCTTAGGGTTGTTGTGAAGACAATGAAAATAGAGTGGGGTTAATGCCTGGCTCCTACACCTCCTCCCACACTGAGAGTCCCTGGAGAAGCTGGGAGTAAACAGCAAGACTAATTGGGGTAAAAAAGAGTGGAGGGGACACTCAAGTGGAGGGGACAGCAGGAGCAAAACCTTTGAGAGGGAGGGAACCTAGACAGGGACTTGGACCATGTGGGCCACATTAAGGACTTGGGTTTCAATACCAAGAGAGCTGAGCCTTTGCGGGGTGATACCATTCAAATTGCTTTCTGAAAACAGCCCCCCATCTGCTCTGTGGACATATACTGGAATGGGGTCAGGAGTCCAGGAGAAGAGTGTGCTAGGTGTGGCTCACTAAGGAATGTCTAACCTTTTTGAGACTGTTTCCCATCTGCATGAGGAGACAGGGTTCTTATGAAGACTAACCAAGATACTGAGAACTGGGCACAAGATGACTTCTCAAAAATACCTGTTCCTCTTGACCCCAGATACAGAGCAGGGACCTGTGGCAGGAGCACCCCCGCCCCATCCCTAGAGCCCCAGTTGACCACATAAGGTTGCCCCTACTTCCTGGCTGAAATGACCCTCTCCAAGAGCCTCTGTCTTTCTGGGGGCACCCTGGTGGGCAGTGAGGCATCCTTTCCTCCTCACTCTGAGGTTCTCTCAGGTGAATTGCCCCTCCCCCAGTTGCAGTTAGTGTGAGTTGCCAGGGTGACCTCCACCCCAGTTTGGACAACTGGGACTCAATTCTCTTACTTTATGCTGGAATAACTACAGAAGAGACTCCCTTTTAGCTAAGTGGAGAGACTGCCTGGGAATAAAGCCAACACAGAGAAGCCACAAGATAGAGAGACAGATTTCTGACATCATTGAAACACCTGGATCCAACCATTCCTGAAGCCATTTATTCCTGGACTCATCAGATATGGGAATCAATACATTTTCTTTCTTACTTTTGCTGATCCAAATTGGGTGTCTGTCATTTTCAACTATTAGAATCTTAATTGAATAAGAATTCACCTTGTTCTACCCTGTGTCACAGTTACTTCTGCTGGCAGCTTCTCACCCCCTATGAAATCAGAAACCCTCTGAGGGTAGCAGTATCCCCAGCAAGCCCAGCACAGTGTCTGGAATGCCACCAAGTACCAAATGAATAACGCCAGAGGTCTTAAACTTTCCTGAGCATGTTCACTCCTGATCTCATTTTCTGACCCAGCAATGCCCCTCACCTTCCTAGTCAGCTTACTAAAGGCTTTCCCCTCATACCTGTGCCTCTGCTTGCTGATGGAGATGGAGCGCCATGTACCCGGCCAGGCTGTCATGACAGAGACAACTGTTCACGGACTAACCCAACCCTTCCCCTTCCCCAGAGGCTCAGGCCCTGCTCTGGAATAATAAAGTTAACAATAATGATAGTAACAACTACAAGAGCAACATCAGAGTAGTACGTGTTTGCCATGATCGAGGCACTGCAAGGTGCTTCTGACGCTATTTCATTCTTACACGTTGTTATCCACAACCATAAACCTGGAAAGAACTGTGGTTGTCCTGTGTAGTCCAGAACCCCAAGGCCTGGACTTGCACATTAGGCCACCATAAGTAGTCGAGGAGGAAATAGACAAAGGGCTTCTCTAATGTCTACTTTCTCCATTTTCATGTAATCTTACTGTTTCAGTCAAGGAGAACTTCTCAGCTGACTCCAAGCAGGTCCTTAACACGTTTTAAACCCCTGCTAATCTCCCAGTTGAACAATGAGGCCTCAGGCTCAGAAGCATATCAGGCAACAGTATCTAGTTAGAAGGAAGATTCTGTTTTCCCTGGGTTTATTTGTAGGTGGGATCTTCTATTTATGTCAAGAGATACTGACGTGGGCCCTGGCCTGCTAGCTCAGTTAGTTAGTGTGTCAGCCCAATAGGCCAAGGTTATGGGTTCTATCCCTAGTCAGGGCACGTAGAAGGATCAATCAATGCATGTGTAAATGGGTGGAACAACAATCCCTCTCTCTCTCTCAAATCAATGAATAATACAATTAAAAATAAAAGAGATACTGGCTTTTACTTTAGGTACTTAAGTACAATTACTTAAAAAAAGTAAAGAAACATACTCAGTAAACAATAACATAGTGACAGCAAACACTGTGACAATGACAGGCCACAGTGTGTTGCTATTAGCTTACCTCCTAATTGTCATTAGGTCCCTGGGAAACCAGCCAAGTAAGAATCAATAAATGTTACAAACAATTTTATGTCAGATTTCATACCCAAGGTGATAAATGGTCTGTGTTTGGAATGTATACACAGCTTGTGTACAAAGGTTGAAATCTGTTTACAGCTTTAAACCAACCCAAACAAGCAGAGTGGAGACGGAGTCCCTGACATGGGTGCAGGGAGAGTGGGCACCATCATGCCTCGCCGAGTCACAGACCACTGCCTGCGTCTTGGCCTCCCCCTTACCGCAAAGGTTCTGTCAGCAAGTTCAAAAACGATGCATGCTGTGTGCACCCATTTCTGATTTCTTCTAAGAGAAAATGTCTACTCACTTTCAGAAATAAATGTTCCTTGAGGTTTGACTCAGTCTCCTGGTGGAAGGGAAATTGGGAGCCTAGTGTGGGTCATTACTGATTTTGACCAAAGACATATAAATGTTATTCATAAGGTCAATTCTTCTGAGTCTCCTTAATGAGAGGTTGCAGATGGGTGACCTAGGAGCTGCATTGGGTTTGCAAAAGGGTTTTTCCCCCCTTAGCACAGTATTATTTATTTATTTAATTAATTTTATTTTTTAGAGAGAGAGGAAGGGGGAGAGAGAAAAAAAAGAAAGACATTGATATGAGAGAGAAACATCGATTGGTTGCCTTTTGTATGCTCCCTGACCTGGGACTGAACCCACAACCCAGGCATGTGGTGTGACAGGAAATCGAACCAGTGACCTTTCACTCTGCAGGATGATGACCAACCAACTGAACCACACTGGTCAGGTCTCCTTAGACCAGTATTTTAAAAAAAAATCCCTTTTAAAATACTCTGGTTTCTCTTCAGATCGTATAAATCTTTCACCTTTTAAAAATAACATCTTCATCAAGACACAGTTCACATGTCATAGAACTCATCTATTTAAAGTGTAGAATTCAGTGGATTTTAGTATATCCACAGAGTTGTTCAGCCATTATTACCATAATAAACTTTAAGACATTTTGGTCTCCCCCCCAAAATAAACTCTACCCATCAGCAATAACTCCTTGTCCCTCCTTCCACCTCCCCTCATCCCAAGCAACCACTAATCTGTTTTCTGTTTCTATAGATTTACCTATGATGGACACTCCACATAAATGAAAGCATATATTATGTGGTCCTTTGTGACCTTTTTTTTTCACTTAGCATGTTTTCAAGGTTCATCCATGTTGTAACATATATCAGTATTTCATTCCTTTTATTATAAAATATTCCATATTATGGATCTGTCACATTTTATTTATACATTCATCTATTAATGGACACTTGGATTATTATGAATAATCCTACTATAAACATATGTGTACAAGTTTTGGTGTGGACATGTTTTCATTTTTATATATCTAGGAGTAGATGTTCCCACTGGATCATGTAGTCACTCTATGTTTAACCCTTTGAAGAACTGTCAGACTGTATTTCATAGTGGCTGCACAATTTTACATGCCCACTAGCAGTATATGAGAGTTCCAATTTTTCCACATCTTCTTCCAACCTTTCTTAGCCACTAAAATAATTATTATAGCCATCCTCATCAGTGTGAAGTGGTGGCTTATATTCTGTTTTGATTTACACTTCCTGACGACCAATGTTGATATCTTTTTTGTGTGCTATTGGTCGATATAGTCATTATATGGCCAATAAATCTTTGAAGAAATATGTATTCAGGGTTTTTGCTTATATTTTAATTGGTCTATTTGTATTTTTATTGCTAAGTTCTAAGAGTTATTTATATATTCCATATAGGTTCCTTATCAGATACAGTATTTCAAAAATGTTTATTCTGTGGGTTTTTTACTTTCTTGATGATGTCCTTTGAAGCAAAAAAACTTTTTAATTTTGGTAATACCCAATTTGTCTCTCTCTATATATTTTTAAAGATTTTATTTATTTATTTTTAGAGAGAGGGGAAGGGAGAAAGGGAGAGAAACATCTATGTGATACAACGATTGGTTGCCTCTTGCGCACCCCCAATTGGGGACCTGGCCTGCAAGCCAGGTGTGTGCCCTGACTGGGCATCAAACTGGCGACATTTCGGTTTGCAGGCCAGCGCTCAATCTACAGAGCCACACCAGCCAGGGTGTCTATATTTCCTTTGTTGCTTATTCTTTGGAATATCATATCCAAGAATCCATTGCCTAATCTAGGGCCATACGACTTATTCCTATTATTTATTCTAAGTTTTATAATTTTAGCTCATATATTTAGATCTTTGATCCAGTTAGAATTGAAAATCTGTGCAATGTTGGAGTAGGCAAAGATATTTAAGATAGGTCACTAAATCATGAATCAGAAAAGAAAAAACTTATAAAGTGTATTTAATTAAACTTAAAATCTTATCTTCAAAAACCACTGGTAAAGAACAAACCACTGGGAGAAAATACTTGTAATAATATGTCTGACAAAGAATTTGCATGCAGAATATATAAACAGTTCTTAGAAAATAAGCAGACAAAAGGCCCAACAAAAAATGGGCAAAAGATTTGAAAAGACACCTCATAAAGATGATATACAAATGACCCATCAACCTGTGAAAAGATACCTGACCTCACTAGTCATTGGGGAAATGCAAATCCAAACCACAATGAGATGCCGCCTCCCACCCACAGGGTCTGACAGCACTTGCTGTCTGGGAGGGTGTGCAGCAGCCAGGGCTCTCCTGCGGGACTGGCTGGGGTGCAAAATGGTGCAGTCACTTTGGAAAACAGTTGGTCAGTTTCTCCTAAAGTTAAAAGGATACTTATCCTATGACTTAGCAACTCCACTTTTATTTATCCAGGAGAACTGAAAACATGCAAAGACTTTTACATATATATTTATAGCAGCCTTATTCATTAATAACCCCAAACCAAAAACAAGCCAAATGTCCACCAATGAGTGAATAAACAAATTGGGGCATATCCATACAATGGAAAATTCTTTAGCAATGAAAAGGAACCGACTACTGGTACATACAATGACATGGATGCATGTTTAAAAATTATTGCTGAGTAAAAGAAGCTAGACACAAAAAGTACATATATATTATTCCATTTATATGAAGTCCTAGAAAAGAAATATTAATCTGCAGTGACAGAAGACAGATCTGTGAGTCTCTGGGCCTGGGGTTAAGAGTGGATTGACTAGAAAGATACATAAGGAAACCTTTTGGAGGTGATGAAAATATTCTACATCTTGAGTGAGATGGTGTTTAATTGGGTGTGTACATTTGTAAAAACTCTTCAAACACTATAGTTAAAATGGAGGTATTTTATTGTATGTCAATTACATCTAAATAAAGTTTTAACAAAACACTTAAATCCATTGCCATTTCAAAACTGAGATTTCACATTTTAAAAGATCTAGATTTTCTTCATCTTTTGAGAAGTCAGGACAATCTGACAGCTGTCCCCTCATGGCAGCGTTCTGCTGGAACTGAGCAGTGAGCAGCGCCCACCCGCCCCGCCCCTGGATGGAACCTGCGCTCCCGTTCACCCTCATTCTGGCATCCCCAATACCCATTCTGCTCATTTTTTTAGTCAGTGCTTTGGTGTATACGGACATCTGACTTAGTGACCCCTGTAAATTGTAGGTTAGATGCTTTCATTAAAATCCCCTGTACTTATTTTTGCACCAAAACCTCAATTATCCAAGGCTATCAGGGAGTAAGTGCTTTGGGTAGCTGGATTTTTATAGTTAATTGAAGGGTCACCTGAAAGTGCAGTTGACTCTGGTTATTGAAAAATGTTTCTGTCTCTGCCAGGGCAGCTCCAGAACTGACTGTCCTCGAGCAGCTGGCCAGGGTCAGAGCCGCAGATGGGGCTCGCTGTCCCAGGCTGGAGGTGGCACAGGAAAACGTCGGGAGAGCAGTTGGAAACTCTCCAGGGGCCAACACATGCACTGGATGTCATCTCTATTTATAAATGCAAACATGTGCATTGCAGGCGCCCAGTGTTTGGTCTCCATGTACCATTCCTGACCAAAAGAAACCAGGGCTTCCTATAAAAGTGGCTCATACCACTTTTGGTACAGGAAATGTACCAGATGAACTTGGGATATCTTATCATACCAGAAAGCAAAAGAAGGTACCAAAGACTACTAGGGTCACTCAGAAGGACTCCTTGAAGAGGTTTTCACTGGCAAAGGTGGGACAATTTGAGCATCTTTAAAAAAACTGGCAATAAAGTGAAACATTAAATGCATAAAAATCTGTGAGGTCATAATAATAATGAAAAAAAGGAGTAAGAAAAACACTAATGTTATTAATAAATGGGTCCCACTCAGATTATTTTTACCTGTATTTGGGGCAGCTATTATGCTCAGTAAACTGCTAAATTTCCTGCAAGAGCCTGCAAATTTCAACTCAAAATCTAGCCCAAGGCCTATTTTGTACAGCCCTTGAGCTAAGGATGGTTTTCATGTTTGTAAAGGGTTATGAAAAGAAGATGACATGACAGAGACATGTGCAGCCTGCAAAGTCTAAACTATTAACTGTCTGGCTCTTCACAGGAAAAGTCTATTGGCACCTGATCTACTACTGTGCCCTGCATATTTGCATTAAATAAAAAGAAATTTTGAAAATGGGTTTTCACATCAGTATCCATGAATTCAATGTTTCCCAAACATCAGCATTTGCATATCACCTTTACAATTTTTGCTAAATTCCTACAGCACTTGCATCATTATTTACTTAATATATAACATCACTTCAACTCACTTTTTTACTTAAAAAAAGCTCAGCCTTGTCTGAAGTAATACTATGAACACTAAGCAATACTATGCCTGTGAAATACGTTAGATGTGCTAACCCATTTTTTCCTAATACACATGAAAATAACTTCAGTATTTGAAAAAAGGTTCCTCTGTGTACCATTTAAGTCATCTTGGTTACCACCCTTTAGAAAATTGTCTGTTAATTATTTTCTACCTGGCTGAAGCGTGCGCTGGTCCAAAGACATAGGATCTCTTCCAAGTGCTTCTTCGTATGTCTTCCTGCCATCCTTTTAAGTCCATTGGGGTAAGCACAGTATGCTCATTTCACAGAGAGGTGACTAGAGCACAGTGGGACTTAACCATGGTCACAGTGAGTCAGAGGTTGATCTGGAAATGGAAACCAGATCACCTGGTTTCTGGCCTCCCCTTCTGTGTGCATACACACACCTCATCTGCTCAAAGCTGTGCTCTCCAAGAGCTATAGGTCCTCCCATAAAGTCAAACCCAGGGTCATGATGGGAGGTGCTAAGAAAAGTGGCTCCCTCCAAGTTCTCCAGCGGGGGACCCACAATGGTGTTATTTGAACTGATGAGAGAAGGAGAATTCTGCCAAGGTATACAGTTAAGTGGAAGAAAAGAAAGGTCAGATCAGTATATAAAGCCTGCATGCATTTGTGTAAAGAAAAGAAAGTGTAGAGACATTTACCTCTCAGGGGCCACTCCAGAAAGCGGTCATGAGAGTGGTCTTCAGAAGGGAAACTAGATGTCCAGGGGAATTTAAAAGTGAGTTGTTTCTCTTTCTCCTTCTCCTTCTTCTTCTTCACCTTTTGTATTTTGGACCATATCAATGTTTTTTATTTTTATTAGATTTAGTGGCATAACATCAGTTAGTACCTCTCAAGGTTTAATCTATTTATTTATTCAGTCAGTAAGCAGTGAGCATGACTGTGTTCTCAGTACTGTTCTAGGTGCCAGGGGTCAGTTGTCAAACAACAAAGAAATGAACCCTGGTTTTGTGTTGTCCACATGCCCACAGGAGACAAAAAACATTTTAAAAAGCAATTTTTAATCAATGCTGATTGGAGTTATTTTTTAAAAAATTGTGATATGAAATTAGGATCTGGTAGCTGTAATCAAGTTCCTAATTATTATGAAGGATGAATATATGCAAAGTATCTTTCCAGTTTTTGTATAAGGGCATTAATGTCCTGGCTCATAGGAATATCTTTCTGATTAGTCAGTGGATGTATACTTATATGTGTGTGCAAGCATGTAAGGAAGAGAGAATGTAGTTATGTTTAAAATTTTGTATGGCAGCCATCAGACTCACAAAAATTAAAATGTTTTGCAATACTGGGTATTGGCCAAGCTTTGAGGAGAAGCACAGCTCCACATGCTGATGGGGTATAAGATGGTGCAGTCATTTAGAGAGTAATTGGCCTCCTCTACTGCTTTTAGAATGTGATGACCAGGACCTAACACACTTCCACTTGTTTATGTTGTGCACTTGACCTCGTGAGCATGGGTGTGTGCATGCCCATGTGAGTACAGTAAGGATGGTGACTGCAACATCGTAATACCCTCAGACTGGAAACAACCTCACTGCCCAGAAGGAAAAGGCTGCTGTGAGGTGATGGGGTGCATACCACAGTTGCAAGAGCTGTGGGAGCAAAGCAAGGAAGAGCAGCTGCACTTCAGGCTTGCTGGGGAGTGTGGGGAGCAGCTCCGATAGGTGCTTCAGGTGAGCAGAGCTGTTCAAACCCTGGGCCCTTGGGTGACCAGTCTGTGTGGGCTGGCCTGGGCTGTGGGAGCTCCTGCCCCTCTGCCATTAGCATGTGCTGCCCTGTCCCTTGACTACAGCATGTGCTACAAATATGCTCACTCTCTGTTGTGACTTGAGTGGTTGAAAGACACTGGTTTAGAAGTATTTTCATGTTTATTCCAGCCCTGAAATGCTACAAATTTGTGGCAAAGTCATGCTGACATCACCACAGAGTCCTCTGTGATAGGGTCATCAATGGGTCACTCTCTTCTGTCTCTATGGTGTCCAGGCAGTGGCTGCACTCTCGCATCCTATGGAGGTGTCTTTTGGGGTCATTGTCCCACATTTTGGGGTGGTGTCCGGGGGTGATGTGAGGTGCCTTGGTAGGTGTCCCACTGTTTCTCTCAGTGTTGGAGTGAGGGTGGAGTCACCCTCTCATTCTACGGGGCAGGGAAGCCCTCCAAGGGCAGTGAGGAAGTCCTGGCCACAGCACAGAGGGGCACACCCCATGGCTTTTGACAAGCCACCAAATGCCCTACGTGAAGGACTGAGAAATACGTTCCCACTGAGGGGGAAACAGGGTGGGGCTTGGGAGCCAGGCCCCAGTTGGGGTCCGGCTCTCCTGTTTCCTCAAGGAAGGGACTCAATCTATGACAACAATAGGTTGGTCTTTTGGAGTCTCATCTGTGAAATGGGGGTAATAGTATCCATGTTTTCTAGGTTGTTGCCAGGATTCAATGGGACAATGCACAGGAAGCACTTTGCTCAGTGCCTGCCTATAGTTTGTTTGGATACATGGTAGCTGCTATTATTATTATTTTATGCAAGGAGCAGAATCATTCAAAGTGACCCTGAGTTGTTGGGACTATCATTCCTGGGGAAATGGCCAGGGGAAGAAGGGGTACCCAGTCTCTGCTCCTTGTGGGACTGAGTCCTTCACTGGCAAGGAAATCCCATGGTTTCCAGGTCTCCAGTGGTGGGCGACTGGCTTTCCCAGAGAAACCCTGTAAACAGCTACAGCTAAACCCAGCCTGCCTGACACCAGCAGTTGTATATGCAGCCCATGTGTGTTGGCTGCTGATGAGGCCACTTCCTATACTTGTCCCATATGAAGGGAGACCCAGGGCAGTGGGTTGGGGGTTGTTGCCCTGGAATGGAGCCCTCACCACTCCAGCAGGTGTCCTGGCCCCGCATGTCCCTCTGCCTGATGACAGGAGCCTGGGGGAGCAATGCACCCTGTGCTGCTGACTCCAGCATGTGGGTTTCCCTATCGAGCCCTTCTTGTATCTCATACCATGTGGTGCTGTAGATTCACCCCACCCCTCTGCATGGCTGCTGCCAGCCCACAGGATGCATGCAGATGGTGAGGCAGAGCCTAGACCTGGAATACAGACCCCATTCCTCCTGGGCTAATTCTAAGCTATCCTGGGGGGGAGTGCTGAGGGCTTCTTGTCTGAGGCTGGGTGCCTCAAGCGGGGTTGCAGGGGACCCTGTCCTGTGCACTTTCCTCCCTGCACCTCCTTTAAGACCCTGGGAAATCTAGTCATGACTCAGGTGCCAGCACTCTCCCTTTGTCCCTGGGCAAAACCAAACAATCTTTCCTGAAGAGGCCAATTATGGTACAAATTTTGTAATCTGGGGTGCTGGGAAAGGAAGGGAGTAGGTTAAGCCAAAGCTGCAGACACTGAATACAGCCAAGGAGAGGTAATAACAGAGCTGTGACCACAACAGGAGCCAGCATGGGCAAAGAAAGTGGGGCAGGGCCTGCTATCATCTTCACTCCAACCCTAGGCCACCTGTTACCTGCCAGCTTGGAGCAGAGCAGCATGCTGTGCCAGTCTGGGGAAAGATGAGTGATGATGTCAGGCAAGTACTCAGAGTTGCTGCCAGTGGAAAACAATGACCACACCTTGCAGAGAGCATGTAACAGGGGCCTTGGAAAACCTGGCCTGGTTTCTGGACGTGAAGCCACAATCTGCCCCGCCGTGGCCTTCCTCCCCACAGTCAGCTCAGTGGAGGCCTGGGGCACAGGAGACACCCCCGCTCAGAGCTCAGCACAGCACACATCTTTGTCCCTTGGGCACTACATGAAAAGCAGGCTGCAGGGTCCACAAGAGACAGGTTTTTGGGAGGAAAGGATATGTCACCACTTCTCAGGAGATTGGTGTTCCTGGTGCAAACAAGGCCTCTATGGCCCCAAGAATGGCTGCTTCCACCTACTTCATACCTAACCATCGGGGCACCAGGAAAGATTATACTGGGTGTGCCTGTTCAGGCTGGAAGCTTTGGGATGGGAGTCAAAGTCCAACCCATGCCCATGTGCCCAGTGGTGGTCCCACAGGGTCTGCACCCACACATAGCAGCATCCTCCTAATTTGCTCCAAGGCACCTTCTGGGATAGCAGGGTTGGTCCTGACAAACATTGGCTCTGCCTGTAGCCACCAACTTTTGGCTGAGCTGGGCCATATTTTCAAAAGAAGAGTCTCCCATCTCTTGGCTGGAATGTGGGGGTGAATTTTCCCCAGTACAGGAAGAAATACAAAAAAGACAGAGCATGTGGGAAAGGCTAACCCATGACTCCCCATGTAGGGGAGAGGTTCAGGGCTCGGGTGCTGGATTCAAGCTTTGTATCCAGGTGGTCTTTGCAACCTGGAGTAAGCTACATGGTGTCTCTGGGCCTCCATTTACTCATCTGAATACTGGGGACAATACAACACCTACCTTTGCAGGTGTTTTCTAAACATTGTTCTATAGTGCCTGGTTTACAGCAATATATGTATACTGGCTCTTACTAGCTTTTATTTTTCAAGGCCCTATGCAAGTGATAAAAATGACTATTTTCCAAATACAAATGGACCACTGCAGCATGAACAAGTTAAATACATGTTTGTAACATGGTGCCAACCAGACAAATGCCACTCAACTCTTAGGTAGTAATATGCAAAGACCCGGGAACTAATTTTTTTTGATAGTGAAAGGTATAAAGATCACAAAAGAAACTGACACAGGATGAGGACCTCCATCTGCACTTTCTTTGACCTTTAATACATCTTGAGGACACAGATCCGGGGACCCCCTTCCTGGTGATGATCCAACAATACCCACCTCCTGAGTCACTTTTACTCGCTCCCACCAAGTGCTGAGAATCAAATATATATATAAAAAACACTTTGTTTATTTATTTTTAGAGAGAGGGTGAGAAATATCAGTGTGTGGTTGCCTCTCTTGTGTTCCCCCACTGGGGACCTGGCCTGCAACCCAGGCATGTGCCCTGAATGGGAACCAAACCAGCAACCTTTTTGTTCACAGTCTGGCGTTCAATCCACTGAGCCACACCAGCCAGGTCCCATTTTATATTTTTAAAGATGGACAAATACCTAAATAGGATCATCCACAGTAGTGGGAGATCCCTGGGATCCCTTCTATGCCAACATAATCATCCAGAGTCTAAAGAAAATCTGAAATACACAGACCCATTTAAAAATCTCAATTCAAAAAGAAACAAACACTCAAGTTATGGTGCAGGCGGCAAAACCAAGGCCCATGTTCAGAAGCATTTACCACAATGTTGCAGGACGGGACCTCCGTGGTCAAAACTGACCAGACCAGGCCAGCTTCCCGGGGCTGGGAACACAGATCACGCACCTGTGCTGACTGCTTGTTTCCAGTACCTTCTGGATCCTTGACCCAGCTCACACTGCAAGGTGGAGAAGGTTCAAGGAGCTGCCTGTGAAGACAGGGGCCTGTTGTACCAAAGGCAGGGCAAGGATGGAGCTGATGGTGACTGGCTGGCTTTGTGTTCTCAGGGACAAACTCTTGACCCCCAAGGACAGACCTGGAGTGCTGTCTTCTCAATTTGGGCTGCAACTGGGTACCAGTTTCACTCTCATTGATTCAGTATCTTTCTTTACATTGACTCACTCGTTTGTACTTAAATACCTACTTGAGCTTTGTCCTAAGCAACGATGTCCACAAAATCACAGGTTCGAGGTTACTATTTATGTATATTTTTTAATACACCACAAATAGTTGCCAGTGACATGAAAGACCTTTATCAACACACCATCAAAAAACCTCCACATGCCACACTGCATCAGGAGACAGATTCAGCCAAGATCCTCCCTGGCCTCATAAACTCACCAGACTAGGTAAAATACCTTGCCACTTGCAACTCAAGGACAACCTGCCCCTTGGCCACCAGCTGCTGTGCGAGGCAATGTTCTCACAAAACCTGTTCCGTGGGTTTTTTCTACTACTGGTGTAAGAGGACATCAGTCTCCATCTTAGTCTGACACATGTCCTGCCACCCCATCCCAAAGACCCTAAACTACAAAACATCAGTTGTGGCCAGAGCTGCCAGAAAAACCCTTTCTTTTTTGAATAGCCTTTCCAAGGAAAAATAAGCACCTATCTGGCCTCTGGCCAATGTGCTGAACCTTGTCAGGAGGCCAGAGTGCTCCTGGCTTGTCATTTCCTTGTTCACCTGGTGGCCAAGTGCCATAGGTAGGTTTGAAAGGTGACCACATCTTGTGACAATGAAACCCTCACTGCCTGTCTTCTCTGCATGGATGCAGATGGTCGTGGCAAGAAAATCTAAATGTAAAACAGTGCAGAGGGTGCAACAGACTATGATACAGGTGCAAGATGAAATATTTGGGAGCCCCGAAGAAGAATGTTTATTTTTGTTTAAAAAAACTATAAATGTACAGGTATTTATGTACATAGGAAAAAATGTATATGGAATTAACTAAAATGTTTATACTGATTATCTTCATGTAGAAGGATCTGTGGTTATTTTAATATTTTTAATTTATCTGCGGTTTGTATCTTTTACTCCACTAGGAATGAACAGCTATTGCTTATATGATTAAAAATAATTAATGAAAAAATTTTTATATCAACATGGAAAAATGTTGATGATAGAATATTACTTGATGAAAGTGAGATTATAGCTTTATGGAAAAATAAATTGTCATGGAAAATGGTTGTTAGGCAGTGAGAATTATAGAAGAATTTTTTTAATGTGGGCTTCTTAGAATTGTATACCTGAAACCTGTATAATTTTATTAAACAATGTCACCTCAATAAATTCAGTTAAATGAATGAATGAATGAATGAATGAATAAATAAGTGTAAGCTTCTTAGAATTTAGATGAGACTTTAGGGAAAGGGGCACAGGAAATGCTAGACTGGCTGGCTGGCATTTTAAGTGTCTACTGTTTGGCAGAACGAGCTTAAAAGAGGAGTTCAGATTATTTACCTCTTTATTTATTTTTTTAGAGAGAGGGGAAAGGAAGGAGAAAGAAAGCGAGAGAAATATTGATTGGTTGCCTCTCGTATGCACCCTGACCCAACCAGGAACTGAACCTGTAACCCAGGCATGTGCACTGATGGGGAATTGAACCTGCAACCTTTCCAGTTGTGGAACAAAGCCCAACCCGCTGACCGACACTGGTCAGGGAGAGAAGTTCAGATTAGATATTCTCTTCAGTCTGTGTTCTAATATTTGCAACTGTTTTCTAAAAATTTCTGTTACTTTTTTATAAGTAAATGTGTAAAAAGCCCCAAAGAGAGGGATGTTAACTAAGAAAATTTGCCTGGGGTCTCAGCAGTGCAACAATTCTTTCCAGAATTGAGGTAGGAGTACTTTTCCTTTCCTCTTGAGGACAGGGTGAGCCAAAGATGGATTTCAGAGGAGGTGGCAGCTTCAGAACTTGTATTTCCTGGAGGGCTCCTGTCTTCCAAGCCCTTGTTGACAGAGCCTTGAAGCTGTGTTTATTTCCTCATTGCCAGGGACTTGGCTGCAGCAGGCTTTATCCTGTACAATCACATTTACATGGGAAAACGCCTCACCCACCAGGCCTGATGCCAGGAGCCATGTCATCACTTCCTAATGGGCAGACAGTTTGGGATGCCAATGGTGAGCACACAAGCCCATGGCCCTCCCCTCCCCAGCCATGCAAGTGGCCACTTGCCCAGGGTGGGTGGTGTGTGTTGACAGCCAGCAGGGAAGAATGCAGCCAGTTTCATTTGCTCCCTCCCTTCCTCCCTGCCAAGGCTGGAGGCAACTTGGAGTGCAGAGTATCTGTGAGCCTTGGAAGATGCCAGCGGTGTGTGGAGAATAGGGGTGGAGGAGGGAGGTGGTTACTCACCTGGGAATAAAATGAAGTGTCCCTGACTAGAGTCAGAAAAATAAGGCCAACCTGGTAAAATTTTGAGACCCATGTAGTAAGTCCAGCTCTCTGTTTCCCACTGGGAAACATGAATTATTCTATAATGTGAAACATCTAATTATTCAAAATCTGAGCTTGGGAGTCAGGCAGAGTTGGGTGGAGTCGAGGACCCATCACAGCACCTCTCTGAGCCTTTGGTGTCTCATCTGTAAACGGGCCAGCAATAACACCTCCCTCCCCGGGCCTTTATTTTCAGGGAGGATTAAAATGAGATAATGCATGTAAATCTCTTAGCATAGCATTGAGTAAATGTTGGCTATTATTATCCTTGTTGGGGAAAGAAAGATGAAAATGTGTAGGTGACTGGGAAGTTTTCTTACTTACCTGCAATTTAGAAAAGACGGGTGCGGGAAGGGGAATTTCCTAGCTCAGTAAATGAATGCTTCAGGTTTTGTGCTGCACTTCCCAGAGGCTCAGCTGTCACCACAGCACACTTCAGTCAGAAACTTTCAACAGTTCCCCATGTCTGCAGAACAAAGGCCAAAGCCTTAGCTGGTGTTCAAGACACCTTTCAATGTGGCCCCAACCTCCATGTCTCCTTTTATTTCCCTCATTCTCTTTTAAAATAGGGTAATGCTTAAGAACCTGGGTTCAAACCCTAGCTGTCACTCATTTGCTGTGTGACCTTGTAGAACTGACTTACCCTTTCTGTGTCCTGGTGGACCCATCTGTAAAATGAGGGAAAATAGTACCTACTTCATTTCCTAGTCCCCACTGAAACAAAGTCATCTTCCCCACTTCCTCCTCCTGCCCCTGTAGCCCCATGATATTTTCTGTGGACCAGCTCCTATTTTATTTGCTCCCATGTGCCTCACATCATGGTTATTTATATCCCTCTCTAATCTGTCTTACTAGATGAGGAGATCCCAGGACAGATTTCCTGATGCTTGAGCTTGAGACTTGCACACAGTAGGTGTTCTGTAAGTATGTATGACCTTCAGGGCTGGGGGCAGGTTTGAAATTCAGCTGGTGTTCATTGGTTTGGTTTTGAGGCTGGAGACTTTTCCAGTTGGAAGGTGCTTTTTACTTAAACATCCAAATCTGGCTGCTGCTTGTGTGTGTGTGTGTGGGGGGGAGGAGCTGTGGGGTGAGAAAAGCACCTGGTTTCCTTCTGTCCACCTGCCACTTAGAGCTGAATTGTGCCACCCCCCTCAAGTTTATATGTTAAAGCCCTAAACACCAGGACCTCAGAATGTGGCTGCACTTGAAGACAGGGTTTCTAAGGAGATGATGAAGTTAAGTGGGGCCAACAGTGTGCACCCCAATCCAATCTGACTGGCCTCCTTATAAGGAGAGGATGTTTGGACACCCAAAGAGACACCAGGGATGTGCCCTCTCAGAGGAGAGACCTTATGAGAGCAAAACAGGAAGGAGGCCAACTGTGAGCCAAGAAGAGGTCTTGGGAGACACCTTGACCTTGGATTTTCAGCCTCCAGAACTGTGAGAGAACAAGTTTTTGTTGTTTAAGCTGCTCAGTCTGTGGTATTTTTTTATAGCAACCTGAGCAGACTAATAAAAGCTGTCAAAAGAGAAAGAACCAATAGGCATTAGGGTGAGAAGTGGGTGAGGAGAGAGGAGGCTGGAGGACTCCTTCCTAAGTCTAGGATTGGGAAGACTGGGTCAGTAAGCCTGTCATCCCTCACCCCCCAACCAACAGATTCCATACCCATATTTAATATTTAACCACCCACCTTGGAAATCCTTCCCTATTACCAGATGAAAGGCAATAATACATGGCACCTTAAACCTATTATTATTATTTGCCCTTGGCAAAGAGTGAGTGTCCAAAATTTTTGTTCAGAAGACCTTGCATTTTCCTGTGACAAGTCCCACAAAAACTTTCTACCACACTTAGAATAAAATCCAAACTCTTTACTATTGTCTCAAGGGCCAGTGAGGCCTGGCTGCTGTTCCCCTCCATATGCCCCTCCTACCCTGGTCCTTCCTCATTCTGCTCCTCCAATATGCCAAGATCATTTCACCACTGGTCCTCAGCAGCTGCCATAGCTCTCATGGCTGTGCCTCAAGTGAGCGCTTTTAAAAAATATATACTTTATTTATTTATTTTTAGAGAGAGGGGAAGGGAGGGAGAAAGAGAAGGAGAGAAACATCAATGTGTGGTTGCCTCTTGTGTGCCCCCTACTGGGGACCTGTCCCACAACTCGGGCATGTGCCCTGACTGGGAATCAAACCAGCAACCATTTGGTTTGCAGGCTGGCACTTAATCCACTGAGCCACACCAGCCAGGGCTCAAGTGAGCTTTTAACACACACACACATGCTGGGTCTCACACTCAGCTATTCTGACTCTGTAGGTTGACGTGGGGCCTGGTGTCTATATACATATTTTTAAACTTCCACACAGAATCTGATGCATGGGCAGAATTGAGCACCATCACCCTAGATCTTCATGGAGCTGGCTGCTTCTTTGAAGTCTTAGCTCAAATGCTACTCACCTTGGCCCACTACCCCTAGAGCACCCTAGCCCATGGCCCTATTTATGATCTGTAGCACTTATATACCATCAGAGACCATCTGATCCAATCATGTGTTTTCCATCTGTCTCCCTCCACTAGACTTCTAAACCTGTGGGTGTGCACTGGCCTCTCATCCCCATGTTTGCCCTAGCAGAACTTCCCTGTCCAACACAGAAGCCACTACTCACATGCGGCGACTACTTAGTGATAGACTTGCCCCTTGGTGGGCTGAGATGTACCCTCAGTGTAAAACACTGTCCAGACCTCAAAGACTTTGTATGAAAGAGAGAGGCAGAAGATATTAAGAAAAGTTCTGGAGATGGATGGTGGAGATGGTTGCCTGGCAACATGAATGTGTTTAACATCACCGACCTGTACACTTAGAAACGGTTAAGATGGTAAATTTTGTTCTGTTTTTTAAATTGTTTACCACAATTAAAATTTTAAAAGGATGTGTTGACCATAAAAAGTCTCATTAATAACTTTTAATATTGGTGACATGTTCAAGTGATGATATTTTGAATATAGGGGTTCCATGAAATATATTATTAAAATTAATTTCACTTGTTTCTTTTTTTCTTGTCAAAAAATGGGACTTTCAGAAAATTTGAAGTTGCTCATGTGGGTCAGGCTTGGGCTTGTGTTATATTTGTACTGAATGTGACTGGCCTAGAACCACAGCCAGCACACAGTAGGCACTTAAATAGGAGTTGACTATTTGCAGCCAAATAGGTACTTTTTTGCGCGTAAGCAAGCTGTTCTGTCTATCAGGCTGCAGAGAATGGGAGGGAGTCTGGGGTAGAGCAGTTCACATAACTAAATCATCATAACTAATATCTATTATTATGTTGATAGCAGCAGCCACCATTTGTTGAGCACCTAACATGTGCCAGATGCTGCCTCAGCACGTTACCCACACACCATCCCATTTAATCCTCCAGTCAGTCCTGCAAGGTGTCATCATCGCCCCTCCACAGAGCAGCCGCTGCCCAAAGTCACCCCACTGGTGAGTGGAGGGCCGGGGCTTGCACAAGGGCTGCCCAAGCCTCCCCACCTCAGGGGCCAGGCCCCACATGCTGTCCTGTCACGTGGCTCTGCCTGGGATGGCCAATGGGCAGGGGTTTCTTGAGCCAACTCAGAGCCCCTGTGAGGCAGCCAGTCTCTGCCTTGAAGGGTCCAGGAAGAGAATTAAATAATACATAATCTCTGATCAATGCTAGTTCAGCCATCCAGATCCAGCCGCCAGCTCTCTCAGGTTCAAGGACTCTGGGAATCCAGTCCTGGCCAGGGTGGTCATTCTTGTTCAAGGCAGTTGCAGTGGATGGCGCTGGGCCCAGCCTGACACTCAAGACACAGCCTAGAGCAGTGGTTCTCAAAGTCTGGCTCCTGACAAGCTGTAGCAGCATCGCCTGGACACTTGTTCCAAAGGCTAATCCTCAGGTCTCACGCCAGGGTTCCCGAATCAGAAACCGAGTTTGAACAGCCCCCCTGGGAGACTCTGGGCCATAGTCTACAGCTTAACTACTCAAAGTACCAGGTCCTCCAGGTCAGCATCATTTAGCAGCTTGTTAGAGATACAACATGTGGGCCCACCTGACCTGCTGAATTGGAACCTAAGCCCCCAGGAACACTTGTGCATATTAAAATTTGAAGTGTGCTGGGCTAGACTTCCTTACTGTTAAGTCAGGGCACTTGAACTCAAACGCTTTCAGGGACCAAGCAGGCAATGTTAAACAACGAAGCCGAGTCAGATCCAGAGGATTATTGCCACTTGGAAATGGGGGCTTCAAGAGTATCTGAACCCAGATGACATAGTGAAATTTCCAGCTTTAAAAATTACTGCATGGGCCCTAGCTGGTGTGGCTCAATGGATTCAGCACTGGCCTGTGAACCAAAGGGTCGCTGGTTTGATTCCCAGTCAGGGCACATGCCTGGGTTTTGGGCCAGGTCCCCACTAGGGGGCACACAAGAGGCAATCACACATTGATGTTTCTCTCCTTCTCTTTCTCCCTCCCTTCCCCCTCTCTAAAAATAAATAAATAAAATCTTTTTAAAATGAGGCAAATTTATTTAAAAAAATTACTGTGTGGGTCACACAAAATAAGGCCCATGGGGGCCAGCCTGCAACCCTGTCCACAGGCCTTGGGGCAAAAAGATGCTTAAATTCTGGGCAAGCTTTCTGAGCTTGGCTCAGCACTCCCAGGTAAGGCAGGAGGCACACAGTAGGGGCTATAACAGAGGTTCCCAAACTCAGCTGCATGGTGGATCTGATACCTGGCTCAACCCTCAGAGAGTCTGACTTACTTTGTCTAGGACATGACCTGAGCATTAAGCTTTTAAAAACTTCCTGGTAGCCCTTGCCAGTGTGGCTCTGTTGGTTGGAGTGTCACCCCATTAACTGAAAGGTTGTGGGTTCAATTACCAGTAAGGGTATGTGCCTAGGTTGCAGGTTCCATACCTGGTTGGGGCACGTACGAGAGGCAATGGATCTATGTTTCTCTCTCACATTGATGTTTCTCTCCCTCTATCTCCCTCCCTTCCCCTCTAAGTGTGTCCTCGGGTGAGACTTAAGAAATACAAAATAAAAAACAAATAAATAAAATAAACAACCTCTTTTAAAAAAAGTTCCTGGTAACTCCAACATGCAACAGAGTTTGGGAACCAAGTGCTAGAGCAGGGGTCAGCAGACTGTTTGGTGAAGGACCAAGCAGTAATAGTTTAGGCTTTGTGTACCACATTGTTTTGGTGGCAGCTACATGCTGTCAAAGTAGTTTAAAATCAGCCACAGGTAATATTAAGTGATGGAGTATGGGTGTGCTTCCGTAATACTTTATTTATGAATCCTGAAATTTGAACTTCATGTCATTTGCATGTGTCATAGTATATTATTTTTCTCTCATTTTTTTACCAGCCATGGAAAAACCATTCTTAGCTCATAGGTTGCACAAAAACAGGTAGAGGACTGTATTTGGCCTGGGGTCTACTGACTACTGACCTCTGGTTTAGAAAAATGAATTGACGGCATAGAAACCTGGACTGCAGGCCTTTTCCTTCCCAGCATTTGTCCTCACACTCTCCCCTACACAATCTTTGAAACTATAATAGCACCTGATTATGAAAAAGCTATGCTGACAAATTCCGATCAAGCACTGGCTTGATCTGGCTCTGGGCCAAAGACTTCAGATTGGGCCCCAAATCCTTCATTGCCCTGGCAGGATTTCAGGGAGCTGCCTTCCAATGGGCCAGTCTAAGCCCCACCTCCCTGGCTGGTGATGTCACTGACCATTAACTGAAGTGACCATTTAACTACCCAGTAGTGTACACTATGCTTAGAGCTTTTCCTGAATTACTTTTTCCTTCTCATGGTAGCTCCACCTGAGAGTCAGGACTAGGACATACCCATGCCCATTTATTATAAACCCATTTTTTAGGTGAGGAAATAGGCACAGAGAGGTCAAATGATTTGCCCAAAGTCACACAATGAAGGTACTAGAGCAGAATTGAACCAACAGCTGCCTGACTCCAGTGCCTGCTCTTATAACCACTATGCTACATTGTCTCTCAATAATCTATGTTAAGGACAATCAGTAATCCATCCCCATCACTGGTCACTGCAATCCCCAGGCACAACCTTTTCAAAGACAAGCCTTGGACAGCAAGGCTCTCTATGTCATGATTGGCAGATGTTGCTCAGTTGTTCTTCTCTGCCTTTAATGCAGCCAGATCTGGGGCACCCAAGATCTATTTTGTACTATCTCCAAGAAGAAGGAGGCTTACAGAGCTACCCCACAGGGCTGTGTACTGCACAACTCTAAGGGGCACCATTCACAATGTATTCTGCATGGATGATACCAGTGGAGCTGTGGAGCACACAACTCACACAGTTGTTCAAGGCAGCCCTGGAGACTGGAAGTGAAATGCTCAGGGTTGACTCTGACGTAGGATTGACTTTAGGTACCCATCATTATTGCTGTTCAGAAACCTATCATCAAAAAGTGGGAGGGACCCAGAAGGAAATGGCACTATGGATGGTGGAGGTCTGGGCTGGCAGCTTTGGAAAACTCTTTGGACCGGGAGAGGGAGGGGCTGGCTCCTGCTGGAACCTCCCCCATCCATCGTGGAAAAAGATCTGGTTTCCCTGATCTCACCCAGACTGGACAGATCGCAGCTCCAGCTCTGAACTCATCCCTGTTCCAGGTGACAGCTGTCCTTCTCACCCCTCCACACTCTGGCTTTTTATGAGGGAAAAAATGGGCCCTTGAGTGGTCTCTTCAGCCCTATCCCTGAGCTGCCCTGTGCTGGCCCTCCATGCTGGCTGGGCAGCACCTGCCCCTCAACATTCAGAGCTGCTGGGAGCTCCCAACCAAATGTCCCCAGCTCTCCCCTTAACTGCTGTTCCCCTTGGCAGAGTGTTCTCCTGTACTTGTTTCCTTTTATGATTTCAGCCGGGCCCAGCACTTTGCATGCACCAGCTCCTATGACCCTCATCACAGCCCCATGATGCAGGGACTATGATCAGCCTGATTTTACAGGTGTAGGCTCTGGTCACTTGCCTGAAGTCACACAGCTAGAAAGTGTCAAAACTAAGAATCAAATTTGCATCTTTCAGACTTTAGAGCCCAAACCCTTAATCTTTCTAGAGGATGGATGTGTCATGTCTTCTGGGTCTGTCTTACCATCTGCGGGTTGGACCTTGGGTCTGGGAAGTCATGTCCATGATATTGCAGCTGGAGATGGTGGGGATGATGGGGATGGCAGTGATGATGATTGTGGTGGTGATGGTGAGGGTGATGGTGGTGATGGGGGTGATGGGGATAGTGATGGGGGTGATGGTGATGATAATAGTGGTGATGATGGTGGTGATGATAATGATGATGCCAATCATGTTCCTACTTGATAGGGTTATTGTGCAGACTAGATGAGATAACAGGCAAAACATGGCTCACCATGCCTTTTTCTACTAGTGTTGGTTCAGCTGGGATCCCTGTGCCCTAGACGTCCAGAGTGGGTTCCACTGCATAGGAGTTTATTGAATAAATATTTCTCCCACCATCTCTGGACCTTTTGGTTAAGATGAAGTGAAAAGAAACCTTCCTCCTTAAACACTAGGTGAAAGGTGTGAATCAGAGACAAGGAAGGGAAAAAGGGTGAAGTTTTTCTCCCTTAACTCCTGCTTCTTGCTAGCCTCTGAGATCCAGCTTGGTTCTTCTGAGCCTTAACCTAAGGTTCTGTGGATGGCCATCTCCCAGGCCTCCAGGGAGATATGGAAGCTGAGAATCTGGTGTCCCGGAAGGTGAGGGGATACTGCCCACAGCCACATGCAAGAGGGGCGCTGGAGTGGCCTCGCTGTTGAGGGCAATTAGGATCTTCACCCACACAGCGACTCAGGGCAGATCTTGAGGGAGTGAAAAGCTAAAACTTTATCTGTGGCCACAGGTGGACCAAGGCCTTCAAGAACCCTGTCATGGAGTAAACCTTTCCTCTCTTCTTCATAGTCACCTTTCAGATGACGCCTGGCAACTGAGAGGCAGGGTGAGCAGAGTGAGCGCTGCTTGGGTTAGAATCCCAGCCTCACCATTTGCTAGCTCTGTGTGACCTCAACAAGTTACTTAACCTCTCTGAGACCGCTTCCTTATTGGTAAAATGCAGACAATTGCATGCACCGTTTCACTGGGCTGTTGGAGGTATACAGCGAGATGGTGCGGTGAAAGAGCTTAGTTTCTCTGTGTGTCCTTGAGGGAGAATATTTGTACCTAACTTTTGTGATTGCAGAAAGGATCCCATAACATAACACATGTGCCTGGTAGGTAGCATATACTTAAAAAACACTTTATTATTATTATTATTATTAAGACTAATAGCATTATTCTTAATCAGCATTTGTTTGATAAACTTTATCGGAGGCCAAGGCTGCTCATCGTTGTGTATAAGCAAACAAAACAACATGCAGTGGCTACACATCCTCGAAGGAACAAGATGTGGCAGGGAGAGGTCTTCAGGTCAGGGGTTCAGCCAACTAGATCATAAGATTCAATAGGAACACAGCTCACCCACCTCAAGCCTGGTGCCATTGGTGGGTGCCAGTGGGAGTTCAGGAGTTGGAATGTGGATGGAGAGTGTGCCTCAGGGTAGGGTGCTGAGGAGTCTCCTGGGGGCTGAGAGATGTGGCTTGCTTATCGTTGCTGGCACTCATCCATGCAGCCTTTCACCACTCATTTATTTGACAAATATTCATTGAGCATTACAGGGAGCTAGGGCTGTAGAGTGAAGCAGTGAACAAAACAGAAAAAAAAATCCTTGTTCTCTAGGAGTTTAAATTCCTGTGAGCTAGTGTTGCAGCATTCAGGAAACAATCCCTTAATAATTCCTGATGCAGGGAAATGGGCCCTATGCTGCTCCCCTCCACTCCCATGTTTTGCCTTCTGTGCTTAATGCACCTGCTTAGCACCCCTTGGCCAGAGTATCATCTGTCTTCTGGTGTTGGACAGGCTCCTGCTCCAACCGCCAGCAAGTTGCAAACCTGGTCTGCTCTCCTCTTGACCATCACCCCTCCCTTGACATACACACACCCAGGCCCTGATTGCCATCTTTAAACTTTCTCTGAATTCTACAGGGGCAGGTGTTTGTGTCTTTCAGCCCCAGGCCTCTCCTCCCATGGCTCCACCTTCAATCCTTTCTCCAAGTGGGGCAAGGACAAAGCAGCATTTCTGGAGTTAATTAGAGCAGTGAGACAGGTGGGATCAGTGGCTGGGGGTCAGTTGCCAGCAGCCACTGAGCTCAGGTGGTGTGTCCTGAGCTTGCTGATACCTCAGCAGGCACCTGAGGGAGGTACTATCATTGTCCCCATCCACAGGCCAGGATTGGAGTACAAAGCTTCTGTGTCTTCTTGCACAGTCACACAGCTGAGCTCCAACTCCAGCCTGCCTGACTTGAAAACTCTTTTTTTCTAAAAGATTTTACTTATTTATTTTTAGAGAGAGGAGGAGGGAGGGAGAAAGAGAGGGAGAGGAAACATTGATGTGAGAGAGATACATCCATTAGTGGCCTCCTGCAGTTGGTGGGGACCTGGCCTGCAACCCAGGCATGTGCCCTGACTGGGAATCAAGCCAGCGACCCTTCGATCTGCAGGCTGGCTGTTCAATCCACTGAGCCACACCAGCCAGGGCACCAAACTCTTAGTTGTTAACACAAATTCCCTAAGAAAAATTATGGAATCGGGGGGGATTTAAACACTTAAACCTTGGCAGTAATGTTTTGAGGACAGGATTTGTCTCTCCAGGGACCCACTGGCCCAGTAAGTGGCCCCTTCTTCCATTAGGGAACACCAACCCTGTGCCAGCCACACTTCTAAGCATTTTACATCCCCCCAATGTCTAAAACAGTCCTTCAATGGCGCCCTCAGGTCAACAGCCTCGGATGCTCAAAGTTCTCTGCGGCCTCTCTCACTGACCAAACTCCCCAAAGCCTCTATTCAAATTCTTATTTATTTCTTATTTATTTATTTATTTTTAGAGAGAGGGGAAGGGAGGGAGAAAGAGAAGGAGAGAAATATCAGTGATTGGTTGCCTCTCACAGGCCACCAACCAGGGACCTGGCCCACAATCCAGGCATGTGCCTTGACTGGGAATTGAACTGGAGACTTTCCATTGTGCAGGCCAGCCCTCAATCCACTGAGCCACACCAGTTAGGGCTCTATCCAAATTCTTTTCACTCCCTTGCAAACCACTGAGGAAGGACAAAGGTGATACCTCCTAAGATGGGGGTGGTGCCTTTCAATCAGGAAAACCAAAAAACTTCACACATAGACATAGGTGCAAGATCCACAATGGAATTTCAGGAATCAGCTTGAGGTGGGGGGAGCTCATTTTGGGAGATTGCAGCCCAGCCCTTGCTTAAGGCCCTTGATGGAGCCAGATCAGATGCAGCTCCTGAAGGGGGGTGCGCCTGACTTCCTGGATCTTAGCCCTCCTTCCAGATCTCTCTGCTTGAGAGTGAGCTCTCTGGAACAACAAGAGGAAGCAAGGCTGTCTGAATTGTCCCGGAGGTCTGCAAGTCACCAGCCGTGGTTCCCAGTTAGAGAGGCACAGAGGAGGAGGAGAAAGTGGGGGCTGAATTCACTTTCTGTTGTAACTGTGTGACCTCTTGGGCAAGTTCCCGAACCCTTCAGAGCCTCAGTTTCTTACTGCTCCCCCTTAGCTGGGCACCCCTTACCTCACTTCAGACTCCCCAAGCCACCTGCCAGTAAACCCACCCCTGGGAAGTCCTGCAGGTTCAGCTTGGCCCCATGACTATGTCTTGGCTAGAACACTGTCTCCTTACTGTAAAAAATAAATTCCTTTTAAAAAACAAAATTGCTAAGACTTTCAGGTTTATTTCAATTAATTTAACAAACATTTATTTAGGACTTACTGTGTGCCAGGTACTGTTCTAAGCACTTGACACATTTACTTCTTTTTTTTAATATATTTTTTAAAGATTTTATTTATTTATCTTTAGAGGGAAAGGGAAGGAGAGAGGGAGAGAAACATCAATGTATGGTTGCTTCCTGTGCATTCCCTACTGGGAACTGGCCTGCAACCCAGGCATGTGCCCTGACTGGGAATTGAACCGTAATCTCTTGGTTCACAGGCCCGCGCTTAATCCACTAAGCTACACCAGCCAGGGCGACACATTTACATCTTATAACACCCCTAATGAGGTAAGCGTTTGTATCATCTCGAGTTTATAAATGGAAAAAAAAAACCACACACACACAAAACAGAAGCACAGAGAGGTTAAGTAATTTGCCTGAGATCACACAGCCAATAAGTGACAGAGCCAGGATTCAAATTGCTCTGTAGGTTAGCAGGCCTCACGTTAAGAATTGCTGTATCTTTTGCATATTGCCAACAGCTAAGAAAATTTTGTCTGACACTGCATTTTGTAAGTTACATTTGGAAACACATAATGTTTAAATTTTACAAATACAAAGTGATTTGGGTGTCCAACCTGTGGCCTGTGGGCTGCATGCATCCCAGGATGCTATGAATGCGGGCCAACACAAAATTGTAAATTTACTTAAAACATTATAAGACTTTTTTGTGATTACATGTGGCAATGTATTTAATATGTGGCCCAAGACAACTCTTCTTCTTCCAGTGTGGCCCAGAGATGCTAAAAGTTTGGACACTCCTAATAGATGATGCTTTACAAACTCACTAGATACTTGTCCCACCTGAATGTGCTGGTCTTTTTTTTTTTTAACACTGTGCCTCCTCCTCATGGTTTCAGGTGCTCTACACATTCAGAGAAACTTCTCTAGTAATCAACTATAGAAATGATCCCTGAAAGTACAGTCTTTGGGTCTGCTGGTCTTAATATTTTGTCCAGTGGCTGTTCTAGCTTTCTTACTACCCTAATCCTGACCTCTTATAATAGTCTCAGCAACACACGGGCAAAGTTATTTAATTCTTGTAGGACTCCTGCGAGCTGGGCTCTCTGACAGCCCCATTTGCTGGTGGGAAGTCTGAGGCTTAGAGAAGTACATGCATGTGATCAAAAGTACGCACAGCTAAATGGTGGCGGAACCAAGGACTAGAACCCAAACAATCTGACATCAAAGCCTCTATTTTTTTGGTCATCTCCAACTGTTTTCTTTGTGGCAAAAGACACAACATAAAATTTACCACTTAAACCATTCTTAAGTGTACTTTTCAGTGCTATTAAGCACAATAAGCACATTCACATTTTTGTGCAACCATCACCACCATTCACCTCCAGAACTTTTTCATCTTCCCAAACAGAATGAAATGCTAGACCCATTAAACACCAACTGTCGATTCTCCCCTCTCCCAGCCCCTGGTAACCTCTATTCTACTTTCTGTTTCTCAGAATTTGCCTAGTCTAGGTCCCTCACATAAGTGGGATCATACAATATTTGTTCATTTGTGATCAAAGTCCTCCCTTTTTAAGAACTTAATTTATATTCTACTTGAAAACATAATTTGTAATTTGGGTAGTGGTCAACAAGGGATTAGCCTTATTTCTAAACTTATGCTTGTCTTGAATAACGTGGAAGATGTATGTGATACAATTGTAACAAACACATGGATGGAAAATATCTAGAGTACCAAATTGTGTGTATTAAAGAGTCACCCTCCTTTTCACTTAGGATCGTTAACTTCCCTCCCCAAAGTCAACCACTATCACCAGCTTCCAGGGTGACCCACAGATTTTAATGTGTATATACTAATATATACACTATATATGCTATCTAGTCTCCTTTAAAAACACACACACAGCATAATACTATACACTGTTCTATACCTTGCATTTTTGCTTTAACAGTACATCTGGGAGGTATATTTTCATAAAGAGCTTCTGCTTTCTTTTTTTTAATAAAGATTTTACTTATTTTACTTTTTAGAGAGAGGGGAAAGGAGGGAGAAGGAAGGGGAGAGAAACATTGATGTGAGAGAGACACTTTGATCAGTTGTCCCTCCTATGCACCTGGACCAGTGCGGGGGAGGGGTGACATGAACCTGCAACCCAGGCATGTGCCCCGACCTTTCAATTTGCAGGACGATGTCCAACCAAGTGAGTCATACCATTCAGGTCAAGAACTACTGCTTTCTTTTAAATGGCTGCATCATATTCTCTTGTGTAACTGTTCTGATACATACAGTACTTAGTTCCTTTCTTTTTTTTTTCTATTTAAACTTTTTAAAAGTATTTTTATTGATTATGCTATTACAGTTTTCCCAATTTTTCCCCATTTATTCCTCCTCCACCCTGCCTCCTCAACCCTCTAGCATCCCCCCCCTTAGTTCATGTCCATGGGTTATACATATAACTTCTTTGAGTCCTCTGTTTCCTATACCATTTTTTATCCCTCCCCATATATTTTATGTCTACTAATTATGCTTCTTCTTCCCTGTACCTTTCCCCCCCATTCCTCCCTTCCCCCTCCCCACTGAACTTCCTCTGTGTGATGTCCATTTCTCTGATTCTGTTCCTGTTCTAGTTGTTTGCTTAGTTTTTGTTTTCATTGTTTTTCTTTTCTTTTAGGTTCATTCATTGATAGTTGTGAGTTTGTTGTCATTTTATTGTTCTTATTTTTTATTTTCTTTTTCTTAGATAAGTTCCTTTAACATTTCATATAATAAGGGCTTGTTGATGAGGAACTCCTTTAACTTGACCTTATCTGGGAAGCACTTTATCTGCCCTTCCATTCTAAAAGAGAGCTTTGCTAGATAGAGTAATCTTGGATGTAGGTCCTTGCCTTTCATGACTTGGAATACTTCTTTCCAGCCCCTTCTTGCCTGTGAGGTTTCTTTTGAGAAATCAGCTCTTAGCCTTATGGGAACTCTTTTGTAGGTAACTGTCTTTATCTCTTGCTGCTTTTAGGATTTTTTCTTTGTCTTTAATCTTGGGTAGTTTAATGATGATGTGCCTTGGTGTGTTCCTCTTTGGGTCCAACTTCTTTGGGACTCTCTGGGCTTTCTGGGCTTCCTGGACTTCCTGTAAGTCTATTTCCTTTGCCAGATTGGGGAGGTTTTCCTTCATTATTTGTTCAGATATGTTTTCACTTTCTTGCTTCTGTTCTCCTTCTGGCACCCCTATAATTCAGATAGTGGAATGTTTCAGGTTGTTCCAGAGAATCCTTGGCCTCTCTTCATTTTTTCTGAATCTTGTTTCTTCATTCTGATCCAGTTGGATGTTTATTTCTTCCTTTTGTTCCAAATCGTTGCTTTGAATCCTGTTTTCCTTCTTGTCACTTGGTTCCCTGAATATTTTGCTTTATTTCACTTTGGGCATCTTTCATTTGTTCTTTCATTTTTCAACCAAGCTCAATTAGTTCTGTGAGCATTTTGATTACCAGGGCTTTACATTCTGTGTCAGAAAGGTTGGCTATCTCCTCATCGCTTAGCTCTCTTTCTGAGGTTTTGCTCTGTTCTTTCATTTGGGCGGTATTTCTTTATCTTGGCACACCTGATAAGTTGTAAGGGGGCAGGGGCTTAGGTGTTCTCACCCACAGGAAACCCTCTTTGCTGTCCTGTTGAGCTGCCTGTGGGTGGGACCAGAGGGGGAACAATGCAGCTTGCTTGCTTGTCTCTAGCGCACTTACCAACAGACTCTGCTGTGAGACTGGAAGAATCTTTCACCTTGGCAACCCAGCCTTAGCCCAGAGTCAGCTCTGAGTCTCAGTTTTCCCCTTAAGTTAGTCCCTCCCACGCAGCTCTGCCAAGCTTGGCAATCAGCCCCGCCCCTCAGCTGCCTCTAGGTTTTTCCGAGTTGGCCTGGGCAGTTCGCCTTACAGGTCTGGTTGTTCTGGTTGATTTTTTCTTTCATTCCTTGGTTGTTGGGAGTTCCATGCAGTTTGATTTTCTGGTGCTTCTGGCTGTTTAAATTGGTCGCTATCCTTCTTTTGGTTGTGTGAGGAAGCGAAGGGTTTCTACCTACGTCTCCATCTTGGCTGGAACTCCCTTAGTTCCTTTCTGATGGATGTTTAGATAGTTTCTAATTGTTTGCTTTTAACATACTTTGCTATCTCTGTTCCAGCACGTTGTGCTCCATGCAAGGACATCCACTGGGGACAGTCCTAGATGTGAAATGGCAGAGTCATCCTACATACTGACAATGTTCCTAACTCCCCCCAGGGTTACCCAAGTTTGTGCTCCCACTGGCAGAGTTGGAGAGTCCTGGTTTCTCTACGGACACACACGTTACCCAGCAATCCGGCAGGGGAAAATGGAACCCGTGTAGTTTTGAGCATGTCTTTTCTTGGAGTACCATTGAGCACCTTCTCATCTGTTTGTAATCCACTTGTACTTCTCTCTATGCGAATAGCCAAATTCATATCCTTTACTCTTATTTTTTCTTTTTTTGATGGGGTGGTTGGTCTTTGATTTGCAAGAGCTCTTTATCCATGAAATTGGCTCTTTGTTCTGAAAGTGACAAATAATTTTACTTGTTTGATATGCCTGGGTTTATGGGTATTTTTGTTTTGGGTTGTGGAAAAATATTAATTTTTATGTAGGTAGACCTAGCAACTTTGATCTTTAGGGCAAAGTCTGTGCATCTACCCAATAGGCTGTATTGCCTCCTCACTCCTGATCAATTGTTTGAAGGGGCTGAGGCTGAAGGTCACATCCTGCCAGAGGACCACTGAAGGTCTTCTGGCAGGATGTGACTGTCCCCAACCTGGACTCAGCTCCTTATCAGTTGATCCGGGACCTCCTTAATGGTCCTCAATGCAGAATTATGGGATCAATCATCCCCACCACCCAGGACCTGCCTGGATACACATTCTCATGGGAATTGAGGGTGCAGAGCCTGACCACACAGGCTACCAGGCACAGAGAGCCTCTAATAACAAGCTTTTAATGAGAGTGATGAATCCTCAGCTGCCCGGGGCATTCTTCATCCAGAAACAGCTCTTCTGAAAATGAAATGTTGCCCCAGGCCCTCAAGGGGCAAACTAGAGGCTGCAAGATGAGGAAGGAGAGCAACTTCTAAGGAATGAAAACCCTGGTCCTCTACTAGACCCTCGGTGACTTTTCTACCTGTAAAGAAATGCGTCTGGCCAGCCTCCAGAGCAGAGGGACATGTGCCTTGTCTTAGGACATCCCTTCCAGTTTTGGTCTTTGCTGAGGACATAACTCTCACCATCTACCTACCCTTGTAGGGAGGTGGATACAGGTGGCTGGAGATCTCTTTTGAAGGAAGCCCTCTAGGCAGTGATTCCAAAATTTTAGCAAGCATGAGAACCATGTGGATGGCTGGTTAAAGGATAGATTGCTGGGCCCGCCCCCGCCCCCCTGGTCTCTGACTCAGGAGGTCTAGAGTGGGCCTGAGAATCTGAAGTTCTAACAAGCTCCAGGTGATGCTGAAGCTGCTGAACCAGGGGCCACACTTGGACACCCTCTGGCTAAGGTCACTCACTCTCTGGCCTTGCTTCCCTGTTTGAGGCTGGGCAGTAGTGTGAGTTAGACTGAGAGGCCTCATTCCAATCAAAGTAACAACAGCAACTGCTAGGTGCCAGTGACTGTGCTCACAGCTGTGTGCTTCATTCTCTCATCTAATCCTCACAACACATCTATGCAGTTGGGTTTACTAGTCTTATCTCCCATTTACAATGAGAAAACTGAGGTTCAGAGAGAGTGGCTGGGCTTTAGAATCAGACAGATCTGGGGTCTGACCCCAGCTCACTGACCCACTGCATGAGCTCTTGGGAAGTGACTCACTCTCCCTGAGCCTATGGGGGATTACAAAACCTGATTCCCAGGGAGCATATGACGACTCCAGGGGTGGTGATTATAAGAGCACCTGCCCAAAATAGTTGCATAGGAAATATGCATCTCCTTTTCTGCCACAAGCCCCATCATGATTGTAAGGTCCCTTTCTGTCTCCCCAGACTCATCTTCTACCTCTCTCTACATTTTGAGATACCTCACCTCAAAGCTGCATTGGACTATTTGTCACTTCCTAAACATGTTTCACTTGGTCATCCCTCCAGGCCTTTGTAAAGGTTGTTATCACTGTGTGTCTTTTTCAATCTACTGCTCCAGAGAAACTCCTATTCATCCTTCAAAACCCACTTTAGGGGACTTCCGGCCAAGATGGAGGCATAGGTAGATGCACTGTGCCTCCTTGCACAACCAAGATAGGGACAACAACAATATAGAAACAAAATAACAACCAGAACTGACAGAAAATTGAAGTACATGGAAGTCTGACAACCAAGGAGTTAAAAATAGACACGTTCATCCAGACCGGTAGGAGGGGCAGAGTCCGGCTGGGTGAGGGACCTGGAGCAGCGACCTGAGCAACCGGGGTGGCGCGCAAGTCCGCAGCAGGCAGACCCTGGGCGCACAAGTGGTGGTGGCTGGCGGGCCAGACTGGGGGGTGGCGACCAGCAGACCCAGTGAGGCGGCCATTGTGAAGCTAGGCACTGCGCGCAGCTCAGGGTCCCAGCACCGACAAGTGGAGCTTTGGGGCACTGACTGAAGAGGAGAGTCCTACAGGGTGCACAGGCCCACCCACACCAGAATTGGTGCCAGAGGGGCCCAGTTGGCTTGTGGAAAGTGGCGGAAGGGTCTGGGGTCCTACAGAGAGCAGAGCAAGCACCATTGTTTCTTCTCGGACCCCACCCCCACATACAGCCATCACAACCCCATGACTGGAGTGCCCAGCCCTGGTGAAAACCTAAGGCCCTGCCCCTCACTACAGGAGCTCAACAAGACCAAAAAAAAAAAAAAAAAA
>CM052540.1:80988091-81007354 GCA_028533065.1 Trachops cirrhosus | reverse complement strand
ACTTATCTAAGAAAAAGAAGATAAAAAATATGTATAGTAAAATGACAGCAAACTCACAAATATTAACAACCACACCTGAAACAAAGACAAGAAGAAACTAAGCAAACAACTAGAAGAGGAACAGAACCACAGAAATGGAGATCACATGGAGGGTTAGCAACAGGGGAGTGGGAGGAGGAGAGTGGGAAAAGGTACAGAGAATATGTAGCATAGATGGTAGGTAGAAAATAGACAGGGGGAGGGCAAGAATAGTATGGGAAATGTAGAAGCTAAAGAACTTATGACACATGGATATGAACTAAAGGGGGGAAATGTGGGTGGGAGAGGGTGTTCAGGGTGGAGGGGAATGAAGGGTGGATAATAGGACAACTGTAATAGCATTATCAATAAAATAAATAAATAAATAAATAAATAAATAAATAAATAACCAACCAACCTTCGGGGAAAAAAACAAAAAAAAACCAACAAAACCCACTTTAGAAGTTCCCTCCTCTTGTTTCCTTGAAATGTCATCCTCCTCCTGTCCATGGGCAGAAAGAAAATCTAGGGTTGAAGCTTAGATATTTGAAGAAGGAGCTCAAAGTGTTACTTTCCTTCTCTCCCTTCTTTCTTCCTTGACTTGTACTTCCACAGTATTTTATATGGAGTACAATTTGGATTACACATCACCAGGCAGCTAATACCACCACTACCAGCATCAACATCAACACTAAGATAGTGTTGACCACCCACCAGGCACTGCTGTAACAGCTGTTGACTCATTTCATGCTTAAAATAACCCTTAGAGACATGCTACCCATTACCCATCTTTTACATATAAGGAAATTGAGTCACAAAAATGCTAAGTAGTTTGCCTTAGACCACATCTGTGTCAGAGCTGGATGTAGAAGCTGGCTGTGGTGTTGGTGTCATTAACTTTGACATTATGGTGCTCTTTAAGAATGAGGGGTGGGACACGTGGAGACCGAGGTACCCTGGAGAGTACCTGCCCCATAAGAGCGGGGAGCCATGTGTTGAGCCCAGAGCTGTCAACTTTGCTGATCCTCTTTTCTCAAGAGCACCCAGAAAGACAGAGTTTTATATGATAACTCTCATTTTTTTTTAAAATCTTGGGAGTAAGCTAAAGTTTTTAAAGGCACATAGTTCTCATAGAAGCTGTCCACAGGTCTCCTTTGTGACTTCTGCTGTTTCCTGTATCGTGAAGATGGGTCCTTGTCTGACTTCATTTCTGTAGCTTAGCTCAGGGGTGGATGCACAGTAGGCCCTTTGTAGGTGCCCTGACATTTCTGGACTCAACCGAGAGTTGGGCTTGGCTCTCAACAAGTGAAACCTTCACCCTCAGCCCCACTCAGCACTCAGGATTCTCTGACTGCACTTGGGGTGTGCACGAGGTCCCAAATGGTGGCTCTGACTATCACCTCACCCTGGGGCCATCTCCAGGTTTGCCCTGTCCAGGACAGGACTTCCTGCTTATCAGGTGCTGACAATGTTCTAAATGTTGTGTTTCCTCATTTCACTGACCCTCTCGACATTCTGGGAAGTTGCCATTGTCATCATCCCCATATTGCAGATGAGAAAACTGTGGCTCAGACAGGGGAAGGGAATTGCCCCAGCTGGGCAGGGACGGAGCTGGCATTGTGATACTTGTATCACAACCAAGCATCTCTGATTCTAGCTTTTCTCCAGCTGGCTGTTATCACGCATTCCTACAAATGTTTGATGGTCCTGGCACACATTCCAGAGCAAGCAGACTCTCCTGACACAGCCTGGACCTGAGAAGTCTGCGTACACCAATGGGACCCTGGATACTCCTGTCTGTCACCATGCTTCCTAACTCCTCGGTCTCCTGTTGGAGGGTGTGGTAACATGGGGAGCATCTAGAGAGAAGCCTGGGATGCAATACCTTATGGGAACTCTGCTCACTGGGGCCTGGACAGGCACAGCTTGTGGCCTGGCTGTCTCAGGCCTTTGGGCTCAGCTAGAAGGACCACAGCTAGAGGGGCAACAGCGTTTGTCCTTGTCCATGGTCAGACAGGATAGAGGTATGTTTATGTGCACCTTGCATGTGTGTGTAGGGCATGCAGGTATGAATGTGTGCATATGTATGTGTGTAGGCCTGGGAACACGTGTGTGCATGTGTATATACATGTATGTGTACATGTGCATGTGCAGTTGAGATGAGGAGAATTTGTCCCCCAAATTCAGACCTCGTGATGTTAGCTTAGGACAAAGAACAAAGAACTCTTATTTAACCCAGAGGTATCGGTTACACAAAAGGCTGAAATAAAAACCAGTTCCCCCATTTTTATGACCTTAAAGCCCATTGGGAGGTGCAGCCAGGGTGGAAACCTATGCAGCAGTGAAAATAAACAAGCTAGATTTACATGCAGCAACATGCATAACTCGAAAGGAAATGACAACTGGGGGGAGGGAGAAGGCAAGTTGGCAAATAATATGGATGGATTAGGTCATTTGTATCAAATAGCCACCCACGACATTACTATGCAGTTCACATGCTTTCTATGAGAGTAGGAAAAGTCTAGAAGGAACAAATCATGGAGGTGGTTACCTTTGGAGGGCAGGGAGGGCAGGGGCTAGAAGGCTATAGACAAAGGAGCATGGATTGATCCATGCATTCCTCATGGGAGTGTACAGTCTGTAGGTAGGAAAGTTGGGTCACTTCTGGATGTCATATCATCAGGGCCACAGTGATGCCTAGGTCTGGGGGAGCCTTCACAAGCACATCCTGAGGGTTCCCTGGTGGAGATGGGGTGGGAGTGCTGTTGTGTTTTCTGTGGATGGGAGAGGCTCTGTTGCTTCCTCCCTAAACTTCAGTTCCCCCACTAGAAGGTCCCTGTTCCGCGCTGCACACCCTGTCCCGCGCTGCACTCCCGGTCCCAGCACGCCAAAGTGATCTGACATCGTCTGGACATATACTCTCTGGGGGATAGACAGGAAAGGGTTCGGATCCGGCCTGCTTGCCAGCATTCCCAAGAGGGGGCACTTTCAGAGAAGACATCCACCTTTCCCCTGAGGTGGCTTCACAGGTAGGCTCTGGCACCAGACTCCCTGGGCTAAATCTGGGATCCAGGGACTCTTCTGCACCCTCTGACTCTCTGTGTTCCCCTCAATACAGTGGTCAAGGCCACCCACAGGGATGCAGTGTGGTGAAGTCAGTTCATTCCAACAATATGCTGTGCTTCGCAGCGCCTAGCACGAAATCCATGCTCTCAAGTGTCGCTCTTGTCATCCTTCTGAATGAAGCTTGACCGCGCCCCTCCTCCCTCCCTGCCGCCGCAGACCCTCCTGGGACTCCTAGCTTCCCTCACCCCACACTCCAGGGACTAGTCTCACCCCGCAGTACACCCCCAGCACCCAGAATCTGGGTCCCCGCAGTGTTTGAGTGCCCCCAATGAGAAACTAGGGCAGGGACAGGGGAGGACGCGAGCCGCAGTTGCTCAGGGCCAGGGGCCACTCCTACACTCAGTGGGGGGTCGCTGTCATACCTGCTTCTCGAGGCAGCTCGAGGTGGCTAGCGTGCGCGCACAGGCTCAGCGGCGGCGAAGTGGCTGAGGACCGGGGGCTGGAAGCTCGGCAACAGGGGCGGAGAGCTAGCAGGAGAAGGGGCGGGGAAGCCTGGGAGCGGCCGTAGGCGGAGCTTCTTGGCGTTGAAGGCCCAGCCACCCGCACCAGCTCAACTCCCCAGCCGCCTCCTTCGTCCCCTCTGTCTTCCCCTCGTCCCCACCAAACTGTGGTCCCACACGCTCACTTACCCGCATGCCACATCAACGCACACCCAACACTCCGAACTGTACCATCAATGCACACATCCCTATTCTCCCTTGGTACGTTTGGATACCTACACGTGCCACAACTGTGCACACAGGGGACCCCTCATCCTCGTCCCCTAGACAGACCACTGTCCCCCACATTCCCCTGCGGCTCATCACATGCTACCTACAACACTCCAATCTACCTGGAAGTGTATCTGAACACACACACCTGTGCAACTGCACACCCATCATACACACCCCCACGGGCACAGATGGTTCTCTTGGGCAGGAAGGGATTTTAGAACAGGCTCCTACAGCTGATTTCCCCAGAAATATCCCTGTGCCTCATTCCACCTCTGAGTTGGCTCACCTCTGCTTTTCCCCTGACCTTCTCTTTCCCTCCTCCTCAGTCACCCCTCCAAAGTCTCTCCCAGATCCCTGTCATCCCCTGAGAGCCCCACCTCTGCATTAGGAATTCAATCAGCCTACCTGGTGGTTGACTTCCTCCCAGCAACTCCCACTACACTCTCAGATTTAGTGCATTGCTGGGCCCTCCCCCTTCCTCAGTCTCACTTCCTTCTGTCTCTTCACTCCATCAGGTCAAGTTTCCATGGACTATCATTTCAGTCATTTTCCTGCCAATATCTGTAACACACAGGTTTTCATATTCCACATGCACAGCAAACCCCAAATGTCAGCCTTCTGCATTCTGCCATTGAGAGACTGTTTCTTTTCACTCATTGCCGTAACAAATGACCACAAATGTACTGGCTTAATACGAACAAGTTTATTATTTTACAGTTCTGGAGGTCAGAAATAAAGAAATGGTAGGAAGGATTGTGTTCCTTCTGGAGGCTCCAGGGGAGAATCTACTTCCATGTCTTTTCCAGCTTCTAGATACTGCCTGCATTCCTTGGCTTTTGGCCCCTTCTTCTATCTTAAGAGCAAGCAATGTTGTGCCAAGTTTTTCTCACATGCCATCTCTCTGCTTCTCTCTCTTTTGTCTCCCTCTTCCACTTAAAAAGACTCTGTGATTGCAGTTGGCTGACCCAGATAACCCAGATAATTTCTCCATTTCTAGGTTAACTGATAACCAACCTTAGTTCTATTTGCTTGAAATCTTAATTCCCCCTTGCCATGTAACTTAACATATTACAGATTTTGGGAAATCAGGACATAGACATTGTGGGTGTGTGTGTGTCATTATTCTGTCTACCACAGACACTGGGCCCGTGGGAGGCTGAGCCCTGCTGAAGAAAAGTAGTCAACCCAGACATTTGACCCCATAAATGTATGAATCTCTACATCTACAATAGAAAGAAGTTTATTATTGTCATTTTCAGTAGAGAAATAATAAAACATGAATTGGTTATTTGATGTGATACTATACAGCACTGAACAAGAAACATATTGCATCTATGCATATGGATGTTCACAGACTTCAAAATTGTGAGTGAAAAAAGAGATTGGAATAATAATGAGAACATCAGGGTTTACTTTGTAAAAAATCCTCACCTAAGGATATTTTTTCACTGCTTTTAGAGAGAGAGGAAGGATGAGAGAAAGAGAGAGAGAGAAACATTGATGCAAAAGAGAAACATCAATTGGTTGCCTCTGGTACACATTCAGACTGGGGATTGTATGTACCTGAACAGGGGTTGAACCCTCAACCTAGTTATGTACTCTGGCAGAGAATCAAACCCAAAGCCTTTCAGTTGTGAGATGATGCTCCAACCAACTGAGCCATGCCAGCCAAAGCAGCAAATGCTTTTATAGTGCTTGTTCTAAGCTGCTGTTCTAGGCACTTACATTAAAACTCACAACAACCTATGGGATAGGTACCAGTATTGTCCTTATTTTATTGTTAAAGAAACTGGGGTATGGAGAGGTTGAGTAACTCGCCCAAGGTCATACATATAGGAAGCATCAGAGTTGGGATTTGAACCCAGGCAGTCTTAAGCCAGAGACCGTGCACTTAAATACAGCAGATGAATTTGTACACCATGAATTATTTCAAGTAAAAATTTAAAGCATGTAAAAGAATTATATATACTATAAAAAATTATAACTAAATACAGTGGAAAAAAACCATTGAAATTCACAGTAATAATGACCCAGGAGTTTAGAAATGGGATGGGGACCAAAAGGATTTTAACTTTAGCTGGAAGGCTTAATTAATTAATTCATAAAAAGAGAATAAAAGGAAATATTACAAAATGTTAACATTTAGTTGTGGGTTCTGAGGCCCTGAGTGATTATTATTTCATTATTTTTATATTTAAAAAATTGATGTCTCTCTTCCGGCCAAAATGGAGGTGTAGATGGACACACTGCCTCCTCACACAACCAAAATAAAGACAACAATTTTGAAACAAAATAACAACCAGAACTGACAGAAAATTGAACTGTATGGAAGTCCAACAACCAAGGAGTTAAAATAGACACATTCATCCAGACAGGTAGGAGGGATAGAGTTGGCGGCTGGGCAGAGAGGGGTGAGGCAAAAAAAAGTGGTGGCACTGGCCACGCAGGGCAGTGGCTGACAAACCCCAGGCTTGGGGTGGCAATACAGGTGGACCCAGAGAGGTGGCAATTGTGAAGTGGGGCATGGCGTGCAAGGCAGCTGGCTGACTGGGCAGTCTCACATGTGTGCACGCAGATAAACTGGGCGAAACTGGGGAGCGAGACAGACCGCTCAACCCAGGGTCCCAGCACAGGAAAGTGGAGCCTCAAAACACCGATTGAAAACATCTGTGGGGGTTGAGGTGCTGGGAGAGACTCCCAGCCTCACAGGAGAGTTCATTGGAGAGACCCACAGGGTTCTAGAATGTACACAAGCCCACCTACACGGGAATCAGCACCAGAAAGGCCTAGTTTGCTTGGGGGAAGCAGCAGAAGGGACTGGTATACGACAGAGAACAGAGCAAGCGCCATTGTTCCCTCTTGGACCCCTAGGCCACACACAACGTCACACCAGCAACTGGTTGCCCCACCCTGGTGAACACCTAAGGCTCCACCCCTCATGTAACAGGTGCAACAAGAGAAAAAATAATGGCCCAAATGAAAGAACAGGTCAAAGCTCCAGAGAAAATACATCTAAGCAAAGAAGAGATAACCAACCTATAGGATGCACATTCAAAGCACTGGTGATCAGGATGCTCACAGAATTGGTTGAATTTGGTTGCAAATTAGATGAAAAAATGAAGGCTATGCTAAGTGAAATGATGGAAAATGCACAGGGAACCAATAGTGATGGGAAGAAAACTGGGACTCAAATCAATGGAGTGGACCAGAAGGAAGAAAGAAACATCTAACTAGAAAAGAATGAAGAAACAAGAATTCAAAAAAAAAATGAGGAGAGGCTTAGGAACCTCCAGGACATCTTTAAACGTTCTAACATCCGAATTACAGAGGTACCAGAAGGGGAAGAGAAAGAGCAACAAGTGGAAAAATTATTTGAACAAATAATAGAGGAGAACTTCCCCAATCTGGCAAAGGAAATAGACTTCCAGGAAGTCCAGGAAGCTCAGAGAGTCCCAAAGAAGTTGGACCCAAAGAGGAACACACCAAGGCACATCATAATTACATTAGCCAAGGTAAAAATGAAGGAGAGAATCCTAGAAGCAGCAAGAGATAAGGGAAAAGTAACCTACAAAGGAGTTCCCATCAGACTGTCAGCTGATTTCTCAAAAGACACCTTACAGGCAAGAAGGGGCTGGAAAGAAGTATTCCAAGTCATGAAAGGCAAGGCCCTACATCCCAGATTGCTCTATTCAGCAAAGCTTTCATTTAGAGTGGAAGGGCTGATAAAGTGCTTCTCAGATAAGGTCAAGTTAAAGGAGATCATCATCACCAAGCCCTTATTTTATGAAGTGTTAACGGGACTTATCTAAGAAAAAGAAGACAAAAAACATGTACAGTAAAATGGCAGCCAACTCACAAATATTAACAACCACACCTGAAACAAAAACAAAAACACACTAAGTAAACAACTAGAACAGGAACAGATCCACAGAAATGGAGATCACATGGAGGGTTAGCAACAGGGGAGTGGGAGGAAGAGAAAGAGGGAAAAGGTACAGAGAGTAAGTAGCATAGATGGTAGGTAGAAAATAGACAGAGGGAGGGCAAGAATAGGAGGGGAAATGTAGTAGAAGCTAAAGAACTTCTGACACATGGACATGAACTAAAGGGAGGAATGTGGGTGGGGGAGGGTGTGCAGGGTGGAGGAGAGTGAAGGGGGAAAATGGGACAACTGTAATAGCATAATCAATAAAACATATTTAAAAAATTGATCTCTCTAAAATTACTGTGGTCTTTGAATTCAGTGTCATTGCCACATTTTTATATGTTTTCTTATTGTTCCAATTGTTTTTACTTTATTTCATGTATGTTTCTCTGAAGAACTCCTAATATAGGAGTTCCCAAAGTTTGATCTTTTGGCACTTTTAAAAATTATTGGAGACCCCAGACAGTTTTTGTTTATGTGGGTTACATCTATTGATGCTTACTATATTAGAAATTTAAATATTAGATACTTTCAAAGTATTAAAATACGATAATAATCCATTTTATGGTAACATAAACAAAATGCCTTTATGGAAAATATTTTCCAAACCCCCCCAAAAAAAACTAGTGGGAAGAATGGCATTGCTTAGTATTTTTGCAAATCTCTTTAATATCTGGCTTAATGAAGGAAAGACAGGTGGGTTCTCACATCTTCTTCTGCCCTCCATCTGGTGCAGTACATTGTTTAGCTGGAATAAAGAAAATCCAGCCTTGTTGAATTTTACCCACCATCGCTTTGTCAGTGTAAAGGTCAACATGATAAAAAAGCATGTATTATTAGTATTATTAGGAAAATAATTTTGACCTCATGTTCTTAAAAGTTTCTTCTTGAAAGTGTCAAAATAATTTTGACACTCCCCCTCCCCCACTGGGTTCTGTGGGCCACACTTTGAAAACCACTGTCCTAGTATATCCAGTTGTGACCATATGAAATTGTTGACATTAGACTATTACTAATCTATAAAAATGGCAATTTAATATGGTTCTACCCAGTGCATGTTATTTGGAGGGTTTTCCTTTTGGTTTATGCACTGTTTTCCTGGCCAGGCCCTGTCGTTGGACATTATTAGGGTGCATCTCCTCGGGGACTGTGTTGGCATGAGCAGCTTTATACAAATGTCTTACATATATACATTTATATGTAACATTTATTTATATAAATGTATACATATATACATTTATATAAATGTCTTTCTTTGTGCCATGATTTCTATCCTGGGGGAGCTGGGGTTCTGGGGATGTATAGGAAGTATGGACTGATTGATGCCAGGCTAACACATTTTAATGTATATGTATTTTAAACAATTGTGAACAAGGAGAGGTGTGTTGTCTCAGGGTTGGCTTGGCTTCTTACAGCTTGAACTCTCTTCTTTTTGTCTTTTGATAGGAACTCTGGTCTGAAGGATGCCAGCAAGAGTTCACGTGGACTTTTGGCCAGTTGTTTTGAACTGTGGACTATTTGGCCAAATTAAAATTAAATCTAGATGAAGACACATTGGCTGAATTATGCATAGTCAGATAAATTCGTGTCTGGGTAGATTTATGCCTCGTTTTGGAGATCTCTCAGTGTTAATAATAAATGTTCTAGTGGGCATTTATATACCATTATAGAAGAACAGTCCTCCTGCTTTCTTTAATCAGGTTAGTGCAATTCTAGGAGATGATGAGACATAGGAGGGGATCCAAGAGCTGAAAGGAAGCCAAGCGAGTGCTGGTGATCAATTGGGTGTTAGAGGCTGTACTTTATAGCCACTACTTCAATAATACTTTGCATAAAAGATAAGGTGAGTATTCTTTTTTTTTTCTTCATAAAGAGAAGGGCACTAAACATCCATTCATTCTAATTCAGGTAACTGCACCTGATTTAGCTCTGGGGTCTCCACTCCTTCCTTACATCTAGTCCATATTTTGATTCTGGGACATTGATTTCATTTACCACTACCCTCTGTTTGAGGTTGATATCACCCCAGCCTAGAAATCAGCACATTATATTGCTGTCAGTATATTAGTTTAAGGGAGGGACTATGGCCCAAGTCTGATTAACCATAGTCAGTGAAACGCTGTACAGGGACATTTTCTCAGGACACTTTCTTTGAGCTCTTAGGGAGTCCCACCTGCTTTGGAGTTGTTTGGGTGTGGAGCTGCAGCTGGGAAGAGGCTGTATAAGGATGGATCCTATCCAGAAAGATGATGGAGAGAAACTAGGTCCTCTTTTCATCATTTGGTCCCCATCAAGCCATAACTGAAACCAGCTCTATCCCTGGACATTTTGGGTGCATAAGACGATCAATTTCCTTTTTGCTAAACCACCTTGGGCTGCGGTTTCTGTTGCTGCAACCAAAAGACTCTTAACTGATCCTGGTGAAAATGTTATCCAAACTACCTAAGAAGAAACTCAGAGGGACAGATATCACATTGATTATAGAATCTTGACAGTTCAGAGTGCCAGGCCCCAAACTTGTAAGATAAAGTACAACAAGCAAAGATATTAAGTCCTACAGTTAGGCTCAGATGGATAACTGCTGTACTTAAGTACAGAAAAGGAAGCCCTGGCTTGGGACCTGTGCCACCCCCTAAGATAGAGAACCTTATAGGAATGCAGTGCCACCTGCAGGTCTGGAGGCCCTGGGGCACTGGGTTTCTGGTTTGCTGGCAGAATCCTTACCTGGGCCTGTTGATCAAAAGTGGGACCCTGGATCTTCAGTCTCAGCACCCCAGGCAACAGCAAGCTTAGGTGTTCCCCTGCCACAACATACCAGCTAACTCCATATATGTCCTTTCGTTATTCCTCTTTCCCAAATACTCCCCAGGCTCTTTGCTTCTCTCTCCCTCCCTTCATTACTGCAATGAATACTCTTTGTCAGGCACCTGCTAACTCTCCTCCAAAATGAGCTTATGAGGTAGGTTATATTTTTGTTCTCATGTTACAGATAAAGAAACAGACTTGCACTTGTCAAAGAATATCCCCAAACTGTGGCAAAGCCAAGTTTTTCTGGAACCAGAGTTCATGTTCTTAAAATTTTTGTGACATTGCAGAACTGTAAACTGGTCTTCCTGGAGTGGGATACATGGAGGATGGGGGAGAACCTAGCTTTCAAAAGTGTTTTGTCAGATCACATGGTGTTTTCAAAAATTTTGAACCAATGTTAAAAAATGAGGAAACAGTGCCTAAAATCCAACTTCCTGATTCTCTGGAAAATAAGTAGTCATGAGGTTTGGCAACACAGGACTTCCATTCCTGCTTGACCCGAGTCCCCTGGTTCTCTGTGATGCCCACTTTCAGGTATCCAGTGTGGGTACATGCAGCCTTCCAGTTTCTGCCCCATGGGCATTGCAGTGTGGGGCCTCTGCTGCCAGTGCATCCCGGCCACCTCCTCTTGTCCTTCCCCACCACTTAGCCAGTCTGCCACAAAAGCTTCTGGCCACTGCCAAGCCTGGTAGTTTGTACTTTGTTCCCAGAAATCCAACCACAAGGCCCAGATCCCACAAAGCGCAGCCAGGCTGGCGCTCAGGGTCCTGTAGTCACTCAGAGCACATACCTTCCCAATTTTATCTCCCTACTGGTCCAGACAGAAACTTTAATCAGCTCCCTGGACTTGACCTGGGAAAGAAGATCTGGAAACAAACTTTGCAACTTTGCTATTGAGGTTTTCAGTTGCATCTGGGAACCCTGAGAAAGGTCAGGTTAGGGCTTGGAGATTTTAAAACACTCTAACATTCTCACATTCTAGTGAGGAAGTACAGTAAGCAAGTAAAATAAAGGATCTTTTAGGTGGTAATAAGAAGAAGATGGGGTGGTAGTTGAATTTTCAGTAGGGTAGTCAGCCTAAGGGAGTAAGGAAGGTAGTCATGCAGATATCTGGGGGAGGCAGAGAGAGTACCTGGCATGTTTGGGGAGCAGTAAGGAGCAAGAGCAAACAAGGAGAAGAGAATAAGAAGGGGACTCAGAAAGGTAATGGGGGCGGGGAGTTGGGGGAAAATATTGGTGAGGGGCTTGTAGGGACTCCGGTCTTGAATCAGAGTGAGGGGAGGCATATGACTGAAACATTTCTCTTAATTGTGATAAAATACACAAAACATGAAATTTACCATTTTAACCACTTTTAAGTGTACTGTTCAGTGGCATTAAGTACATTCACATTGTTATTCAACCACTACCACCATTATCTCCAGAACTTTTGCATCCTCCCAAACTGAAACCCTACACACATAAAAAAAAAAAATTAACCAGTCCCCCTTCTCCCAGCCTTTGGTAACCAATATACTACTTTCTGTCTCTGTGAATTTGATTACTCTAGGTACCTCATATCAGTGTAATCATACAGTACTCGCCTTTTTTGGACTAGTTTATTTCACAAGGCGTAACGTACTCAAGTTTCTTCCATGCCATAGCATGTGACAGCATCTCCTTCCTTTTTAAGGCAGAATAATGTTCCATTGTACATATAGACTATACGTTGTTTATCCATTCATCTGCTAATGGACACTTGGGGGTTTTCCCTTTTGACTATTGTGAATAATACTGCTGTGGACATGGGTGTGGGAATATCTGTTTGAGTGCTCACTTTTAATTCTTTTGGGTGTATCTGACTGGAAGATGAAAAGACTCACAAGAATTTTGAAAATAGATCACAGGGTGGCAAGGACTGAAGCAGGGACGCGGCTAAGTGACAGGAGGCGGTGAGAAGTGGTTAGGGTCTGGAGATGCTCTGCAGGGATAGCAGGCATCACCTGCCCAGCAGTTGGATGTGGAGTGTGAGGGAATTTAGGACCAAGTCTTCCCAGATGACTGATATTTAGTGAGTCCTATTTTCTTCTGAAGCTATTTTAGCAAGCTGCAGAGCAATGCCTCCAACATAAACATTATTCATGTGAAAGCCATATAAAACAAAAGAATAGATTTGAATGAGTACATAAGTCTAAGTAAATGCAGGGACAAAGTTTGAGAGGGATGCATAACTGTGGCTACCTCTAGAATAAAAGGGAGAAAACAGAGATAGGAGGTAGTCAAGGAGAATTTTATCCTTAGCTGCATTATTTTTTTTAAAAAAGAGTATATTAATTTATTACTTATGTAAATAGGAACTTGAAATCTCTAATAAAAAATGCTTTCACTTTAAAAAAGAATAGAAGGGATGTGATTTAATTTAGGACCAAGTGCTCCCAGACAATTGGTGTTTAGTGAGTCAGACTGAGTTTTGAAGCAATTCAATTGCTGCTGAAGTGACCCGAAGTCACTGGTTCATGCTGGAAAGGCAAACAGGAGATTTATTTGGCTCAGTCTAGTGAAAGAGAAAAACCTTTCTAGCTAGTGTGGGCCCACAGTGGGCCAGGCAGCCTTACAGAAGTGAGCAATTATGTGGCCTTAAAATTAATTCAGTCACAAAAGTAACAATAATCATGTCAAAAACAATAGAGTAGCCACAGCAACCACTTACATGGGGCCCTCCTGTGCCACCTTGATCCCTAAACATTTTATGTACACTAACTCATGTAATCCTCACAACAGCCCCATCAGCTCAATACACTTACCCTCATTTTATGGAGAGGAAATGAAGATACTCACATTGCTGCTGGCGTTGTATTCTGGAGATTGAATCCATCTCCTGTTGTGACTTCCTAGTGTCTGTCTTAACTTTTTACTTCACTGATGAGGTTTGGAACATATAGAAATCTTTAATACTGAACTAGCAAACAAGGAGTCTGTGAGGGTACTTGCAGCAGGTCAATTAGCTTTGCCTTTTTTTTTTAAGGTCAGCTAGCTTTCATTAACAGCAGCTAGAATAATCCTTTTATCCTTTGATAATCTGAGTTATGCTGAAGAAACAAAAAAATGAAATTTGGCAGTCCCTTTTGGAAGATAATAGGTGTGGCAGGACAACTGTAATATGGGCCCCAAAGATTCCACCTCCTTGTGTTAACACCCTTCCCAACAATATCAATGACCTCATGAGCAAATTTCCCCAGTGGAGCCTTTCAATGAATCTGCAGCCCTGACCAACACCTTGACTGCAGCCTGTGAGCAGAGAACCCAGCTAAGCCATGCTGCGGTTCTCGACCCACAGAAACTGTGAGATAATAAGTGTGTATTATTTTAAGCCACTAAGTATGGCAATTTATTATTTGGCAATAGAGAACTAATAGACTAGGGAATCAATTCATTAACTGAAAACATAAATAAAGAGAAAGTGTCAAGCATGTAATCTGTTACATGATGGGGAAGTCCAGAGTATCCAGCTGTGTAATATGAGAAATAGAGACATTTACTGAAGAAGATACAAGAACCAAAGTACATAGGACAATGACTCCTCAGTCCTCTTCAAAGTAGGCACCTCACACAGTTCTCCCAACCATCAGCTGCACCATCTTATTTTCTTGAATTTCATTGATGGCCTAAAATGTCTTCCCTTTCAAAGGTGACTTCAGTTTTGGGAAAGGCCAGAAGTCACAGGGTACCAAATCTGGGTTGTAGGGAGGTTGAGTCACCTGGGTGATTTGATGTTTTGCCAAAACCTCTGCATGAGACAAAAGGCATGAATGGGTATGTTGTTGTGATGAAGCTGCCAATCACCAGTTGTCCATAGCTGCAGTCTTCTGAATCATCCGAATAGTTTGCACAGAGGAATGTGCAAGCTTAATGCAAAATTTGATGCAGATTCATTGCTCTGCTCACTCAGTAATTTTGAATGTGACAGCCACACAGTGCATGCACTCATTCACTCAATGGTGTGTACTGCCCCCACTGACTAGTACATCATTGTTCACGCATGTGCATTCCAGTCCACTCTCCTTGGCTGCCAGTGTATGTCGATGTAGTGCAAACCATTCTTGTTATATTAACAATGATTGGACTTTTTCTGGAAAGACCACTAACTATATATATAAACACACACACACGTTCATACATATAGATGGCTAATAAAAGAAGGAAAAAACGTCAACACTTTGAACTTCTAAAGAATTCATGGATCTAGACAAAGATCCATTTGTGGCTGCTTATATCATGAGATCAGGGACAAACATTTTGTACCTCCCACTGAAAATGCCCAACATCATCTATGAAGGAGTCTTGTCCCCTCTCCAAAATGAACTGGAGTCCAATCAAGTTTTTAGATATAACTGCCAATTTACAAGAAATCTAGGGAACAGAGGTACGTGTTAAAATGACTCCATGTGAATGTAACTAGCATTTTTCATTGTGAAAAATTCTATAGGACAGATGACCCAACTTCTTCAACAGAAAAATTGAAAGAAGAAATACAAATTGAAGATAGAGATTAAAATACTTTAATTTTTTAAAAAGATTAAAAATTGAATGCTAGAGATGAAAAGACTTTGAACTATTTCAACAATTGCAATTCATGAATATTATTTGGATGCTGATTCATATAAACTCTAAGAAAGTAATTGTAAGACAATTGGTGGCATTTACACACTTAGTTTAAGATATTTAGGAGTTATAGTTAATTTTCTAGGAACAATAATGGTTTTGTTTTGAGTTTTCTAAAAGAGATTTTATTTTTTATATATATTTTATTGATTATGCTATTATAGTCGTTGCATTTTTTTCCTCCCTTTTACCCCCCTCTGTCCTGAACCACCCCTCCTTCCAGCATTCCCTGCCAGCCCTGGCTTAGTTCATGTCCATGGGTTGTACATATAAGTTTTTTCACTTCTCCATTTCCCTTACTATTCTTAACCTCCCCCTGTCTATTCTGTACCTACCAATTATGCTTCTTATTCCCTGTACTTTCCCCCCCATTTCTTCCCCTACCCTTTCCCCTTTGATAACCCTCCATGTCATCTCCATTTCTGTGATTCTGTTCCTGTTCTAGTTGTTTACTTAGTTCATTTTTCTTGTTTTTTTTTTTTAGGTTCAGTCGTTGGTAGTTGTGAGTTTGTTGTCATTTTACTGTTCATACTTTTGATCTTCTTTTTCTTAGATAAGTAAGTCCCTTTAACATTTCATATAATAAGGGCTTGGTGATGATGAACTCCTTTAACTTGACCTTATCTGGGAAGCACTTTATCTGTCCTTCCATTCTAAATGATAGCTTTGCTGGATAGAGTAATCTAGGTTGTAGGTTCTTGCCTTTCATGACTTGGAATACTTCTTTCCAGCCCCTTCTTGCCTGCAAGGTTTCTCTTAAGAAATGAGCTGATAGTCTTATGGGAACTCCTTTGTAGGTAACTGTCTCCTTTTCTTCTGATGCTTTTAAGATTCTCTTCTTATCTTTAATCTTGGGTAATTTAATAATGACGTGTCCTGGTGTGTTCCTCCTTTGGGACTCTTTGAGCTTCCTGGACTTGCATGTCTATTTCCTCCACCAGATTGGGGAAGTTTTCCTTCATTATTTTTTCAAATAAGTTTTCATTGTCTTGCTCTTCCTCTTTTCCTTCTGGCACCCCTATGATTCAGATGTTGGAATGTTTAAAGTTGTCCTGGAGGTTCCTAAGCCTCTTCTTATTTTTTTGAATTCTTGTTTCTTCATTCTGCTCTGATTGAATGTTTATTTCTCCCTTCTGGTCCAAACCCTTGATTTGAGTCTTGGTTTCCTTTCCTTCACTGATGGTTCCCTGTATATTTTCCTTTATTTCGCTTTGTATAGCCATCATTTCTTCCTTTATTTTGCAACTGTATTCAGTAATTTCTGTGAGTATCCTGATTACTGGTGTTTGAACTCTGCATCTGGTAGGTTGGCTATCTCCTCGTTGCTTAGGTCTTTTTCTGGAGTTTTGATCTGTTCTTTCATGTGAGCCATATTTTCTTTGTCTCAGCACACCTGTTATGTTGTAAGGGGTGGAGCCTTAGGTGTTTGCCAGAGCAAGGCAACTCACTTCTCTGCATTGTGACACTGTATGTGGGGGAGGGGTCAGAGAGGGAACGATGCTGCCTGCTTGGCTTTTGCCCCACTTTCAGTCACTTCCCCTGCTACCCACAAGCAAATTGTGTCTTTCTGGTGTTGATTCAGGTGTGTGGGCTTGTGTATGTTCTAGGACTCCTTGGGTTCCCCCAACAGACTCTCCTATGAGACTGGGAGTTTATCCTGCCACCACAGCCCCCACAGAATTTTACAGCCAGAGGTTTTGAAAGTTTCCTTTCTCAGTGCTGGAACCCTGGGTTGCATGATCTGTCTTGCTCCCCAGTTTTTCCTCCCCATTTGTTCACATTCAAATGTGGCACCACCCAGTCCACCAGCTGCCACATTGCCGTGTGTCCTCTCCACCTGTGCTGCTCATATCCACCCCTCCTACAATCTAGATGAATATTTTTTCTTTAACTCCTTGGTTGTTGGACTTCCATACAGTTCAATTTTCTGGTAGTTCTGGTTGTTTTTTGTTTTTAAGTTGGTTGTTATCCTTCCTCTGGTTGTGTGAGGAAGAGAAGCATATCTACTTATGCCTCCATCTTGGCTGGAAGTGAAGAGATCTTATCTTTTAAATACAGATACAAAACAATTTAGAGGAGAAATGATAAGATGCTTGGCATTTACATCAAAAGAACCACTTGGGTGATGTGGAAGACACATTGGCCATGAGTCAGTGTTGAAGCTGTGTGATGGGTACTTTAGTGTTCATTATACTATTCTCTCTACTTTTGTATGTTTATTAGTTTTCATAAAATAATTGAAAATAAATAAGTCAAATAATGTCCCCCATCTCAGAATAAGAACTGACATGGCCTGTATGTTTCCCCAGCATCTGCAATACTCCATCCCCTTCACTACTGCTCTGAGACCATTTACAACCATTCTCCCCCTGCTCATTCCACATGAGCATCATTGGCTTCCTAGTTGCTTCTTGAATACTGACAAAACTGCTTCTACCTCAGGGCCTTTGCACTTGCTGTTTTCTCTGCTTTAAACTCTTGCTCCTATAACAAGTATCCCAGTGGTTGTTTTTCTCACTTATTTTTTTAATCCTCACCTGAGGATTTCATGTAATCCTCACATGAAAAAATCAATGTGTTTTATTGATTTTAGAGAGAGAGAAGGGAGAGGTATAAAGAAAGAGAGAAACATTGATGTGAGAGAGAAACATCAATCCATTGCCTCCCATATGTACCCCAAATAGGGATTGAACTCACAACCTAGGTATGTGCTCTGACAGGGGACCAAACCCACAAACTTTTGGTGTATGAGATGATGCTCCAACCAACTTAGCCACCCAGTCAGGGCTTTTCTCATTTTTTTAGGTCTCTGTTTAAATGTAAACCCCTCAGAGAGGTCTTCCTTGGTTATCCCACATAAAAGACAAATATCTACCCAATATAGATATTTTTCCTGTCTTTATTTTCTTACCCTATTTTTTCCACGTAACTTGTTACTTTACCTGCTTGGCTTACTGATTGTCTTCCTTCTTCAATTGGATATAATTCCAGGAGGGCAAGGACTTTTTTTTTTAATTGAGTAGTATAACTCCAATGCCTAGATCAGTTCCTGGTACATAGGAGGTGCTCAATAACTATTTGTGGAATAAATGAATGCTTGCTTAGCCTGTACTTATTCTTTATTATGAATAATTCCCAACATACAGAAAATCAGAGAAAATCATATAATGGACATGCATAACACATTACTTAGATATAACAATTGTGAACATTTTGCAATATCTTTTCATCCAGTTTTTCTTTTTTGGCTGCAGTATTTTAAATTACTTATAGTCAACATGATATTTTATCCCTAAATATTTCAGTACACATCCTTAAAAAAATGAGAGCTTCTTTGCTTAGTCACAATGTTATTATAACATTTGATAAAATGAGCCCCAAATCTGTAATATCATTGAATTCCTCCATATCTATATGTCCCCAATTGCTCCCAAAACATCCTTTACATTTGATTCAAACCAGAAGCCAATCAAGTACACAAGTGTCATTTGATCATATTTCTTAAGTCTTTTTAAGTCCAGAATCACCTCTCCTCTCAATCCTCCTCCATTTTTCCCAGATAATTGACTTGTAAAGAAACCAAGGTCATTGTCTTACTGGTAGAATGCCCCGTTTTCTTGCTTTGTCTGACTTGTGGTGTATTTAACATGTCCTTCTATCTCTTATATTTCCTGTAAACTAGCAGCTGGATATGAAGGTTTGATATAATTTTGGCTAAACATTTTTGGTAAGAATTACTTCCAGGTGGTTCTGTGTGTGTCCTGTTGCATCAAAGCACAGATTTGTAATGACTAGGTGTCTCATTAATGAAGTTCAGATTGATCAGTGGGTTCCACCATGGTGACAATTCATCAGTTGTGACAACCTGACTCCTCCATTGTAGAGTCATTTCTCCCAGTAAGTTCTCTATGGGCTGATGATTTCACACATGTGAGTATGCAGTCTTCCTTGAATCTTTCACCCCATGGTTTTAGCATCCATTGATGATTGTTGCCTGAGTCAACTATTGCATTTGGGATTGCAAAATTCTGA
>CM052540.1:80941965-80987991 GCA_028533065.1 Trachops cirrhosus | reverse complement strand
ACTCCCCTTTGTTATTGTTCACATGTCCTTTATAATTGTTCCCGCAAACCTTTCACCTTTTCCCCTATAATCCCCTTCCCTTTCCCCTCTGGTCACTGTCAGGCTGTTCTCAATTTCATTGTCTTTGGTTATATTTTGCTTGCTCAGTTAGGTTCCTGTTAAAGGTGAGATCATATGGTATTTGTCTTTCACTGCCTGGTTTATTTTGCTTAGCATAATGCTTTCCAGTTCCATCCATGCTGTCGCAAAGGGTAGGAGCTCCTTCTTTCTTTCTGCTGCATAGAATTCCATTGTGTAAATGTACCATAGTTTTTTGATCCATTCATTTACTGATGGGCGCCTAGGTTGCTTCCAGCACTTGGCTATTGTAAATTGTGCTGCTATGAACATTGGGGTGCTTAGGTTCTTTTGGATTGGTGTTTCAGGGTTCTTAGGATATAATCCTAGCAGTGGAATTGCTGGGTCAAAAGGCAGTCCCATTTTTAGTTTTCTGAGAAATTCCATATTGTTTTCCATAGTGGTTGTACCAGTCTGTAATCCCACCAACAGTGCACTAGGGTCCGCTTTTCTCCACAACCTCTCCAACACTTGTTGTTTGTTGTTTTGTTTATGACGGCCATTCTGATTGGTGTGAGAGGGTATCTCATTGTGGTTTTAATTTGCATCTCTCTGATAACTAGCGATACTGAGCATCTTTTCATGTGTCTCTCCTCTGTATGTCCTCCTTGGAGAAGTGTCTAAGGAACTTATTAATCTTTAAAAATAGAGTTTGGAGTTTCATTCAATTGCATTAATTATTTTTGAAAATAAACTTTTATTTAGGAATAATTTTATTTATTTATTTTTAGTAAAGATTTTATTTATTTATTTTTAGAGAGAGGGGAAGGGAGGGAGAAAGAGTGGGAAACATGGATATGTGAGAGAAACATTAATTAGTTGCCTTTAGCGCACCCCCTCAACTGGAGGCCTGGTTCTTCAAACCAGGCACATGCCCTGACTCGGAATCCAACCAGCGACCCTTTGCTTTGTGGGGTGACACCCAATCCACTGAGGCACACCAGTCAGGGCTATTTAGGAATAATTTTAGATTTATAGAAAAGTTGCAAGACAGTAGAAAGACCTCCCATATTCCCTTATTCAGTTCCCCTAATGGTAGTATCTTACGTTATGATGAAACTGAGAAACCAACATGGATACATTACTACTAAACTCCAGACTTTCTTTAGATCTTACTAGTTTTTTTTTTCACTAAAGTTCTTTTTCTGTTCTAGGATCCATTCTAGGATCACTCATCCACTCTTTTTAATGTTTAAAAATGACCCAACTTAACCAAGGTGGCCAGTGGAAAAACAAGTGATCAAACTTAGGCAAAGGGGATCCCGGTGAGACTGTTTCTGTGTTCTGTTGTTATGACCATGGCCCCAAGTAGTCTCTAATAAGCTTCTTTTTGGTCCCACAAGATGTCCCAAACTCATCTGGATTTGACTTCTTTGCTAACATGTAAAAATCAGTAGATTTAATTCAAAAGTCAGGATTGTTGGTTTCTCCTGAAAAGTCAGCAATTGAGGTGACATTGAACCCACATTTGTGCTTGGCAGAAATTGGCCACAGCTAGTAGTGCTGCTCCATTTAGACAGGGTGTGCACTCTCAGGTTCAATCCTCACATAACCGGTTAGTGCTAGTGTCATGCCTTTAACATGAGCTGCCTGGTTTCTGCAGGCACTGAGGTTGCTCCCTCGGGATTAGAAACTGACTTTGGTGTGTCTGCTTGTCCTTCTCCCTCCCTCTCATCTGTCTTTCCTCATCATGAAGTACTTTCTATGTGCCAACCACTGTGAGGTGTTAGGCTGTCTCCAAAGGCACGAGACAAAGATGCAGGTCACTGGCCTGTTTGATCTTAGATTCATTCATTCCCCTCCTCCTTTTTCTTCTGCAGACTACATTTCCCAAACTACATTGCTAATTGGCCAACTGGCTTCTAGCTAAGTTGAGTCAGAAAGAGGCTTAAGAGGCAGGAGAACAGATGGTGAGACAAAGGGAGGAGCCAAGGCAGTCCCTGTCCCAATTTCAGAGGCTGCCTCTCTTGTGTGATTTAATTCCACACTGGGCAGCACCCCTGCTGTGGTTCTAGCTCCTCCCTGAGGACCTCAGGGAGGGACCTCATCTCCTTCCTGTGCCCCAGAGGTGATAGTAGCTGTCCACTGTTACTTAGGGTTGCTAGACCATTGCCTCTCTGACTTCTCAGCTGTTGGCTCATTGGTGTAATCAATTCCTTGTATGAAGTTCCCTGTTTCAAAGACCTAGAATGATTTTTGTTCTGATACAACTGAACTGCCTCTGACTTAATGGAGCATATATTAGTTCCTTTTAAAAAAAAATCTGCATTTACTTGCTTTGTGACTCTTGGCAAACTACTTAATCCCCCTTAGTCCCAGTCTGAGAAAATGGGAGAGTGATGGTGTTCATCTCATACTGCTGTTGTGAGGATGAAAACGCAGTGATGCATATAAGGGTCTTAGCTCGTTCCCCGGGACCTAATCAATATTCAAAATTGCTACCTACTCTTTTTAAAAGATTAAAAAAATACATTTATCTATTTTTTAGAGAAAGGGAGAAGGAAAGGGAGAGAAATATCAATGCAGGAGAGAAACATTGATTGGTTGCCTCCCAACCAGGGACTGAACCCACAACCTAGGCATGTGCTCTGTCCAGGAATTGAACTGGTGACCTTTTGCTTTGTGGGACAATGTCCTACCAACTAAGCCACACCAGGCAGGGTGAAATTGCTACCTATTCTTATTCTAGGCTACTGGGTACAAACTGTACCTGACCCCACCAGAGGACAGCCAGGGACTTTTTTCTTTGGATCCATAGACACACAGGTAGTGTTTATTGAGCACCTACTATGACAAACATCCTAACATATTAATCTTGATAAATATCCTTAAGGTGTCGGTATTAATAGTCTCTTTATTTTCCAGATGAGGAAATGAAAACACAGAGAGGCTGAATAACTTGCTCAGGGTTTCACAGCGAGTCCAGAAGTAGGGGCAGTGTCTAAACCTGAGCGAGCTGCCTGCAGAGCCTGAGCCTTGCACGTGACCCTCCTCAATGTGTGGGGCCTCCTTGTCTCAGATGTCAGAAAAGGTCTCTTCCTAAGCAGCCCACAGCTTGGCTGGAGAGGCAGGCTTGCTAATTACTCAGCACAATGCAATACCACACAAGTTAATCATCCATTTGTGCATTTATTCATCCAGCAAGCTCTGGACACTATGTGTCAATTCCTGCTAAGGGCTGGTGAAGAGTCTCATAGTGGTTTGGGGGACCCACACCTGCTTACCTTTTCTAGCTACTGAGTGCCGACTGGTGGAATGGGAGGCTTCTGACATTTTCTGTTTTTATTCCTCTCAGACACAGGAATTTAGAGTTGGACATATCTGAGTTTGCCTCTTGCTTCATTTGTTTATTTGCTGTGTGACCCTAGGCAAATCACTTCACATCTCTGTGCTTGCTTATACATGTAAAACTGAGGCTAATAATAGTAATACCTACTTCACAGGCTTAATTATTAGTTGTCACTATTTGATGGTGATGGTGGTTAATTGCCTGTGACCACCAACAGTGGAAGACTGTTTGTCTGCACACTTCATCCCTCAGTTTGACAGAGTTTTGCTGGTCTAACAAATGGGATGTTTTCCTCTGGCTCTTCTACTGACCAGTCTCAGCAGGATGGAAACAGTGCTAGCAAACACAACAGACATATACTTACAAGAGACACAAAGTTGGCGGTTGGTTTGCAGGTCCTGCATGGACGCTCTGAAGAGCCTGGAGTGCCTGTGGAGTGCCACAGCCTCCTTGTCCTACTGGCAAGCCCCCCTGCCTGGCTCCGGATCAGTCACGTGTGGGTACCTTTACAGAGCTGCAACCTGGTTCTGATGGAGACGGTATGAATTTCATCCCACAAACTTGTATGACACATGACATTGTTTACTTCTCTGTAACAATGTAATTTCTACTACTGACCTCTTCTTCCAGGAAGCAGAAACTTAACATCAGCCAAGTCCAAGTCTAAAAATGAGCTATCTTCTAAAGATTCCCAAATCCTGCCACCATCTTCCCTGACACCCAAGTATACATGTGTGTGCTTGACAATCTCACTTGGATGTTCAGTAGGTGTCTCCAAATTAACAGGCCTCTAAAACTGAATGCTGGGACTTTCTTCCCAACTCTGCTCCTTCTTGAGTCTTCTCTACCTCAGTAGATAGCAACCCATTCTTCAAGTTTGCAGACCAAAGGCATTGAAGTCATTTTTTAATTTTTATTTTTAAAAACGTTTTATTTATTTATTTTTAGAGAGAGAGGAAGGGAGAGGGACAGAGAGGGAGAGAAACATTGATCTGGCCTGGAACACAGGCCTGTGCCCTGGCCGTGAATCAAACACATGACCTTCTGGTTTGCAGGCCAGCACTCAACCCATTGAGCTACACCAGCCAGGGACAGAGTCATTTTTTTAAAAAAACATTTTCTGTTGAGGTGAAATGCACATAAATTAACTATTTTAAAGTAAACAATCCAGTGACATTTAGTACATTGCTGATGTTGTGCAGTCACCACCACTGTCTAATTCTAAAACATTTTCATCTCCCCTTAAGAAAACCCTGCACCCATTAAACAGCTACTGCACTTTCTCTGTGTTCCTAAACCCAGGCAACTACTGCTTCACTTTCTGTCTCTCTGGATCTACCTGTTCTGAGTAGTTGACATAAATGGAAGCATACAACGCATGGCCTTTTGTGCATGGCTTCTTTCACTTAGCAAAATGTCTTCAAGGTTCATGCAGGTTATAGCATAAATCAGTCCTTCATTCCTTTTTATTGCCAAATAATATTCTGGAGAAATTCTTGATGCTTCTCTCTTACATTCCACAAACAACCAGCCAACTCATTCAGCTGGTTCTACTTTCAAAATATTTCTAGAATGGCTTCACTTCTCACCATCTCCACTGCTATCACCTGCAGTCCCATCTGCCATCACCTCTAACATGGATTATTGCTTTTTCTTACTTCCGTCCTGCAGAAACCCAGTCTCCTTTTCTGCTCTGATCTTTTCTCCACACAGAATCCAGAGTGGTCTGTTAAAATCTAAATTACATCATGCTGCTTCTCAGATCAAAACTCTCCAGTGCCACGTACCCGTCTCATTCACAGTCAGAGATAAAGTCCTCAGCCCTGGCTGGTGTCCTCATTTGGTGGGAGTGTTGTCCCACAACTGAAAGGTTGTAGGTTCGACCCCTGGTCTGGGAATGTATAATCCCCAGTCAGGACACCTACAAGAGGCAACCATCGATGTTTCTTTCTCTCCCTTTCTCTCTAAAAGCAATGAAAACAAAATAAAGTTTGTCCTCGGATGAAGATAAAAAAAAAGTCTTCAGTGTGTCCAAGGAGGTTCTACAGCTCCTGGCCTCCTGTCACTTCTCTGACTTCACCTCTGCCATCACCCCTTTGGTCTGCATTTTCTGGCCACTTGGGCTGGCATCTTTGCTCTGAGCACACATGACCATCTGTCTCCTACTTCAGGGCCTTTGTATTCGTGCTATTTCTGGAACATCAATTGATAGTTTTTAGCCCTTAACTTACTTTATCTCTGTGCAATTTTATTTTGTTGATCACTGATGCTTTCATGAAATTACTTCTTTCCTTGATTTTCATGATGCCTTGGCTCATTTCCCACCCACCGCCCCAAGGATCTGTTTTATATCAGATGCCTGGGTGAAGTCCACTTCCTCTGCACCCTTAAATGTTGGCATTTCACAAGGTTTCATTCCAAACTCTCTTCTCTTCTCTCCTTTCTCCTCTCCCTGGAGTGAGCTCTTCAACTCTCATGCATACACACACAGCCTAAATCCTTTTCTTAATCTTTAGATCCATATGTAATTGACTGTATGCCATCTCTCTCTAAATGTCCCATGGCACCACAGTAAAATTAACCACAGTAAAACAGCAGCGTTGACCTTCTTGGCAAATGGAATCACCAGCCACTCAGTTGTCCAACTTGGAAACACAGCCCTGATCCTCAATTTCTCTCTTGCTTAGCACCCCAGATCTCTGCTTCCTTCCACAGTCTTGCCTGTAGTTCAGATTGTCATCTTTTCTCAGATAGCTGGCCTTCTGGCATCTTCTCTAATCCCTTCCAATCTATTCTCCACACAGAAGCCAGAGAAAGTTTTCTAGAAGACAAACCTCTTCCTCAATTGATAAACCTTCCTGGGCTTTGATTATTCTTGGGATCAATCCCTTAACCCCTCCAGACAAGCAGAACTTCTTTCCTCTCCTCAACATACCATGATTTTCAGTGTTCTCTGTTCTCGCTTACATTGATGCTTGCCTGCAACACACTGCTCCCTACTTTCTTCTGCCTCCCTTCATCCGGTAATTCTTTTGTGTCCCTCACTCATTAGGTAGAAACTGCCCTTTCAGGAAGTTTCCCCCATTTTTCAAGTTTGGTGCAGCACAGACTGCTATGTATTCATCCAACTGTGGCTCTTTTTCTTTTTTGGGCTCAGGGCTTGACCACCTTTCCCAGGCTCTCGTGCAGATAGATGGGAGCGTGTGACTCAGTTCTGGCCAATGGAGAGTGGGCAGAACCTATTCAAGGCCTAACCATTAAAAACCTCCCAAGTCATCCTCCACAGTTTCTCATTCCTTCCTCTGCCAGGTGGATGTGGTTGGGGGTGGGGTTGGATGCAGAAAACTCGGACTCTCTGGGAGAGGACAATGGAGCCATTAGATAGAAGGAGCCTGGGTCCCTCAATGTGTGCAGCAGAGCCCCGCCTGCCCTTTCCCCAGCCAGCTTCAGATTGTAACGTGAGTGAGAAATACTTTATTGTATTAAGTCACTGAGACTTGGCATTGTTTGTTATAGCAGTGAACTTACCCTGATAAATGCATTCCCTCCCCCACCCCATTCTCCCATAGAATTCTTTACCTCCTACCACAGATAGCACTTACCATGTAAACAGCAACATCCTCTCACCTGACTGTCTCTTCACATGACCAAGTGGTTGTGGGAGGACAGAGATGGATCTGGATCTGCCTGTCTCATCCTAGGTGTAAACTGGCATCAGTTTAACACCTGGCTTGTCACAGCTACTAACTAAATAAATATCTGTGCAGTTGTTTTGTGGTTGTCAAGTTTCTGCTCCTGAGTGTTGATTTTGGTAACTTGTCGAGGTCTGGGATTCCTCCTGCCTCTCCCCAGGCCTCTCCTAACACCACAACCTCCCTTTGAACCAGTTCGATGGCTGGGGCTCCCTGATGACACAGCTCCGAAGCAGGCCCACCTCCTCCGGGTGGAGGGTGCAATCACCAGGACATCTTGTTAGCAAAAAGAAGTCAGGAAACAGAGTATCCAGTGTGCAATCATTTGTGAAAAAAATGAAAAAGATAAAGATACACTAGAGTTGCATAAAACACCTAGAAGAACACATCAGAAACAAAACAATGTATGTGAAGGGAGAGTAGAGTCCTGGGAATTGTGGGAAGAGGGATTTATTCTTTACTCTTTTGTACTTGTGATAGGCAGAATAAAGGCTCTGGCTCCTTCCCTGCAACTTCCCGGGACTGTGAATACATAGCCTTGCGTGGCAAAAGACATCTTAAAGATGAGATTTAGTTAAAGATCTTGAGGTGGGTAGATTATCCTGGATTATCTGGTGGCCTCACAGTGTAATCACAAGTCCTTCCATATAAGAGGGAGACAGGAAGATGAGAATGAGAGCTGTGAGTGGGAAGCAGAGCAGAGAAGGAAGGGGGGAGAGAAAGAGATTGATGTAAAAAATGCCACACTGCTGGCTTTTGGCTCTTTTTTTTTTTGTCTGTGCCTGTACATGTTTTCAGAATCCAGGTTCCTTAGCTCCAAGTCTGGGACATATGAGGCAAAAAGAAGACCCAAGGCATTCAACATTGTGTGTCCAGTGGATCCTTATGTCCCTAGTCTGTCGGCTGACTTCTTGCCACTTGGCAGTCTTCCAATGTTGGTGTTGTACAATGTTTAGAGTTTTTCATTGTACTTGTCAGGAGGAATAGAGGAAAAAACTTCTACTCTGTCTTTCTGAAAGTAAGTCTCCAGGATCTTTTTAAGGTTTACCAGGTGATTAAGGCAGCCAGAGGTCAGAATCACTGCGATAAGTGGGGGGTGGGGGAGGAGCTGATTTCAAAACAGCATGCACAATATAATTTATAAAATGCAAATAACAAGAGTCTGGAAGGGAAAATAACAAAATGTTAACAGTAGTTATCTTTGGATGGTATGATTGTAAGCATTTTTTAATTAAAATTTCTTATTTTGAAATAGTTTAAGGCTCACAAAAAATGGGAAAAGTAGCACAGAAATCCACATACCCTCCATGAAACTTTTCTGATGATAATATTGTTGCCAGACCCAATTTGTTTTGTTTTTTTGTTTTGAGGGGGGTGCCTGCCTGCATACACTGGCCCAAAGAAACTCATGAGCAAGAATTTGCAGTATACAAAGAAAAAAATAGTTTAACATTGAATTGGCTAAAACAAGGGCAAGGAGCTTATGCTCTAAAAAAGCCCTGATTCCCTGAGACATGTAGGTTACAGATTGTATTGGGCAAAATCACAAGACACCATGGGTCAAGAGTTCCAGTTGTGATGTGTACTGATTGGTCAGAGGGGAGGTGAGGGTAATGAATAATTTCTTCTTGTCCTGAGGAGAGTGTTTTCAGATTTGTACTGATATCCCTCTGTTTAGCCTCATGGGAAAGTAGCCAGTGGGTCCATCCAATTTAAGGCTGAAGAGCTGAAATGTAACTGAGGTAAAAGTGTTATCTTTAACGTGCAAGAGGTACATCTCTGCAGGGACCATTAGTCAGGTCCAGGCTACTGTCTTCTATAGCCTAGGGGTTGCTGATTATCTAGGGGAAAGGCTAGTTCTCTGAGGGCTATAGAGAGGGCCAGGGGGAGATGACTTCTAGAACTAGGATTCAAAACAAAATTTAATCAAAGTCACAAAAACCCCTAGTTTCAGTATCTTACATACTATTTATTACAATACTGTTGACTCAGGGACAGACATTATTCAGATTTAATCAGATTTGACATTATAAGTATTAAATAAAAATTCAACCAAGTATATTTGAAAGATCTAATTGGCTTTATTGAACAGTTAATGAATTGGGCAGCATCCCATCTAGCAAGTAGAAAGGAGCTCTGAGGGAATATACAAAATGGAAGTGTTTTATAGAGAGAAGGAAGAAAAGGGTAGATTGTGTCAGGCTTAGGATATTTATCTTTGGGGGACAAATACGATCTATGTGGCAGATTACCCCTTGGTGCTGACCAGAAAATTCCAGACTGACTAGTTAAAATTATATCCCTGGGGAGGTTGTAGTTGCAATTAAGTTAGGTATTAAGTCTTGGTTTTAGGGCATGGGGCTTACCACAAATGACTCCATTTTTGGCCTGTTGTCTTTTTTTTAAACATAGGCACTTTTTATTTTCTCTCTCTCTTTTTTAAAAGTTGCATTTTTTGGTTATGTTATTATAGTCCTGATTTTTCCCTCTTTTCCCCCCTCCACCCAGCACCCCCACTCCCTCAGGAAATCTCCCCACCATTGTTCATGTCTATGGGTGATGGGTATAAGTTCTTTGGCTAATCCATTTCCTATACTGTATTTTACATCCACGTGGCTATTCAGTAACTACCTATTTGTAGTTCTTAATTCCCTCACCTCTTCACACATTCCCCCCACAACCCCATCCCATCTTGCAACCATCAAAAGCGCTCTCTGTGTCCATGATTCTGTCTCTGTTCTTCTTGTTTGCTTAGTTTGTTTTTTAAATTCAATTGTTGATAGATATGTATTTTTTGCCATTTTATTGTTCATGGTTTTGATCTTCTTTTTCTTAAATAAGTCCCTTTAACAAGTCATATAATAATGGTTTGGTGATGACAAACTCCTTTAGTTTCTTCTTGTCTGTGAGGCTTTTTATTGGCCCTTCAATTCTTTTTTTTTTTCAATTTAGATTTATTTATTTTTTAAATTTTATTTTATTTTAATTGTTCAAGTACAGTTTTCAGCCTTTTATTCCCATTACAGCCCACCCCAAGCCCTTCCCACCTCCCTCCCATTTCCAACACCCCCTTGTTTTTGTCCATGTGTCCTTTATACTTGTTCCTGCAAACCCTTCCCCTTTCCCCCTGCAATTCCCTCCCCTCTCCCCTCTAGTCACTGTCAGCCTATTCTCTATTTTAGTGTATTTGGTTATATTTTGCTTGTTTGTTCATTCTGTTTATTAGGTTCCTGTTAAATTGTGATCATATGGTATTTGTCTTTCACTGCCTGGTTTATTTCACTTAACATAATGCTTTCCAGTTCCATCCATGCTGTTGCAAAGGGTAGAAGCTCCTTCTTTCTTTCTGCTGCATAGAATTCCACTGTGTAAATGTACCATAGTTTTTTGATCCATTCATTTACTGATGTGCACCTAGGTTGCTTCCAACACTTTGGCCCTTCAATTCTAAGTGATATCTTTGCTGGGTAGAGCAATCTTGGCTATAGGTCCCTGCTGTTTATGACTTTGAATATTTCTTGCCATTCCCTTCGAGCCTGCAAAGTTTCTTTTGAGAAATCAGCTGACAGTCTTATGGGAACTCCTCTGTAGGTAACTAACTGCTTCTCTCTTGCTGCTTTTAAGATTCTCTCTTTATCTCTAACCTTTGGAATTTTAATTACAATGTGTCTTGGAGTGGGCCTCTTTGCATCCATCTTGCTTGGGACTCTCTGTGCTTCCTGGACTTGCATGTCTATTTCCTTCACCAAATCAGGGAAGTTTTCTTTCATTATTTTTCAAGTAGCATTCCAACTTCTTGCTCTTTCTATTCTCCTTCTGACACCCCAATGATGCAAATGTTGAAACATGAAGTTGTCCCAGGAACTGCTTACACTAGCCTCATATTTTTGGATTCTCATTTTTTCTTGTTGTTCTGATTGGTTGTGTTTTGCTTCCTCATGTTCCAAATTGTTGATTTGATTCTTGGTTTCATCCATTTTACTGTTGTTTTGCTGTAAGTTATTCTTTATTTCAATTAGTGCTTTCTTCATTTCTGACTGGATTTTTTTTATGCAGTTAAGGTCCTCATTAAGTTCCTTGAGCATCCTTACACCTGTGTTTTGAACTCTGCATCTGATAGATTGCTTATCTCCCTTTCATTTATTTCTTTTTCTGGAGTTTTGGTCTGTCCTTTCATTTGGGCCATGTTCTTTGTCTCCTCATATTTTGGCAGCCTCCTTGTGTTTGTTTCTATGTATTAGGTCAAGCTTCTTTGACTTTTTGTCTTGGTAGTGTGGCCTAAAGTAGTAGGTGTCCTGTAGGGTCCAGTGGCACAGCCTCCCCTATCAGTCCAGCTGGGTACTTGAGGCGTGCCCTTTGTGTGGGCTGAGTACACCCTCCCATTGTAGTTGAGCCTTGGTTGCCATCAGCAGACCAATTGGAGGGATTTACCCAGGCCAGTCAGCTTCAAGGATTGGCTGTGACCACTGAATACAAACCTCTGCCCTCCATGGAGGATCAGCTGCGCAAGGGCAGGGTGGTGGTGCTCCAACGTGGTCCATAACTGTCCACTGTGTTCACAGGCCCTGGGGTTTCTGAGTGGTACAGGCCAAAGTCAGCCTCCAGCTGTGTTTTGCTCGGGACCACCCTGCCTGAACTATAAAGCAATCTGTAATGGTTGCTATTTGTGCTGGGCCTGGAGATTCCCAGCTGAATCCAAGCTGTGAATCTGGTCTGGCTGCTGCTAGTGCTGGACCTGGGGGCTCACTGAGGCCAGCTGTTACCTGTTTGATAAGATTTAGGAAGTTGTAATGCATGAACCTAGACAAGCCATTCATATGGAAAAGCAGCTTGGGTGGGCCTGTAAGTTGGGTGGGGTAGAGTCTCTGGGGATCTCCAAGGCAGGTCAAGGTGTGTTAGCCAGGTTGATGGAGTCTCAGATGTGGCACCAGCTTGCCAGCTCAGTCTTGATGGATGTGTTTTCTTTAATTCTGTAGTTTTCAGAATTCATTGAACTTGGTTTCTGACAGTTCTCAGTGATTGTTATTCTGCATTTTATTTGTAATTTTGATGTGGTTGTGTGAAGAGGTAAACCACCTCTTTTTTTCCTGTAAAGCAACAAAAATTTTTGAAAAAATGAATTCCTCCTTTAGTGTTGACTGTAAGTCCTTCCTTTTGTCTCCTGAAGTTTTTCCTGGTTTTACTTCTGGCTTCATCTCTACATTTAGATCATAATCATCCTCCATAGGACAGTCATGGGAAAGAAGGTATGTAGGACAGACCTTTACTGTCCTGAAAATTCATTCATTCCTTAAATTTTTTTGACATGTCTACTATGTCAGGAATTGATGGAAAGCAAACCTCAAAGCAGCTTTGTATTATATTTTTATTTTGAAAAATTTTAAAAATATTTTTAAAATTTATTTTTAGAGAGAGGGGAAGAGAAAGAGAAAGAGAGGAAGTGAAACATTGGTGTGTGAGAGAGACATCAATTGGTATTGGTTGCCTCTTGCACACCCCAGAGATCTGGCCCACAACCCAGGCTCGTGCCCTGACCAGGAATTAAACCTGTGACCTTTTCATTTGTGGAGTGATGTCCAACCCACTGAGCCACACCAGTCAGGGCTACTTTTAAAAAAAATTTATTTATGATGCTTTGACATCTTAAAAAAACTTCTGGCTGGGGCTGTCCTCCTGGAGCTGGCCCATTCTCAGAAATAGCAGGGCTCTTTGGGCATGCCTTTGATGTGCAAACAAATCCAGAGGTATATGCTCAGCTTTCCCCTGCACCCCAGGAAGACTTAATTATCCCAGGGCCAGACAGCAGGCCACTAGAGACCACCCCTATAGCTAAGTGCCTGCTGAAATTATTCAAATTAGCAAAGCCTAGCCAAGCTTCCCCTTGGCTCCTGCTTTCTGCCTCTGACCATGCTGAGGCTTCCCCACATGGATCTGCATGGCATGGAGTGCCTCATGTTTCTAGGACCCATGATAGAATAAACCTTGTTTTCCTGAGCAACTCTTGTGGCTGCTCTTGAGTGATCACCACATGTGAGAACCTAGAACAAGCTTCCTCCGCAGGAGTGCACACTCAACTGCACGAGATAGATGTTAATAAGCTATATCCATAAATGTAAAATTACAACTATGCAGAAATTCTATGACAAAGAAGTTCAGGGTGCTCAAAAGTTGACCTAGGGAAGGTTGACCTAGGCTTGGGTGATCAGAGGAAGTCTCCTGGAGGAAATGACATGTGGTTGAGATCTGAAAGGATGATAAATAGAAATTAACCAGAGGAGTGGAGGGAGGTTTACCAGGCAGAGGGAATGGGGTGGGCAGAGACTTGTCAGCTGGAGCCAGTGTGTAGGATGTCCAGGCAGAAGTTGATGCAGTCTCGAGGCAGAACTTCTTTTTTGGGAAATCTCGGTTTGTGTTTTTAGGCTTTGAACTAATTGAAGCCCGTTCATATTACAAAGAGTAATCTCCTTTACTTAAGAGTCAACTGATTGTAGGTGTTAACCACATACCTTCACAGTCACAGTTTCATTAGTGTTTGATTGAATAACTAGTTACTAAAGCTTAACCGAGTAGACACATGAAATTAACCATCACTGTGCTCAAGCTAGTGATCACTGTGGGCAATGGGTTGAACCCTGCTGGGGCACACTGAGAGGCAGTGTGGAACACACACCAGAATGATCCACCCCAGTGGGTGACCTTGGGTATTTGCACCCAACTCTCACCAGATATTTTCTGTGGGCTGCAGGTAAGCAGGCAGTTGCAGAGACCACAGGAAGCACTCACACAAAACAGATCAAGCAATAGAGCAAACTCTGGGAGCTGGAGGTCAGCAGACATGCTCTGAAGGAGTTAGGATGAGAGGACAGGTGGCATACCTACTACAGAAGACCCCTGTGATGAAGGCAGAGAGTGAAGTAGAAACAGCCTCGGCATAAAGCAATTTTTATATTAAGAAGAGGGGAAAGGTATTATTTCAGGGGGACAAAGATAATGACAGATTCATGATTTCGAAAGATTGTTAGGCTGCAGTGATAAACGTGTCTTGAAAAGGGACAGAGGAGTTGTGGAGCCACTAACTGGAAGGATCTTGCTGGAGTCCAGGGGGCAGATGGTGGCTTTAGGGAGTAGAATGGTAACAGAATGGAGGGAAGACAGACTCTAGGGCTGCTTAGGAAACTAACAGTTCTCAGTTATCAGTCTGGAATATTGGCAGTAGGGGTAAAGAAAGGGACTGAAGCCAGCCCCATTCAGGAATCCTTAGATTTATAATAATACTTCTTGTTGTTGTTGTTAGCTGGGGCCCTAGTGTGGATTAAACAGCCTAGAAGTTGCCTGCACCAGTTTTATCATGAAAATGACCTTAAGCTGACCTTGCCTGCTGCTGGACCTGTTTCTACATCCTGAGATGCTTATTGCATAACCAGAAACCTCCTGCTAAAAATACAGCTGGGTGATACAGTGTGAATGGAGCGGACCTGTGGAAAACATTCCTTTGGTCTCTCGGCATGAGGGCACATCTCATAATGAGTCTGAGAAATCAGATACCCAGACTTGTCACCTTGAAACAGGCACCCTTAACCCTCACACCTTAGTTGCCCCAAACATTGGATGTTCCTTAAATTCCCACCTGCTTCCTGCGTCATATTTTGTTTTGTCCACTTTGTGGAACAAAGGATGGGTTTACCCACTCTGTGGGGGGAGGCATTAGGAGTGGATGGGAAGGATGGGAAGAACAATGTCATTTTAGGACTTTCCCAACTGTCCTTGGTTTTCAGAGCCAGGTGTAACGAGAAAGCACCAGATGGTGATGATGTAGTGGGACATGAGCTTCTCCACCCCTGCCCCCAGCACTATGAGGATCTTCTTCTGGAGGGGATCTTGGCCCAGCTGGTGAACAAGAAGTCAGGGACCCACTGTTGGGACCAGACTATATAAATGAGTAGAAAACCAAAGTGGGCTTTAATTTCCCATTGGTGTCTGAGCCCAGGTTGTGGTGTTTGTCATCTGATCTCCAACAAAGGTGCTCAAGCAGGAAACCTAAGGGGGATTGTGAAAGGCTCCCAGTGATCCACATCTCCTGGTCCTCATGTTATTGAATAGTCAACCTCCCACGTCATGTCATAATTGATCCGAGTGATAAGCAGAATAGTGGCTCCAGAGATATCCACAACCTAATGCCTGGGACCTGTGGATATGTTATGTTACAAAGCAAAAGGGAATTTGAGGCTGCAAGTGGAATGAAGGTTGCCAATCAATTCACTTGGAAATGGTGAGAGCATCCTGGATTATCCAGGTGGGCCCAATGTAATAATAAGCGTCCTCTATACTCTGGTTTCTCTTCAGATCATATAAATCTTTCACCTTTCTAAATAAGTGTCCTTAAGTGGGGAAGAGGAAGGCAGAAGGGTCAGAACCAGAGGAGTGGCTTCATTAGAAAGACTAAATTAGTTATTGCTGGCTATGAAGATGGGAGGGAGTATGAGCCAAGGAACACAGGCAGCCTCCAGGAACTGGAAAGGCAAGAAAATGGGTTTTCCCTGAGGGTTTCCAGAGGAAATAAAGCCCTGTTGACACCTTGGTGACAGCCCAGTGAGACTGTTTTAGACTTCTCATTTCCAGAAATATAAAATAATAGATTTGTGTTGTTTAAAGTCACTAACTTCGTGGTCATTTATTACAGCAGCAGCAGGAAACTAACGCAGTGGTGTGGCCGACAGCATATGGCAGAATGTAATAGCATGTCATTTCTGAGATCAGGTGGAGGCTTCCATTTTGAGCCCCCTTCCCTTTCACGCTTTCTCATGCCATGAATGGCCCTAAGAGAGGCCACATGGCAAGGAGCTGAAGCAGGTCCTCCAGCCAGTCAGACCTTTAGAGGCTGTGGTCCTGGCCAACAATTTGATTGCAACCTCAAGTTGCTCCTGTATTCATGACCCTTCGAAACTTTGAAGTAATATATACCTGTTGTTCTAGGCCTCTATGGTTGTTGTGCAACACTAGAAAACTAATAAAGGATTATTCCACACTTTCCCCCAAACTTCAAATAACATGTTTCATCAGGTGCTAAGTCAGCTCTTGAGCACCCTAGTGATTGCTGCAGCTGTGTCCTTGCTCTCTGAGATGATTGCAGTGGTTCTCTGATTCCTCAATACCTTTGCACCCGCTGTTCCCACTGCTAGAAACAGTCCAGTTGGATCTCCCCATAGCTGCCACCTTTTCATCAGGTCTCAGATTAAATGTCACTTGGAGAGGTCTTTTCTAATCATCCTATTTCACACTCTATTTTAATTCATGTGGAACATACAATGCATTCTGAAATTATCTTTAAAAAACAGTACTTCTTGGCCATGGCCTGTATGGTTAAGTTGATTGGAGCATTGTCCCATGAACCAAATGCTTGTGGGTTTGATCCCCAGTCAGGGAACATATGTAGGTTGTGGATCGAAACTTTTGTTGGGGCATATAGGAGGCAACCAATTGATGTTTCTTTCTCTCTAAAAAAAAAAACAATGAAAAAATTTCCTCCAGTGAGGACGTTGTTATCCTCCAGTGAGGATAAAAAAGATTTATATATATAAAAGAATCAAAACAGTCATTTATGTGTAAATTGTCTATCCTCTTCAGTAGAACATAAGCACCGTGAAGTCAGGGACCCTCCTTGTCCATGTCCCCAGCACCCTACCACAACGCCTGAAATATAGGGGGTGTGATAGGCAGAATAATGGCCCCCCAAAATGTCCATATTCTAACACAGAACCTGTGAATATGTGACCTTACATGGGAAAAGGTAAATTAACATTGCAGATGAAATTAAGTTTTCTAATCAGTGGGCTTTGAGATGCAGACATTATTCTGGATTGTCTGATGAACCTAATTTCTAAAATAAGGATGTGTTTTCATTGTCTCTCTAATCATATACCTTTAATTATCTCCCTTTGGCTATACAGTTGAGTCAAAGCTCCTTCAAGACCCTCGTCCAATCCTCAGTCCACCATTCCAGTCTCACTGGCTCCTCCACTCATGGAAAAATCCACTTCTACTTGGAAGTGGATGTCTTGCTTCACCCCAACTTGGCCATGCCCTTATGAGCTGTGTGTATTTTCCCATGATGTTCCCTCTTCCAAGACTCATCCTCCACACTTTGTGAACACCTTCTCACCCATTAAGATTCAGCTCATATGTCGCCTCTGGAAGATTTTCTCTAGCTACTCAGGTCATAATTAGCACCCACGGTAGCTTTCTGTACTCACCTGCATTTCAACATTTATTACCTGCGCCATATTAAGCTTCTGCTCATCTGTCTCCAATACCATGTAGATCCATTCACAGGTGGGGCTGGTGTCTTAGCCATCCTTGTATCCACTTGGGATAACAAATTTGGGGAGGAAACCTCACTCCCAAAGATCAATGACTAGCCCAAACATCCTAGTTTTTCCTTCTTTGATCTCTCCTCCAGAGAGTTAGTTAAACCTCTGCATCACCTCTTAAAAAAAAAAGGACAAAACGTAAATAACCCTTTCTTGATTATAATAGTAATACCTAATCATTGTCTAGTATATGGGAAACCCAGAAATCTACACAGAAGACAATAAATTCCCTCACAGACCACCAGCAGCATGTGTAAACTTTTCATCCATCATAATGAACAACATTTCTTTTGTTCTGGCCAGTTTTCCAGGCATCGAGCCAAACTCTGTAATGTGGAGTTTCCATCATAAACCCCACTGAGAGATGGAGTTATTGAGGATGAGGGAGGTTAGGTGGGAGAGCCCAGTTTACACATGTAGCCCTTCAGGGTCCATGCTCCTGTCATTAATAGGCAGGGAAAATGTCTCTCTATGCTATCTATATGCTACATCTGTTTTTTTGTTTATCTCTAATTATCCTGAATTCTACCTTCTCTCAAATTAGAAGCTTAAAAAGCAAGACACTTTATTATGGAAAATGTCAAATTATACAAAAACAGTATAATGGTATAATGATTCCCCAAATACCTATCTCTCAAATGACACACCAATCAATGTAAAAAAAATGTACAGTGTACAAAACACTGGCCAAGTAAAAACTTGTAAAATATACACACCACAAAATTTACCATCCTAACCATCTGTAAGTGTACAGTTCAGTAGTGTTAAGTACATTCACATGGTCATGCAGCCAATCTCCTGAAATGCTATTTTTGTATTCTAATAGCCTTAAATATTTACACTGTCATTCACCTCTCTGTTTAGATCTATACCACCCACCACACTGATTTGCTTATTTTATTTTAAAGATTATTATACAATAAAGTTGCCCTATTTTGGGTTTGCAGTTCTATGAATTTTAACATCTGTATATGTTTGTAACCTCCACCACCCCTGGGATATGAAGCACTTTTGTCACCATGAAAAACTCACTTCTGCCTGCCACCCCCTTCATTGTCACCCCTTTGGATCCATTGAGTGACAACTGATATGTTCTCTATCAACATAGTCTTGTCTTTTCCCAAATATCATAGATGGAATCACATAGTTAGTAACCTTGTGAGATTATTTTAATCACTCAGCACAATGTCCTGCAAAACATCTAAGGTGGGGGTCTCCACAGTGTGTTTCCTATTTTGTGTTTCTGTGTCTGTTGCATTGGATGACTGTCCCCCACACAGCTGCCACCCCACAGTTTAAGGACAGTAGCTTCATCATGGATTTTCATAAATGGTTGGTGAGTTTCAATATTGCCCACCAGCATTGCTCCCATTCTCTTTGTTTTCAAGAGTGTCTTGGCTATTTTAGTGAACTATGTATTTTGTAGTTTGGGTTGCTGTTGAGAGTAATTTCTCCAACCATTCAATTATCTAAGTTACAAATCTCAAAGATATACCAAGAACAAACCTAACAAACACTGTGTACAAGACTTGTGAAGAATATTGTAGAACTATACAGAAGGACTTAAAGAAAGACTTTAATGCATAAGACATGTTCCTGGAGGTGGAAAGTTGTCTATTCTGTCCAACTTAATTGAGATATTTTGTAGATTTAATTGATAGTCTAAGTATGCCTAAAGGCCTGTGTGGCTGGTCTTGGAGTATGTAGGGCACTTCATGTAAAGACTGTGAGGCCTGTCCAGAAAGTATCCATCCATCTACTATGAAAAATAGAGACATTTATTGAAGAAGATACAAAATACAAGAAACATTGTACATAAGACAATGAAACCTCAGTCTCCTTCAAAGTAGGCATCTTGGGACCTCACATGGTTCTTCCAACTGCCTTCTGCTGCCCCATTGATTCAAATTTTCCTGAATCTCATTAATGGTCTGAACTCTCTTCCCTTTCAAAGGTGGTTTTAGTTTTGAGAAAAGCCAGAAGTCACAGGGCACTAAATATGGACTGTAGTGGGGCTAAGTCACCTGGGTGATTTGATGTGTTGCCAAAAAACTTTGTATGAGACAAGGTGCATGAATGGGCATGTTGTCTCAATGAAGCTGCCAATCACCAGTTGACCATAGCTGTGGCCTTCTGAATCATTTGAATAGTTTCTGTGGAGGAATGTTCAAGCTTAACACAATATTTGATGCAGATTCATTGCTTCACTTGCTCAGTCATTTTGAAGGCAATGGCCACACAGTACACATGCTCACTCAACAGCATCTACTGCCCCCACTCACTAGTACAGTGAGGTCGTCTTTGTTCATGCATGCCCATTTCAGTCCACTCTCATTGGCTGTCAGGTTACATCGATGTTGCGTAAACTGTTCTCATTATGTTAACAATGGTTGGACTTTTTCCAGACAGACCTCATATACCTTTCTTTCCCCCAGTCTTGTGAAATATCCTGAGAAGGCAGGAAAGTGGATTTTAATCAAGCTGTAAGGTCCTAGGGTCTATCACTACCTCAGGTGTCTCCAAAGGCCCTTCCCGCCTCAGCCCACTCCTATCCCACAGGCTTGCCTTCCTCTTCCTCACCCCTTTCTTTCCTTTCATCATTTCATTATTAGATTGGCTGTACTCATTATGTTATCATATTGGTATAGCATTTATAATGGGGTACAGAAGGAGTTAAATAGAAAAGACATAAATACAGGGTTTTAAAAAGTGAGTCAGAAAGAAAGAGGGAGTTTGTGAACATAATTACACACACACATAATTTATTGGCTAGTCCTTTCCAATAAACAGCTCTTGGTTTTATCAATTCTACCCTTTTTCCCTTTCCTTTCCCCAATGTCTGTTTGTCATTGTGTACATTTTCCTTTTCTGCTTTTTAAAAATTTATTTTGTATAACTTTTCCTAGTTTCTTGAGTAAAGACATCAGTCACTCATTTTAGAATTGCTCATTTATTAATAATCCATTGAAGGTTGGGCATTGTTCACCCAACACCAGCTTGGCGGTGTTCTCCATGGTTGTTGAGGGCTTCATGGGCAAAGTCCCCTTAGGTAGAAAATCATCAGTGCCATACACATGAATTCTGGGGACAACTAGGGCCTTACAGGCCTAGTCATGCCCCTGAAGTCCCTAGGCGCTGGACTGTCCTTCTCTAGGGAGGTGTGGGGAGGAGTCATGAAACAGCTTTTCTGCTGCTTCTTCTTCTAATCTATACCCCTCTGATGAGTGTCACATGGAATAGAGATCAAATGATATGTTCTCTGTCCTTCCCAAAGCCTATCTATGTGTCTGTACTGTCCCCAACAAGCACAGGAAAGTGACCAGGTCCTCTGGTACTGTCAGGTCATGTGGTGCTCAGGAGTGGGATATATAGGTTGTAACTGGCTTCCCTTTCAACTTGGTCCAAACTGTCCAATAGTTTACAGAGTCTTGTGCTATGATGTTGAGACCTTTTTCAAGTTCAACATAGATGGTAGTTTTTTTTCTCCATAAGGGAAGCTCCTTTTGTTGCATATTCAGAAGGGTTTTCTGTTTGCTCATATTTCAGTTTTGAAACATATATTCTGTATTCATAGGCTCTCTCAATGTGGCACAAACCTGACTCAAGTTGGCTTAAGCCAGAAAAGGTGAATTTACTGACGTTAATCAACATTCATGTTCATAGAGAATAGTCACACTCATTTGCCAATGCCCTTGAAAACCATCTTCTGTCTCCATTTCCTGAATCTTTCCTGTGCAATGGCTTCTGGATGACACAGGCCTTTGCTCCATGCTCTTTGCAGCTCCCGACCTCACTTGTTCATCTGCTTGGCCATGTGCCTACCCTGACCAATCTCTATGACTAAAAAACCAGAACACTCTGGGTGGGGAAATAGGCCAACCTGATAGGACACCTGGTGTCTGGTATATGGTTTTTATGGCTGCCTTCTTCCTAAACCACCTCTCGAATCATGGCCGGACTCATCTTGAAATTTTTACTGTCTCCTTAGTAGGACAGAAAAGCTCTTTTCCACCTCATCAGCTCTTTACAACCTCAGCTCCCAGCTTGCTTCCTTTCTCCCACACCCTGTGTTCCAGCCACAGCAAGCTACTCCCCATTTCCAAACAAATGTGTACTTTTGTTTTGCTTCTTCTGTACATGCTGTTCCATTTGCTAGGAATACCCTCTCCCCACTTACTCATTCTTTAAGTTCCTAAGTCATGTCCAGGATCACTGAGCAGTCTGTAATCTCCTCCCTGCTCCCTCTTGCCTCTGTGCTTGTGCTCCTCATCCTGGGCAGGACTGTGTCACATGTGACTTCAAGACATCAGGACCCCTGAGAGCTAAGGTATGCCTCCACAAGTTTCAGGCAGTGTCTATAATGTAATAGATATTCAGTAAGTGTCTGCTGAAAGAATGTGTAAATATCCTCCCACACCATTTTGATCATTTTACCATGTTTGTGCCTATAGGCTCCTACAAATTTTCAGTCCCCACGGTCAGTACCTTCATCTCTTTGGTGAAGGGTTGTTCTCAGGCTGCAAGGACCTGCTTTTCCTGCATGCTCAAGGGAGCTAGAAATGCCTAAAAGTTTCCCTGCTTCAGACATCCTTTAATCAATGACTAACAGGTGGAGGTTGGGGGGCTCCAGTTCCTTTGTTCTAATGGGATACCTCTAAGTATGACCCACACTGTCCCCAAAGCTCACTGGAGGGTTAAGCCACCATTACCCTGTGTATGACTTGACTTGGTTACATACCCTTACTTGGCCTCCTTTCCCTTCCCATATCACATCCCCACTCCTCTGTCCATTCTTCCTGTAAACACCTCCTAATAAGTCACTTTCATATGAATCCTAGTGTAGCACCCCAGACCTGCTTCTGAGAGGCCCAGCCTAAAACAGAGTTGATGACTCACTGAATAGAAGAAGAATAATGAATTCAGCAATCAATAACTACTCACTGATTACCAACTGCATGGAAGAAACAAGAGCAGGAAAGGATCCCCTTCTAGGATGTGTATTCTTAAGGAGTCAAGATTTATACATATAGAAAAAGAGTTAATGTATGAAGTGAAATGTGATAAAGAGTAAGCAGATATAAATTTCAAGGAAGAAGGGATCAATACGGACACTGGGGAAGTCAAGAAACTGGTCAGATTTCACAGGCAAGAGTGAGACTTGGTCTGCACCATGTAGGAAGGCTGAGAGGCCACAGGCAAAGGCCCAGTGAATGCAGCAGTGTGAGAAGGGTAAAATAATGAGAATTTAGGCCAGGATATGAAAACTTGGGATCCATTCAAGAGTTTGGACTTTATCTGATAAGGTGATGGGGGGTAGTTAACATTAATTTATTCATTCAACAAACATTTATTGAGTACTTGTAACACGTGACACACCCAGACAATAACAAGTTGTACTCTAGGAAGTGTGTCCCTTAATTGAACTGCCTTTTCTGGCCACCAGAATCATGACTGTAGTTATTAGTTGGATCCACCTCTAATTCCTGGATAGTTTTTTCCCCTTACATAGTTTTATCCTGTATGTATATGATTTTCTGATTATAAAGCAAAATATTATCATTATAAAAATTCAAATACTTGGAGAACTGTGCACTGTAGGAAAGGAGATATCTTCTATTCAAGGGAGAGGACTGGAAATTTTGATAAATTTCCAGTCCAATGGGGTTGGGTTGAGCCTGAGTGATTAGAAGGACTCAAGGTAGACTGCCAAGTCTTTTTTTTTTTTTTAATTCTCACCCAAGGACATTATTTCATTGATTTTAAATAGAGAGAAGCGAGGAGAGAAGAGTGGAAGAAAGGAGAGGAGAGGAGAAAGAGAGGAGAGGAACATTGATGGGCTGCCTCCTGCATGTGCCCCAACTGGGAATCAAACCCACAACCTGGGCATGTGCCCTGACTGGGAATTGAACTCACAATCTTTTGCTTACAGGATGATGCTCCAACCAACTGAGCCACACCAGCCAGAGTTGAACAACCAAGTCTTGAGCAGTCACAGTTCAGAGCAAGGCAAGCTGGTGGATGTGGCAAGTGACACAGGAGTGAAACTTCTAAGCAGTCCTTGGAGAACCAAGAATAGTGGTAGAAACCACTTTCTGCTACCCGGGAGAGTTGGGGATTGTATTATGCTACCTGGGAGAGTTAGTGTATTATGAATATTTTAATGCAACTTCATTTGAGAGGAATTTTATGTAGATTATACAGAGATCTATAAATCAATAAGAACAAGACAGACAGCCCTGGCCAGTGTGGCTCAGTTGGTTGGAGCATCATCCAGCAAATCAAAAGTTCGCAAGTTTGATTCCCAGTCAGAGCACATGCCTAGGTTGTGGGTTGGGTCTCCAGTTGGGGCACATGTGAGAGGCAACTGATTGATGTTTCTCTCTCACATTGATATCTCTGTCTTTCCCCCTCCCTCCCTCCATCTCCAATCTAGAAAGAAAAAAAAAAAAGACAGCCCAAAAGGGAAAAAAAGATATCTTTCTGTCCTGTTTATCTATCTGTAGTCCCTTCACAAAAGAGAGTATCCAGATGGCTTATAAACATTTGAAAATGTACCTACCATCTTTAGTTATTAGAGAAATATCCATTAAAACCACCAATAACCATTAACCATTAGCTATATAGATATCAGAGTGGCTTCAATAAATGATGAAAATTACAAAGTATTGATGAGAATGTAGACCTACTGGAACATTCAGACCCTGCTGGTTGGAATGGACATTGTGTGATCACTTAGATAATCACTTTAGTCTCCTGAAGCTAGACTTTCATGTACTCTGACCCAGCAATTTGGTTTTTCACACAAATACCTAGCAAAGGAAAGAATATACATATAAATGCACATGTGTGTTTGTGTGTTTATTTCTTTATTGACATCACAGTTATTCAGCAATGACTATCCTATTTATCACTGGGTCCCACAGTCAAATGCCAACAGGGGCCAGGTAGGTTATACGAATGAGTGAGATGGTCGGTTCTCAAAGAAGTGGTAGGGATTTGGTGGGCTGGTTTCTAAAGGGGGCCATTACTTGTAGCTTCAACTGATGAATGCCGTGCTGGAATGCAAACCAATAAAGTCATATTTGCCAATTTTTTAAAAAAGAAGCCAGAAACCAGAGTACTCTTGGAAGGGCTTTCAGTTTTTACATTTTGGCAATTTTTTCTAATGAAACGGGCCAATCAAAACATGCCTGTGGGTCATATTTAGCCTATAGGCCTCCTGTTTGCAATCTCTGGCTTAAATCTCTGGCTTACTGGTTGATTGAATTGCTCTGAATGTGCTGTGTATGGTTCTGCAAACATAAAAAAACCCAATAATTGTTCTTTTAAAAATATTTTGTTTTTTGAGATTTCTGGCCAAGATGGAGGTGTAGGTAGATACACTCTGCCTCCCCACACAACCAAAACAAGGACAACAATAAATTTAAAAACAAAAGTCAACAAGAACTGCCAGAAATTCAAACTATATGGAGGTCCAAACACCAAGGAGTTAAAGAAGAAAATTTCATCCAGACTGGTAGGAGGGGCACAGACAGGCAGCTGGGGTGGAGAGGATGCACTGCAAGACAGTGGCTGATGGTCCACATTAGCATGCAGATAAACTGGGAGGAACAACTGGGGAGTGAGACAGACTGTGCAACCCAGGGCTCCAGCATGGGAAAAGGAAGCCTCAAAACCTCACGCTATAAAAACCCATGGGGACTGCGGCAGCAGGAGAAATTCCCAGCCTCACAGGAGAGTTCACTGGAGAGATCCACAGGGTCCTAGAACAAACACAAACCCACCCACCTGGCAATCAGCAACAGAAGGGCCCAATTTGCTTGTGGGTAGTGAGATAAGTGACTGAAAGCCAGCCAAGAGCCAAGCAATCGGCATTGTTCCCTCTTGGACCCTCCCCCGCACATACAGTGCCACAACACAGTGATGTGGGTTGCCCTGCCCTGGTGAATACCTAAGGCTCCACTCCTTACAATATAACAAATGCACCCACAAAAGACAAGTCTTTTGTCTTGCACCAAGACGAAAACATATGGCTCAAATTAAAGAACAGATCAAATCTCCAAAAATAGAACTAAGCAGTGAAGAGACAAGAGATAGCCAACTTATCAGATGCAGAGTTCAAAACACTGGTAATCAGGATGCTCACAGAAAAGGTTGAGTATGGTCACAAAGTAGAGGAAGGAGTGAAGGCTATGTAAAGTGAAATAAAGGAAAATGTACAGGGAACCAGCAGTGATGAGAAGGAAACCAGGACTCAAAGCAATGATTTGGAGCAGAAGGAAGAAATAAACATTCAACCAGAACAGAACGAAGAAACAAGAATTCAAAAAAAAAAAATGAGGAAAAGCTTAGGAACCTCTGGGACAATTTTAAATATTCCAACATCTGAATCATAGGGGTGCCAGAAGAAGAAGAGGAAGAGTAAGACATTGAAAACTTATCTGAAAAAATAATGAAGGAGAACTTGCCAAACTGGCAAAGGAAATAGACTTCCAGGAAGTCCAGGAAGCTCCAAGAGTCCCAAAGAAGTTGGACCCAAGGAAGCACACACCAAGGCACATCATAATTACATTAGCCAAGATTAAAATGAAGGAGAGAATCTTAAAATCAGCAAGAGAAAAGGAGACAGTTACCTACAAAGGAGTTCCCATAAGACTATCAACTGATTTCTCAAAAGAAAACTTGCAGCCAAGAAGGGGCGTGAAAGAAGTATTCAAAGTTATGCAAGGACCTACAACCTAGATTACTCTATCCAGCAAAGCTATCATTTAGAATGGAAGGGCAGATAAAGTGCTTCCCAGATAAGGTCAAATTAAAGGAGTTCATCATCACCAAGCTCTTATTATATGAAATGTTAAAAGGAGGACTTACCTAAGAAAAAGAAGATCAAAAGTATGAACAATAAAATGACAACAAACTCACAACTACCAACAACTGAACCTAAAAAAATACAACAAAAATGAACTAAGCAAACAACTGGACCAGGAACAAAATCACAGGAATGGAGATCACATGGGTGGTTATGAGAAGGGAGAGGGTAGGGGGAAAAGTGGGGGAAAAGGTACAGGGAATAAGAAGCATAATAGGTAGGTACAGAATAGACAGGAGGACATTAAGAATACTATAGAAAATGGAGAAGCCAAAGAACTTATATGTACGACCCATGGGGCGGTGGGGAATGCTGGAAGGTGGGGTCATTCAGGGCAGAGGGGGGTAAAGAAGAGGAAAAAAATGGTACAACTGTAATAGCATAATCAATAAAATATACATAAAAATTTAAAACAAAGAGAAACAAAACAAAGATATGTCTGAGAAATGAAGTAAATATAGGATGCTTTCTTATTTAGTTCTTACAAAATCATTATGTGGTAGGTATGGTTGTTAGGTCCATATTATGGTGTGAGGCTCAGTGAGGTTGATTAATTGTTCCAGGTTTATACATGTAATAAGTGACAGGACTGGAACTTAAACCCAGACTGTCCTACATCCAATGCCATACTCTTATTCAGTGTGATACCTCGCTTCCCTTTGTGGAATGAACATCACTGAGAGCAAATGTTGTAGGTTTTGGTTAGTGTTACAGTAGGCTAAGCAGCTGTAACAAATAGACCAAGTTGTGTAATGGCACAAAAAAATAAAAATTTCTTGCTCATTTCTTGCTCATTTAATAGTCTTTGGTGGCTGTCAAGGGTGGGGACAACTCTGACATGCAGTCCTTCTGAGGGATGAGTATGTCACCTTCAACATGTGGCTTCAAAGATGTCACCAGCAAGGTGAGCTGGAAGGAGAAACAGCTGAGAGAGGCATCTACAGTCTTAGAAGTCCTCAGTGGCCTCCACTCACATTTTACTCAGAAGAACCTATATCACACTAAACCACCAGCAGGGCTCAGTCAGCCACTATCCCTCTTAGTATGGAAGGTAAAAATGAATTTGGATCAGAAGCTAGTAGTCTCTTTCACAAAGTGGCTTATAGACATCAATAGTATTGTATCACAGAGACAAACCTCAGTCTGGTGATAGGTCTTCAACACTTCTTGATTTTTATTTTTGCTAGTCTCTCTCTCTCCCTCACTCCCTCTCTCCCTCCCTCTCTCTCTTTTTCTCTCTCTCTCTCTCTTTTTCTTTCTCTCTCTTTCTCCCTCTCTCTCTCTCTCTCTCTCTCTCTCTCTCTCTCTCTCTCTCTCAAAGAGCACACAATGGTGTTTATAGAGCTTACTAACCTTGTTTATATTGATGGTATTCTGCAGTTGCCTTCTCTTTTTGGCAACTGATGCCAAGTAGGAATATAAATTAATGTGTTTAAATTAGATATAGCCAAAGACACTGAAATAGAGGACAGGCTGACAGTGACCAGAGGGGAGAGGGGAAAGAATTTCAGGGGAGAATGGGAAGGGTTTACAGGAACAAATATAAAGGACACATGGACAAAAACTAGGGGGGTTGGAAATGGGAGGGAGGAAGGGAGGGATGGGTGGGTTGGCTGGAATGGGAGTAAAGGATAGAAACTGTACTTGAATAATGATTAAAAATAAATTAAAAATAAATTAAAAAAAGAAACCATTGGTAGATGTTTTAAAATGTTAACTAATTGTATAGTGGCATGTGGGTATATAAAAATTGTGAAGGTACTTTGCACACGACTGAACCCTGATAAATTTCATACTGAACATCAGGCAGTGTCCCTGAAGCTGGATGGGACTCAGTGTGGTGGGATGGCCAGTTGGTAGTTAGTGTTATATGATTTGGGCTGACAGCATACCAGCCCTGTTGGAGGCCTGGGCTGGTCCTGGGGCCCTGTGAGAGCAGCAAGTTCTGAGGGAAATCTGAGGCCAGTTTCCGTGTTCCCACTGGTCACGTCCTCAGGGTGTAAGCAGGGGCTTGTGGGCCCAGCCAGGTGCCTGATGCTCATGGGAATCTTGTTGATGCCTCCTGCTTCCCCCTTCCCCTTTGCCCCATTGGGCCACCCTCCAGAGGGCTGAATTCTTGGGCCCTATTGATGGAAGACTGTGCTCTGCCTCAGCACCTGGCTGGCCACTGCTCCTTGCTAGAGGTGGCCACACTTCCTGAGGGGAAGGGATGGGGTGGAGTAGGCCCTCAGTACTGGAATTGAGTGAGTCCAGACCACAGTCCAAACCCCACATCCTTCTTGGAAATGGCTGGCCAATGAGGAGTTTCTAGGTATTTCATCAGGCCAGTTACAAAGACCAGAATTTGCCCACAGAATGGAGATCATGGGAAATTCCTTGGGAGATGAAAGTCCCTGGGAATCATCTGAGGAGGTTTATGCCCAGTATTGTTGAGGACTTTGGCCCAAGTATGCTTCCTGATCCTGCAAAGGCATGTCCAGATAGTGTGAGGTTCTGACTGGACCTGCTCACTGGTTAGAGAAAGGGAGAGAAACATCGATGTGAGTGAGAAACATCAATTGGTTACCTCTTGTCTGTGCCCTAATGGGGGACCAAACCTGCAACCTAGGCATGTGCCCTGACCAAGAATTGAACCTACAACACTTTGGTTCCTGGGACAATGCTCCAACTGACTGAGCCACACCAGCCAGAACTGAACCTTTCTTCTCTGCCCTGTTCTTCTGGGGGTCCAACTATATGCACATCTACCCTTTATCTCCAATTTTCTTATCTTTCTTAAAAAATTGTTTCTCTCTGAGCTTTAGCACCTTTGAATCTGTTCTTCAGATTCACGGACTTGGCTTTAGGTGACACCTAATTTCCTGCTAACTGCCTTTATAACCTATTCAATCTCAGTAAATATATCTTTAATCTCATGAATAGTTTTATGTTCTAGTAGGGTGTTCAACCCATGGCCAACAGGCCATATTTGGCTCAGGATGGCTATGAATGTGGCCCAGCACAAAACTGTAAATTTACTGAAAACCTTTTTTTTGCTCATCAATTTTCATTAGTGTTTGTGTATTTAATGTGTGGCCCAAGGCATTTCTTCTTCCAGGGCGGCCCAGAGACACCAAAAGTTTGGACACCTCTGTTAGGGATATTTTGTTTTTATTAAGAATTGTTTGAGAGAGTCAATAGCCTTTAAATCTGAAGACTACAAATCAGCAAATCTTTTCCTTTAAATGTTGCCCTCTGGACTGTAAGTGTGACTTCTGCTGGGACATTTGCCCTCATTCCTCATATCATTATGCTTTGACCTGTGTGATCTCTATGTCGTCATTGTTCTCTATTTGCTCATTTCTATAGAAGGAGGCCTGTGTTTGCTCAACCCTGGGTGTTAAGATGGGTTAAACAGTCTGTTTAAACATTTTCAGCCCAGACAAAGAGAGGAGGGGAGAGTGGATATTTACTGTACTTTTACTTTGCTCTATTAAAAGTCAGCAACCTGTGGTGACCGGGAGGGGCTTCAGCCCCAGGAAGATGCCCACAGGGATTTTGCCTTTGTGCCAATGGTCTCATTTTATGTCAGGTGTGTAGTCAGATTTAAGTCAGATTTATGTCAGATTTATGTCAGGTGTGTAGTAGTAGTCAGATTTAACTGGGGAGATTACATTTTCTCTAACAGGCCCAGCTGGTCTCATTGAGGGCCATACTTGGTTGAGATCTTTTTAACCTAATGCATCTCTTGGGTTGGGCAGACATTGGCTGATGCTTTAGCAGAATCAAGTATTTTTAAAATTATATTTTATTGATTATGCTATTAGAGTTGTCCTCATTTTTCTCCCTTTCCTCTCCTCCACCCAGCACCCTCTACCCCCTCAGGCAAACCCCCTACCCTGGTTCATGTCCACCGGTCATGCGTGTAAGTTTTTTGCTACTCCATTTCCTGTAATGTACATTCCCTGGCTATTCTGTAACTACCTATTTGTACTTCTTAATCCTCTCACCTCTCACCCATTCTCCCACACCCCCTTCCATCTCTTTATCTTTAACCTTTGGCATTTTAATTAGGATGTGTCTTATAGTGGGCCTCTTTGTGTCCATCTTGTTTGGGACTCTCTGTGCTTCCTGCACTTGCATGTCTATTTCCTTCATCAAATAGGAAAGTTTGCTTTCATTATTTTTTCAAAAGCTTTCCAATTTCTTGCTCTTTCTCCTCTTCCTCTGGTACCCTCATGAGGCAAACGTTGGAACACTTGAAGTTCTCCCACAGGCTTATTGCACTATGTTCACTTTTTTAGATTCTCTTTTCTTCTTCTTCTGACTGGTTGTGTTTTGCTTCCTTATGTTCCAAATTGTAGATTTGATTCTTGGCTTCATCCATTCTACTGTTGTTTCCCTGTAACTTGTTCTTTATTTCAATTAGTGTATCCTTCATTTCTGCCTGGATCTTTTTTATGCAGTTAAGGTCCTCATTAAGTTCCTTGAGCACCCTTACACCATGTTTTGAACTCTGCATCTGATAGATTGCTTATCTCCCTTTCATTTATTTCTTTTTCTGGAGTTTTGGTCTGTCCTTTCATTTGGGCCATGTTCTTTGTCTCCTCATATTTTGGCAGCCTCCTTGTGTTTGTTTCTATGTATTAGGTCAAGCTTCTTTGACTTTTTGTCTTGGTAGTGTGGCCTAAAGTAGTAGGTGTCCTGTAGGGTCCAGTGGCACAGCCTCCCCTATCAGTCCAGCTGGGTACTTGAGGCGTGCCCTTTGTGTGGGCTGAGTACACCCTCCCATTGTAGTTGAGCCTTGGTTGCCATCAGCAGACCAATTGGAGGGATTTACCCAGGCCAGTCAGCTTCAAGGATTGGCTGTGACCACTGAATACAAACCTCTGCCCTCCATGGAGGATCAGCTGTGCAGGGGCAGGGTGGTGGTGCTCCAATGTGGTCCATAGCTGTCCACTAGGTGCACTGACCCTGGGGTTTCTGAGTGGTACAGGCCAAGGTTGGCCCCCATCTGTGTTTTGCTCAGGACCACCCTGCCTGAGCTATAAAGCAATCTGTAATGGCTGCTATAATGTGGGGCTTGGAGATTTCCAGGCAAAGTCAAGCTGTGAATCTAGGTTGTTAGTTCTGAGTTTGGGCTCACTGAGGCCAGCTGTTGCTTGTTTGATAGGATTTAGGAAGTTGTGAAGCAAAAGCCAAGACCAACCGTTCATATGGAAAAGCAGCTTGGGTGGGCCCATAAGTTGGGTGGGGTGAAGTTTCTGGAGATCTCCAAGGTTGGTCAAACAGTGTTAATTAGCCAGTTTGGTTGAATCTTAGATAAGGCACCAGTCTACTGGCTCTGTGGGAGGATGGCCCAGAAAAGGGACAATGGCCTCTGCTTGCCTTGAGGCCAGACATCTCAGCCTCCCCCTGTATGCCATTGGTGCCCCTTTAGCCAACTCTCCAGTGCTGGAGCTCAGAGGGAGTGAGTCTGAGTAGGCAAGTCTGGGTGTAGGTTCTTTAAGAGGAACTGCTTGGGGCTCTAGAAGTTTCTTCCACAGACTCAATCTCCACTGATTTTTACAGCCAGAAGTTCTGGGTACTTATCTTCCTGGCACTGGAACCCTGGGCTGGGGTCCTGGTGTGGGGCTGGGACTCCTCACTCTTGAGATATCTCTCCTGAATTTTTATCCACCACCACACTGGATGTGGGACCAGTTCATTCCATGTCTGTGCCTCTCCTACCAGTCTAGATGGATGTGGTTTCTTTAATTCCATAGTTGTCAGACTTCCATTTAACTCTATTTCTGTTGGTTTTGAGTGATTGTTGTTCTATATTTTAGTTGTAATTTTAATGTGGTTGTGCGAAGAGGTGAGCTATGTCTGTCTATGCTGCCATCTTGACTTGTTAGGCTCAGAATCAAATTTTGTTCCCCTTCATACCCACAGACTGAACCACTGTTGTCCCAGCAGGTGTCCTTGGAGATGGCAGGGGTCATGGGAATCTTTTGGTCCCTACCACCTCCTCCTTGAATGGGCTTCTTTCTTCAACCTGGAATGAATCATAGCTTGGCAATACCACCTCTCATTTAAGCTCAGAGTATTTTGCAGAAATTCTTTAATGTTTTTGGCCTGCTGTAGCAGCACACTCCCCTGTTTTCCATTAATGGGGTGAGGCTTTTTCTCTTATATAAACCTCATTCTCCCTCTGCCTTGTCCTCTTTCACTTGTCTAACTAAACCATGCCTCAGCCTTCAGCTTAAACCCCACTTCCTCCAGGAAGTGTTCTGGGAAGTTTCCCTAAGTAGGCAGCCTATGCTGTGCTCTTAGAAACTCTTGTATTCTGTCTATCATAGAACTCACTACCTGGACTTCTAACTCTGGTTACTAATTTGTCTTTCTCTGTAGTCTACAGAGCATGGGCAGTGCCTATTCATTCATTCAAAAAATATTGATGGAAATTATATTGATGGAGATTATATTATATGTATGTATATTTACATACATTTATATATACGAAGGACTGAGTTAGGAACTGGTTTTGTCTCCTGCCCACTGCCTATCAGAGATTATTTAATAAATATTCAATGAAAGAATTAATGCCAACTTCAAGGAAGCAGGCCTGAGATGGAGGCTGGTGATCAGAAAAAAATTTTGGAACACTAGTGGAACACAGGTATAGGGAACCAATCCACGTGGCAGGAGTGAATGTAGCCCAGCCCCTGATTCCGAAAACCATCAGGAGCGAGTTGGCACACAGGAAACAGGCCCATGGATCAGTTTTCCTGTGGGGAACCAGGCCTGCATTGTACCTAGGATGCTTTGAGGCTTGCTTTTTGCTAAAACTCCATCACCCTGAATTGAGGCATCAAATGTTTACTAGATATCTTTAAAGTAACTTCCTAAAGTCTGTGCTAAACCTCCCAAGGATGGAGTGTAACCAGTTCAACCACTTTTCCCCTTGCATTTGCAAATATCCTTTTCTTTGTAGTAATTAGCAACATCTTCTCCTTTGTTATCTGTAAAAGCTAATCACTTAAAGCAAAACTGAATATAGTAAATGAAGATCATCCTCCAAGTAATGTGCGCAGAAAAGCAATAAAAACCTGTTCAGGCAGGGGTCCCAGTCCTCTCTCACTTAGGAAGTGGGCATGCCATCCCTTTTCTCCACAGGACTTCTGTAGTCCATGTGAAGTTATTCGTCACAGCCACAACACACGGACCCCACTGGCTGGCATCCGCATCACACAGGTCCTAGAGTAGAGGAACGTAGAGCATGAGTATGAGGATGCCCCAAAAGTGCCAGGAGGACTACTTTCAGTCCCGGAATCAATGCTGCAGAATTTGCTGCTGGCAAAATGGAAGGAACTTAGAGCAGCTGGAGAGGTGGTCACCTGGCCTCTCCTACAGGCAATACCATACACTATGGAGGCAGGGCTAGCCACTAAGGCTGCTCTAGTCAAAGTCCAAGAAGAGGTCAAGCTGGAAAAGGACATTACGCTAAACTCTCTTTCTCTCCCAAGTCTAGAAGAATGTGTTCCATAGGTAGGAGTACACTTAGAAGCACAAGGACGGGAAACAAACCCCAACAAAATACAAGGGCCTGGGCTATCTATCAAGTTCTTGGGTGTTCTCTGGTCTGGTAAGATGAAAGTATTACCTAACGCTGTTATAGATAAAATACAAAATTGTCCCTTACCTACTATGAGGAAAGTGTTGTAAGAATTTGTTGGGTTACTAGGTTATTGGAGAGCCTTTATCTCTCATTTAGCCCAGATACTGAAATCTTTGTATGCTCTTATAAGGAAAGGACAACATTGGGATTGGTAGGAGAAGCATCAGTGGGCTTTGGAGGAAGCAAAACAAGGAATTAAACAGGAACAGGTGCTTGGTATGTATGATCCAGCCCTACGTGGAGAATTGGATGTACATGTAACCCAGGAGGGGATGTCATGGGGTCTCTGGCAATGACATAGGGTTTTGCCCCCATGTATGGAAAGGGACTGAAGAAATGTACAGTCTAACAGAGAAATAGCTCTTTGCCACCTGCAAAGCCCTGCCAGCAACTGAGCCTATAACGGGAAGCTCTGCTGTAACGTCACAGACCACCTGTCCCATCAAGGGGTGGCTGCATGACATATCTCACACTCTGAAGTCTGGCATAGCACAAACACAAACTATAACAAAATGGAGTGTTTACCTATAGCAGAGACATGTGCATGCAACATCACCTCTTAGCTGGGAAGTGCAGACATCGTTGGGACCAGTCACCTTTGTGTAAGAAGGAGATGCTGAAAAGACACCCAAGGAAGACCTATTGGTCCTTCGCTGGTGAAAGCAGGTACAGTTCTAATACTACCCGAAGCATAGTATACTGATGGCTCATGCAAAGGGCAGCTTCCTAAATTGCAAGCTATTGCATACCAACTCCTCAGGGGAGCCATTTGGATTCAGTAATCAATGGGCTGAATTAAGGTCTGTATGGCTGGGAGTTATACATGAACCAAGTTCAATATTCATCTGTACAGATAGTTGGGCAGTTTTCAAAGGCCTTACCTTATGATTAGAGCAATGGCATGCTCAGGACTGGACTATCACCACAGACCCCTGTGGGGACAAATCATGTAGGCTGACAAATAGATGTTGTACAGACTAAGGAGGTGACCCTATATCATTATTTCAGGACATCAACCATTACAAAGTCCAGGGAATGCTGAAGCAATATGCTTGCTCATATTTGATGGCTAGAAGAGGCCCCAGCAGAAGACCTGGCTACATGGATACACAGGAAAATGAAACATGCAGGGCAGGAAAACATGCAGGCAGGGCAACAGCTAAAGCCTGGGGCCTCCCTCTGAAAATGACTGACACTGTTAGAGCTTGTCAACAATGTTCTGTATGTACAGACTGGCATCCATGTCCCTTGCAGGCAATAACAGAGCAGATAAAGCAAGTAGACTATATAAGCCCTCTACCACTGTTGGAGGAAACTCAGTATGCACTAACCTGTGTAAATACCATGATGGGCTTGATGCAAGCATTTCCCAGTAAGAGAGTGGACCAATGGCAACAATACAGGACTTACAGAAACTACTGGCTATGTATGGTACTTTGCATGCTATTGAAAATGATCAAGGAACCCATTTTACAGGACATTATGTGCAACATATGGCTGAGGCCCATGACATTGGATGTCAACTGTACCTCTCTTATATCCAACAGGATCTAGACTGATAGAACATTATAATGGTCTGTTGAAAAACTCCCTGAAAACTGAAGGAGGGTCATTATGAGGATGGTCTACAGTGTTCCAGATGGTCTCTGACATACCACTAACCATGAATGAAAATCCTCAACCGGGTTGACCTGCAGCATTCCAGATGCTGCAGCAGATGAGGGCATCCCTACTGAGAATGCCAGTTCCAACAATGGGTACTAAGATAAGACCTTCTTGGAGAGCAGAGAATAACCTGTCATTGCCAGCACCCCAGGCCACACACTCTGAAGCTAGTGTATTAACCTGGCCCTAGGAAACTCAAACTGGTACCTGCTGGTGTGCTCTCCTGGCCGCATGTGGGGAAGGTCTTGCCCAGGACTTGCTTATACAACCTACCATAACTGGTAAATGGCCATCTACTATTCAAGTAAATAACCCTTGGAAACTTATCAGGGCAGGTACTTAATTATTTCTCTCTGGCAGATTCATACTCCTTCTCTCAGAGCTAGCATTCTAGGCTAGGGGAATGTTATGCATCGAAAGGTATGGCATGGGAGGCCAGGGAGATCACCTGAACAAGCCACTATTCTTACACAGGATACAGCAACAGCCTGTGTACTACCCCACCCGTGCTGATTTGCCTTTGTTCCTCTGTTGGTGCTTACTAAACATTTGTCTAATTCTCCTTAGTTCAGTGCAGGCTAACTAACAACTTTGAAAATTGGGCTGAAGAAGTAGCTCTTTGGACCAATGTTCCAGACTGTTGGGTGTGTTTGGAGATGCCCCCTCTCTGTTACCACTTGGGTGCCTTGGAAAACAAATCCAGTCAACCTTACAGAATGATCCTGTCTCAACATGATTTGGAAAGTTGTCTTGAGGCTGGCCATCAACTTATATACTCTGATACTGATATGTGTAAGTCTGTCATTCCTTTGCTCTATGTTATATTGTTGCTGTGGAATATGGATACAATGTCTCACCCATCATTCTCCCTACGCAGCATGCATGTAGTAGATATAAGAGGCAGACTGTATGGGAGTAGAGAAGGAAGGTACACATGTTGTGGTGGAGTGTGATATATGAGAACATGAGCCCCTTCCCAAGCTTCAACTCCCTCTCCCCACCCTGTGGGAATATTTTAAAGCCCATCTGTAAAAGTACTGTGGAATCTTGGGAGTCCGACCAGCTCCTTGGTCAAGGAACAGACAAAAAGAAACGTTTCAAATGTGGGCCCAGATGTAAATAGCTGGCATTTTGATCTCATACAGTTTGAATGCAAACACATCCACTCTGCATGCCCTGTTTTTTTTAACTGTAATTCTACTAGAGTTGTCCCAATTTTCCCCTCATTGCTCTCCACTGTCCCTCCACCCCCACGCCTACTGCTAACAGTCAATCCCTACCCTGTTGTCCATGTCCTGGGGTCATTTGTACATGTTCCTTGACTAGACCCTTTCCCTTCTTTCCTCCCTTATCCCCCTCACTTCTGGCCACTGCCAATCTGTTCTTTGTTTCCATGCCTCTGGTTCTATTTTGCTTGCTTGATTGTTTTGTTCATTAGGTTTCTGTTATAGGTGAGATCATATGGTATTTGTCTTTTGTCACCTGGGTTATTTCACTTAGTATAACACTCTCCAGTTCCATCCATGCTGTTGCAAAGGTAGGAGCTCCTTCTTTCTTTCTGCTGCAAAGTATTCCATTGTGTAAATGTACCATAGTTTTTGATCCATTAATTTACTGAAGGGCACTTAGGGTGTTTCTAGCACTTGAGTATTGTAAATAAATCTGCTATGAACATGGAGGTGCAAAGGGTCTTTAGAAATGGTGTTTCAGGATTCATAGGGTATAATCCCAGCATTGGAATTGATGGATCAAAAGGAAGTTCCATTTTCAGTTTTGTGAGGAAATCCATACTGTTTTCCACAGTGGCTGTACCAGTCTGCATTCCCACCAATAGTGCACCAGGGTTCCCTTTTCTCCACGACCTCGCCAGTACTTGTTTATTGATTTGTTAATGATGGTCATTCTGATCAGTGTGAAGTTATATCTCATTGGTTTTTTTTAAAGTATTTTTTATTGATTATGCTATTACAGTTTTCCCAATTTTCCCCTTTTATCCCCCCTCCACCCTGTCCCCCCAACCCTCCCACATTCCCCCCGTTAGTTCATGTCCATGGGTTGTTCACATAAGTTCCTTGAGTCCTCTGTTTCCTATACCATTTTTGATCTCTCCCCATCTATTTTATGCCTACTAATTGTGCTTCTTCTTCCCTGTACCTTTCCCCCACTATTCCTCCCTTCCCCCTCCCCACTGAACTCCCTCCGTGTGATGTCCATTTCTTTGATTCTATTCCTGTTCTTGTTGTTTGCTTACTTTTTGTTTTCATATGCACCTCTCTGATGGCTAGTGATACTGAGCATCCTTTCTCATGTCTATGGGCCCTCTGTATGTCCTCCTTGGAGAAGTGTCTCTTCAGGTTCTTTGCCCATTTTTTAATTGGATTGTTTGTCTTCTTGGTGTGGAGTTGTGTGAGTTCTTTATCTATTTTGGAGATCAAACCCTTGTCTGAAGTATTATTGGCAAATATGGTTTCTATATGGTTGGTTCCCTTTTCATTTTGATGGTGTTTTCTTTAGCTGAGCAGCAGATACTTAGTTTGATGTAGTCCCACTTGTTTATTCTTTCCTTTATGTCCCTTGCCCTAGGAGATATATTGGCAAAAATATTGCTCTGTGGGATACCTGAAATTTTAGTTGTCTATGTTTTCCACTAGGACATCTCCAGTGTCCTGCCTAACATTTAAGTCTTTTATCCATTTTGAGTTTATTCTGGTGTATGGTATAAGTAGGTAGTCTAGTTTCATTTTTTTTTTTTTTGCATGTACCTGTCCAGATCTAACAACGCCATTTATTGAAGAGGCTATTTTAACCCATTTTATGTTCCTGTCCCCTTTGTCAAATATTAATTGCTATAGAGACATGGTTTTTTTTCTGGGTTCTCTATTCTTTCATTGATTTATATGTCTGTTCTTATGCCAGTACCAGACTGTTTTGAATACAGTGGCTTTGTAATATAGTTTGATAACAGGTATTGTGATTGCTCCTACTTTGTTCTTTTTTTCTTAAGATTGCTGAGGCTATTTGGTCATTTTTGGTTCCATGTAAATTTTTGAAATATTTGCTCTAAATCTGTGAAATAAGTCATTGGTATTTTAATAGGGATTACATTGACTCTATAGATTGCTTTGGGTAGTATGGACATTTTGATGATGTTAGTTCTTCCAATCAATGAATATGGTATATGCTTCCATTTATTTGTGTCTTCCTCAATTTCTTTCTTCAGTGTTCTGTAGTTTTCTGAGTGCAAGTTTTTTACCTACTTGGTTAGGTTTATTCCTAGGTGCTTTATTTTTCTTGTTGCTATAGTAAATAGGATTTTTTCCTAGTTTCTGTTTCTGAAAGTTCATTGTTGGTGTACAAAAAATGCCTTTGATTTCTGAATATTGACTTTGTATCCTGCTGTTTTGACAAATTCACTTATTAGGCTGGGTAATTTTTTTGGTGGAGCCAACAGAGTTTTCTACATACAGTATCATGTCATCTGTAAATAATGACAGTTTTACTTCCTCCTTTCCAATTTAGATGCCTTTTATTTCTATTTCTTTTTCTTGATCATTGTGGCTAAAACTTCCAATACTGTGTTTAAAAAAAGTGATGAAAGCAGATACCCTTGTCTTGTTCCTGATCTTAGGGGGAAAGCTTTTAGTTTTTGCCTGTTGAGGATGATGTAGGCTATAGGTTTCTCATATATGGCCTTTATTATGTTGAGGTTCTCTCCCTACTCCCATTTTGCTGAGTGTTTTCATCATGAATGGGTGCTGTACTTTAGTGAATGTTTTTTGAGCATCTATTGATATGATCATGTGATTTTTGTCTTGCATTTTGTTTATGTGGTGTATTACATTTATTGATTTTTAGATATTATACCATCTTTGCATCCCTGGGATGAATCCCACTTGATCATGGTGTGTTCCTCTAGATCTTTTTAATGTATTTCTGGATGTGGTTTGCCAATATTTTGTTGAAGACTTTAGCATGCATATTCATCAACAATATTGGCCTGTGATTTTCTTTCTTTGTTGTGTCTTTACCTGGTTTTCGAGTTAGGACAATACTGGGCTCATAAAAAGAGTTTGGGAGTCTTCCCTCTTTTTGAATTTTCTGGAATAGTTTGAGAAGGATAGGAGTTAGCTCTTGTCTAAATGTTTGGTAAAATTTGCCTGTGAAGTTGTCTGGTCCAGAGCTTTCGTGTGCTGGGAGTTTTTTGATTACTGCTTCAATTTCACTTGTTGTTATTGGTCTACTTAGGCTTTCTGCTTCTTCTCAATGTTTTGGAAGATTATATGGTTCTAAAAATTTGTCCATTTCCCAGGTTGTCAAATTTCTTGGCATATAGTTGTTTATATTAATTTCTTACAGTATTTCTGTGGTATCAGTTGTAATTTCTCTTTCATTTCTGATTTTATTTATTTGAGTCCTCTCCCCTTTTTTTTTAATGAATCTGGTTAAAGGCTTATCAATTTTGTTTATCTTTGCAAAGAACCAACCTCTAGATTTATTGATTCTTTGAATTGTTCTTTTAGTCTTTTGACATTTAATTCTGCTCTGATCTTGATTATTTCCTTCCTTCTCCTCATTCTGGGCTTTGTTTGTTGTTGTTCCTCTAGCTCTTGTAGATGTCAAGGTAAGTTGTTTATTTGAGATTTTTCTATCTTTTCTTAGGTAGGCCTATATGGCTATGAATTTCCCTCTCAGGACTGCATTTGCTGTGTCCCATAAGTTCTGGACTGTGTGTGTATTCATTTTCATTTGTTTCCAGAAACTTTTTGATTTATTCCTTGATCTCATTGTTATCCCATTCATTATTTAATAGCAAGATGTTTAGCTTCCATGAATTTTAGTGCTTTTGAGTTTTTTCCTTGAGGTTGGTTTCTGGTTTCAAGCCATTGTGATCTGAGAATATGCTTGATGTGATTTCGATTTTGTTGAATTTGTTGAGGCTTGTTTTGTGTCCTACCATGTAGTCTATCTTTGAGAATGATCCATGAGCATTTGAAAAGAATGTGTATTTTGCTTCTTTGGGGTGAAAGTTCTACATATATCAATTATATATTTGATCTAGAGTGTTGTTCAATGCCACAATATCCTTGCTGATTCTTTGTCTGGGAGATCTATCCATTGTTGACAATGGAGTGTTAAAATCCCCTATGATGAGTGTTTTGCTTTCAGTGCATTTCTTGAAGTCCTCCAAGACTTAGGTGCTCCTGTGTTGGGTGCATAAATGTTTACAAGGCTTATATCTTCTTGATGGATTATTCCCTTTAGTATTATGAAGTGTCTTTCTTTGTCTTCTTTTATGGCTTTTTTTTGAAATCTATTTTGTCTGATATAAGTATTGCTACCCAAGCTATTTTTCATGTCCATTTACTTGGAATTTTTTTCCATCCCTTCACTTTCAGTCTGTGTAGATCTTCATTCTGAGGTGGGTCTCTTGTAGACAGCATATATATGGGTTCTGTTTTCTTATCTATTCAGCTACCATATTTATTTTGATTGGAGCATTTAATCTATTTACATTTAAGGTTATTGTTGAGAGTGCTGGCCAAGAGGCATAGGTAGAAATGTTTTGCTTCCTTGCACAACCAAAAGAAGGCTAACAACCAATTAAAAAAAAAAACAACCAGAAAATCAAACTTCATGGAACTCTGACAACCAAGAAGTTAAAGAAACATTCATCCAGACTCCTCCAGGTAGGAGGAGCAGAGATGGGCAGTTGGGGCAGAGAGGTCGCCACACAGGTGAGTCATGTGGATAAGTTGGGAGGAACAACTGGGGAGCAAGACAGACTGTGAAACCCAGTGTTTCAGTGAAGGAAACTGAAGACTCAAAACATCTGGCTATAAAAACCTCTGTGGGTTTCTGTGGTGAGAAAAACTGCCAATCTCACAGAAGAGTCTGTTGGAGAGGCCCATGGGATCCTAGAGTGTACAGAAATCTACCCACCTGAGAATAAGCACCTGAAAGTGTATAATCCACTTGTGGAAAGCAGGGGAAGTAATGGAAACTGGAACAAGAACCGAGCAAGCTAGCAATTGGCATTCTTCCCTCTCTGATCCCTCCCTCACGTACAACACCACAATGCAGTGAAGTGGGTTGGCTCACCCTAGTGAACACCTAAGGCTCCACCCCTTACAATGTAACACGTGTGTAGGGACAAAGAGATATGGCCCAAATGAAAGAAGAAATCAAAACTCCAGAAAAAGAACTAAGTGATGAGGATATAGACAACTTATCAGATGCAGAGTTCAAAACACTGGTAATCAGGATGCTCACAGAAATGGTTGATTTTGGTCACAAAATGAAGGAAGAAATAAAGGCTATACAAAGTGAAATAAAGGAAAATATACAGGGAACCGACAGTGAAGGGAAGGAAACTGGGACTCAAAACAACAATTTGGAACAAAGGAAAAAATAAACATCCTACTGCAACAGAATGAAGAAACAAGAATTCAAAAAAAATGAGGAGAGCCTGAGGAACCTCTGGGACAACTTTAAATGTTCCAACATATGAATCATAGGGGTGCCAGAAGGAGAAGAGGAAGAGCAAGAAATTGAAAACTTATTTGGACAAATAATGGAGGAAAACTTCCCTGATCCTGTGAAAGAAATAGACTTCCAGGAAGTCCAGGGAGCTCAGAGAGCCCCAAAGAAATTGAATCCAAGGAGAAACACACCAAGACACATCATAGTTAAGTTACTCAAGATTAAAGATAAGGAAAGAATCTTAAAAGCAGCAAGAGGAAAGCAGAGAGTTACATACAAAGGAGTTCCCATAATACTATCAGCTGATTTCTCAAAAGAAACCTTACAGGCAACAGGGGCTGGAAAGAAGTATTCCAAGTCATGAAAGGCAAGGACCTACATCCATGATTACTTTATCCAGCAAAGCTACCATTTAGAAAGGAAGGGCAGATAAAGTGTTTCCCAGATAAGGTCAAGTTAAAGGAGTTCATCATCACTAAGCCCTTATTATATGAAATGTTAAAGGGACTTATCTAAGAAAAAGAAGATCAAAACTGTGAACAGTAAAATTACAACAAACACAACTATCACCCACTAAACCTAAAAAACAAAAACCAAGCAAACAACTAGAACAGGTAGAGAATTACAGAAATGGAGATCATATGGAGGGTTAGCAGGGAGAGGGAGAGGTGAGAATTGAGGAAAGAGGTACAGGGAATAAGAAGCATAAATGGTAGGTAGAAATTAGACAGGGGGAGGTTAAGAATCGTATAGAAAATGGGGAAGCCAAAGACCTTATATGTACAACCCGTGGACATGAACTAAGGAGGCAAGGAATGTAGGAGGGTGGGAGTGGTGCAGGGCAGAGTGAGATAAAGGGGAGGAGAAAATGGTACAACTGTAATAGCATAATCCATAAAATATACTTTACAAAAATAATTTACCAAAAAAAAGGTTATTATTGATAGGTACTTATTCATTGCCATTTTCCCCCTTGTGCCTGTGTTCCTCTGTCTCTCTCTGTCTCTCTCTCTATCTTCTTAAACAAGTCCCTTAGCATCTCCTGCAGTTCTGGTTTAGTGGAGGTGTAATCTTTTAGACTTATTTTGTCTTGGAAACTCCTTATTTCTCCTTCCATTTTAAATGAGAGCCTTGCTGAGTAGAGTAGTCTTGGTTGCAGTCCTTTGCTTTCCATTACTTGGAATATTGCTTGCCATTCCCTTCTGGCTTGTACTGTTTCTGTTGTGAAGTCAGTTGATAACCTTATTGGAGCTCCCTGGTATATTACTTCTTGTTTCTCCCTTGGCGCCTTTAAGATTTTCTTTTTGTCTTTATATTTTGCCATTTTAATTATAATGTGTCTTGGAGTGGGCCTTGTTGGGTTCATCTTGATTAGGAACCTCTGTGCTTCCTGGACTTGGGTGATTTTTTTCCCTCATCAAGTCAGGGAAGTTTTCTGTCATAACTTTTTGCAAACAGGTTTTCTATTACTTGCTCTGCTTCTTCTCCTTCAGGTTTTCCTATAATATAGAAATTCTTATATTTTATGTTCTTCTGCAGTTCCCTTAAACCCTCTTCATTCTTTTTGAGTCTATTTTCATTTTGTTGCTCCTTTGGGAGTTTTTTCTACCTTGTCCTCTAGCTGGCTGATTCAATCCTCTGCTTCATCTAGCCTGCTTTTAATCCCTTCTACTGTGTTCTTCATTACAGATATAGTATTCTTCATTTCCTCCTGGCTCTTATTGATAGTTTCTATGTCCTTTTTCATGTTGGTGTAATTCAGAGTAAGTTCTTTATAACTTCCCTGGGGTTCTTTGTAGTTCTCACTGAGCTCCTTGATCATCATTATAACCATTATTTAGAACTCAGTGTCTGATAATTTGTTTGCCTCAATTTCATTTAGCATTTTTTTCTGAAGATTACTCCTTTCTTTTTGATTGGCAGTTGTTTCTTTGTCTCCCCATTTTAGTGACTCTTCTTGTTTGTTTCTTTGTATTAGGTTGATCTTCTTTGACTTTCTGACTTCATGATGTGATCTTCTGTGGTAGGAGGACTCTGGGGCTCAGTGAGGTAGTCTCCTTGATCTCCTGAGCTTGATGCTCTTGGAATACGCTTTACATCATTTATGTGTGCTGTCTGGTTGTAATTGGGTTTTGGTTGTTGTTGGGTTATTTTTTGGTGGGTCCTTCACTCCAGCTGGCTGACTGACAGTCACCACCCACCATGTCTTGTATGTATAGGTGCTGTCAGAATAAAATGAAACATCCCAGGAAACAAACCCATACCCACAAAAATAATGCCCACCCACAACCACACTATCAACAGCAATTGAACCAATATTAATAAAGGTATAAAGAGATTCAGACTATTATTAAAAAGGAAAAATGACAATGAGATAATTTACTGAAAGAAAAATGATTTTGAGAGGGTAGAGGGAGGAGAAATAATAAGAGTACGGAATAGAAACAAAGTGAAGAGAAAGAGAAATAAAAATTTACATTGTAAATAAAAAAGGGAGGGAAGAAGGCAGAATGGAGTAACAGTAGGGAGGTGTATAGTATTAGATTTAAACAAAAATTTAAAGAATATATAGTGAAAAAAAATAGGAACCAAATTGGAGAAAAAGATCCATCACAGCAATATGGGCCCTTTCAGAGCTTTTTCTTCTTTCCCCTGTAGAAATGTGCCCAGCAGGATGCTCCTGAGCCTGGCCTCACTGATCTGCAGAGCCTATAATCCCCACCCTGCATGCCCTGTTTGCTTTGTTTTCTGTACTCTTTATAACCCTGTACTGGGAAATCATATGTTGTGGGGACTTCACTAGTAGACTGCTCCCAGTGCACATATTAAGTCCTAATAAACTCATGTCTTTTACAGCCAGTGTTTAGGGTTATATCTGTAGAATCAGCAAGCAATACTCAGCTGTTTGCATAACACACACTACTCAGAACGACACACAATTTAAAACTTACAAATTGTTTATTTCTGGAATTTCCCATTTAATATTTTCAGACTGTGGTTGACCATGGGTAACTGGAACCACAGAAAGTGCAATCAAAGATGAGGAGACCACTGTACTCATTTCAAAGGCCACTGTGAAGATTAAATGAGATCATTTGTATAGCATATCAGCATAGTATCTGGCATATAGTAAAGGTTTAATCAATGTGATTATGATTATTATTTGCTGTATACCTGGGGAATATAGAAGCAAACCTTTGCTCCAATTTAGAGGTTTATATTCAGCTATTTCTTACAGCCAACAGCAGTTATAGGCCCCTTCCTGGATCTGTACTATCCCAAACTTACTATGGCTGCATCTTCAGGTCAGGCCCTAAGGCTGCCATTACCCATGTAAAACACAACATTCGATAACCTTTCAAATCACAGTAAAACATCCTAAGGTTAAAGGAGTTAGCTGAGTATTATGGAAAAAGCTATATAAAAGAGCTACTATGGGGTCATGCAGAGAGGAATGCAGGCCAAAATTTTGAAGAAGCCACCGATAAAAACCTCTGTGCCCAAATTATATGTCTAGGTCATGGCTCTGGTTCAAGGTATTGGAGCAACTGTCTTTTTCAGATTGCTTAACATTTAAGGGCATGGTGACTGATTGTGTTAGTGGCAGAAAAATGGCAACAGGTGTTAACCTTGGTTCAGCAATCTCAGTTCTTGAGTTCTGGCTAAGAGAAGAATTGAGAGCCAAGATTCAAATTATGAAAGAAAGTTTATTTAGAAAGTCACAGAGGTAAAAAGAAGTGAGCCATAGAAAAAGTGAACTGAGGAAACAAGTTATAGCTAAAGAAAGGCTCTTGGAGCTTAGGGAAGAGAGACCTTGAGAGACAAAAGAGGGAGGAGAGGTAGGTGTGCTGGGGAAGGGAGAGAGAGAGAGAGAGAGAGAGAGAGAGAGAGAGAGAGAGAGAGAGAGA
>CM052540.1:80897216-80941465 GCA_028533065.1 Trachops cirrhosus | reverse complement strand
GGAAGGAAGGAACCAAGCAGACGATGGAAGGAAGAAGAGATAAATTTGGAAAGCAAGGGAGCAGGGTCAAGACCAGGGTGACAGAAAGAGAAGCATAAAGAATTGATAGATCAAAAAACAATAGGAATTAAAAGATGAAAGGTTACTTTAAAATAATTAAAAGAAAACAAAAACAAAACAAACACACAAAAAACAAACAAAACAAAACAAAACAAAAAACACCTGTTGTTGGTTTCAAACTGGCCAAACCGGTTTTCTAGCTGGCTTCAGCACACTGAGGGGTGACTGGAGACAGTTTTTCTCTGTTACCGTTCAGGACTCAGTCAGCCTCTGGCGTACTGTTCATAGTGTAGGCATGCACGTTCTCCCCCAAACCCGTCTGTTGCTTCCCGGAAGGGATCTGTTTGTGGGGGCTGGGTGCAACTATGTGCGTCCTTGGGAGTTCACTGCTGTTTGTTCCGATGTCCCGTGGAGCGTCCCGGGTTCACGGGTGCACACTCTCTGGATCCCGAGGGGTCCCCACTTCCCCCAAATTCACAGCCTGGGCCTCATAGGTCCCAGGGAGCGCCCGCGCCTTTCCCTTTTTCAATGCTGTGGTTTCAGAGACTTTCACCAAACCACACTCTCTCTGCGTTGGTGGAGCGGTCATAGAGGCGGGTGCCTTTGGATGCACCAGGTGGGTTGCACACTTTCACCAGGGCTTTGCGTGGGTGCTTACAGACCCTGTGTGGTTGCCTCTTTGTCCTCACTCCTGTCTCACTCCTCTCTCTGTGCCCTGCGGTAAACTGGCCTCCCCCGGTGCTGCCCAGTCCTTGTTTGGCCAGGGAGGGAGTGGATGACTCAGCTTTCTCCCGGGAGCCCAGCGGCCGACCCTGGCACGCCGGGCCTGGAGCTGCAACCTCCCTGGTCCCCTCGCTGATCCACGTAGTCTCCTCACCCTCGGGTTTTTCAATGTCCGCTACAATTTGCGATCTCCTATTTTCATTTATGTTGTGATAATGTTGGCTCTTTGCTCTGTTCCTACCTAGAATGACTAGGATTTTTTTCCTGGTTGTGGGAGAGTAGAATCTGCTGCGTCCTACCACGCCGCCATCTTGGAAATCCACCTCCAGGGGTTAATTCTTAATGGAGTGGTCATACAAGGGTTTGTAGTTTTGCCCATTGCTAGGTACCTGGGGCTCTGCCCAGAAACCATCTGCACCTGGCCCATCCTTCCTACTCTGCTCTTGCCCATCTAATTTCCTACTACAACTGGATTGGGGGTGAGAGCAAAATGACCTCCAGGTTTTTGCCTGACTGCCTATATCCATAGGTGCCACCAGCTGACATTTTGAGAAGAAGAGCAGATTTAAAGGGAGAAGAGACTTAAGTGTTTGAAGAGTGTTGAGGTAGAAATATCTAGAAGGCAATTGACAATGAAGGAGGTGACAATGGCAGCTGAGGGCAAGAATGAGAAAGCCCAGAAGTATGAAGTAGAGTAAGCAGAGGGCTTTGGAGAAAACCATGAAGAATGGCCATTTGAAGAAGGAAACTGGAGGAAGGGGAGCCAGCAAAGAAGAGCGAGAAGGAAGATAAATCGGAGAAATAAAGGCAAAACCAGGGATAGCCGTGATACCACCACTATCTCAAGGGGAATTTTGCATGACTGGAAATGCACTTCACTGTCATTTTTATTTGTAAAATTGAATTACAGTTCACATATTATATTAAGTTTATTTTATGTATACAACATAGTGATTTGATATTTTTATACATTATGAAATGCTCACCACAATGAGTCTAGTTACCACCATCTGTCACCATACAAATATTAGAATCAGTTTGAATTTCAATAAGTCAAACAACCTAAATATCCATCCACAGGGGACTTGCCAAATGAATAATGGCACATCCTTTGGTGGAATATATCAACTGTTAAAACAAACAGGGAGAGCAATAAGGACTGATGACCAAAGATATTTGCAGTGAAAAATGTCAGAATCATAATAGAATAGGAGGTGCTCTCATTTATGTAAAAATGGATACAGGTGGCTTTGGAGCCAGACTGCATTGGCTTAAATCCCAGCTCTCCAGCTTTCTGGCTATGTAACTGGGAGGAAAGTGACCCATGCCTCAGTTTCCTCAGAGGTTACCTTCACAGGGTTATGAAGGGTGTGAAAGAGATTCACTTTCCCCTTTTATTTTTTGAGCCATAAAGCCATAAGCATGCATTACCATATTTTTTAAAAATAAAAATTTAACCAAAGAAGATATACGAGTAGCAAACAAGCACATGGAAAAGATGCTCCAATTCATCATCATTAGGGAAATTTGCTCTAAAATCACAATGAGATACCACCTCTGGTCTATTAATAGGACTAAAATTATAAGGACTAACAGTAGAAAGTGCACCAAGCCTATATTGTTTTGACAGCTCATTCATGTGAAAGAAAATGAGACCTTTCTTCCCCCTGCTTTCATAGATCAAACTCACCAGGGGATTCTAATTGGCGCTGTGTGGGTCACATGTCCAGCTTTGAATGAATCACTGTGATGCTGGTGGTGATGTGGGGCAACTGAAACTCTCATTCATCCCAGTGGGAATGTAAAAATGGTAGAGCCGCTTTGAAAAACAAGTCGGCAGTTTCTTATACATCCCCACAGTATCCCAGCAATTCTTCTCCCAAGATTTACCCAAGAGAAATAAAAAAACTTAGGTTCACAAAAAGACTTGTACCTGGGTGTTTTTAACAGCTATTTTCAAAATAGCTCAAAACTGAAAACAACCCAAAAGTTCATCAACCTGGGAATAGATAAATAAACTGTGGTATAGCCACATAATGGTGTAAAAATGATTGAAGTATAGTCACAACAACAGTGATGAAGCTTAAAAATCATTGCATGAAGTAAAGGAATCCAGAAACAAAAACCCAAGTACTATATGATTCCATTTATATAAAATTTGAGGAAAGGCAAAATTATAGTGATAGAAAGCAGATTATTGGTTGCCAGGGAGGGGGACGGGAAGGGATTGCCTGAAAAGAGGCACAAGGGAGCTTTTTGGAGTGATGGAAATACTCTAGATTATGGTCATGGTAATGATGGTTACATGACTGATTATGTTTGTCAAAACTCGAATTAGATACATAAAATTTTGAATTCTATTTAAAAAGCTGGATTAAAAAAAAACAGGTACCCTGAGTGGTGTGGCTCAGTTGGCTGGTCATCCTCTCTTAAAGCAAAAGGTTGCCAGTTTGATTCCTGGTCAGGGCACATGCCTGGATTGTGAGTTTGGTCCCCAGTTGGGACATTTACAAGAGGCTGCCAATTGATGTTTCTCTCTTACATTGATGTTTCCTTCCCTCTTTTTTTCCCTCACTTCCCCTCTCTATAAAAATTAATAACTAAATAAATCTTGAAAAAAAAACAGGCTTAGTTTAACAACCACATTTTTTAAAAATATCCTTAACAGAGGATATGTTTTATTGATTTTAGAGAGGAAAGGGGGAAAAAGAGAGAGGGACAGAGAGAGAAACACTGATCAGTTGCCTCCCTGTATACACTCTGACCAAGGATTGAACACATAACCTAGGTATGTGTCCTAACCAGGAATTAAACCTGCAACCTTATGGTATATGGGATAACACTCTAACCAACTGAGCAACCTGACCAGGGCCAACCACAAAAATTTTTAAGAGGATGGACTGATCTTTAATGTTCAGTGACAAAAGGAAATTGAACAGGATAAGGATGGGAAGGGACTGTTTGTTTGGCTGCTTGTGTGGCAGACTTTGCTGGAGCATCTTGTTGGGGGAGGTATGGAGCTGGGTCCCAGACTGTAAGGAGTTGAAGAGGCAATGAGGAGTCAAGAAGTAGAGGCAGTGTCATCTTCTAAGAAATTCATTTGTACATAGATTATGAATAAACTTGACCCAACATTTCTGATTACAAAAGAAATGAAGATTAAAACAATACCACTGTGATCCATCTGATAGATTTAGTCTGTTAGTCTGGGTGGGCTTGGGTATAGGAAAGTTGTGTATAATCTTTGTTGAAAGAAATTTGAAATCAAAAGACTCCTCCTCCATAAAGTGTCAACTCTTTGACCTGGACACCCCACCCCCACTAGGAATTTTCCTAAGGAAATAGTTGAATAACTGGGTATAGGCAAAGGCATAAGGGTGTTAAATCAAGGTATCATTTATAATACAAACCAGTGGGGAAGAAACCCCTAAGTATCCAATAATAAAGGACTGAGGAAAATAATAATTTATTCATCCCAGAATATGATTGTAGCTTTTGTTAAAAAGATTTTATTTATTTTTATGAAGGGGGAAAGAAGGGAGAAAGAAAGGGAGAGGAACATTGATGCAAAAGAGAAACACCTACCAGGCTGCCTCCTGCAGGACCCCAAATGGGGACCTGGCCCAAAACCCAGGCATGTGCCCTGACCTGGAAATTGAACTGGCAACCTCTTGGTTTGTGGGACAATGCCTAGCCCATACAGCCACACCAGTCAGGGCTATGGTTGTAGCTTTTAAGATGTTTTGATCTACTCATGTATAATAATTTGGAAGAAGGGACTGGGTGAGTGGGAAATGAAGATGGGTGATTTGGGCTAAATATTCTTTTTACCTTTTGAATTTTAAGCAGTGTGAATCTATGACCTATCAAAAATTAAAATAAAAATTTTAATAAAATAAAAAATATAATCTAGAGTCATAATTACTAAAAATGAAAGGCTATTTATAGCAAAGTAGTGGGGACAGCAGATTTCAGGGCAGGGTGAGCATATTTCTGTAAAATTTAGACTTATATGGGTAAAGCATTGTGGGAGAAACAACACAATGTTAGCTATTGTTTTGCTGACCAAGGTCTTTTTTCCCTTTTTATATTTGTACTTCCTAATTTTTAAAGGAACAATTGATTAATGTAGGCCTTGTATAATTAAAAACCACATTTTTAGGACATTAGTGGAAAAACTGGTGAAGTTGAAGTTAGTCTGTAGTTTAGTTCATAGTATTGTAGCAATGTCAGTTTCTTAGTTTTGACCAATGTGCCTTGTCCCATAAAATGTTAACCTCAGGGAAAGCTGCATAAAGGGGATACAGGAACTCTGCACCATTTTTGTAACTCACCTGTAAGTCTAAAATGATTTCAAAATAAAAAAAAATTTTTAAGTTTTTAAAATAAGCTGATTTATTTTCAAAATACCACTTTTTAAATGATGGCATTGTAGACTATAGATAGAGGTGACCAAAAAATAAATGAAAACATGGTGGTGAATGGAGGAAGAAGTTAGGGTATGAATCAAGAGGGATTTGGGGGCAGGAGAGTCTTGACAGGCAGAAAACAGGCCAGGACAGTGGCAGAGGCTGAAGGCAGGCATGAAAGGAGCTATCATTGAACAGGGTGTCTGAGGCAGGTGGTGGGATGGGCCAAGGTGAGGGGGTGCCTCTTTCTCCAAGACTAGATGGGAAAGAGCAAAGACAAGAGGAGATACAATTAAAGTTTGACAGGAGAGTTTACACCAACCCACCTGGGATTTCTCAGGTAGGTCAGCACACCTGCTGAAGGTGAAAAGGATGTGGAGCTTGTGGATGACAGAGAAGACCTGGAAGCCAAATATGAGTCATACAACCTGATCACCATGAGACAGAAGTATTTCCCAATTACTCCAGGAGTTAAGTCACTCAGAATGTGTTAAAATCATAGAGGGCCTAGGCCTCTGACCCATACCTGCTCAGTGAGAAATTCCAGAAAGAGATTTGATAATCCTTATATTTAACAAGTGTCACAGACAGTTCTCCCTGGAGGGAGACTGGAGCAACACTGAAGTGGAGGATTGCTAAAACTTGGCTGTTCAGCAGCTTTGGCCTCACCTGGGAGTTTGTTAGAACGACATACCTCACTCCAGACCTAAGAAGTCAGCATCTGTGTTTTGAATTTGATCCCCAAGTGAGTCATGTGCACATTAAAGTCTGAGCAGTGTTACACGATGTTGCTGCCATTACCATAAATGTGTACAATGGCACAAAACCATGACTTTCCCCACTAGCAGGTGAGCCCACTAGCAGGAAGAGAGAAACTCCCATATGGACTGACTAGGGTTTGAAGGTGAAAGATGACAATGGTGGTGAGAGAGTGGTTGAAATGTTTGAACATGAGGTCTAGGATGGAAAGAAAGTAAGGGAGAGGGCTGATGAGTTGGGACTTTAGAGAAGACTGAGAGGGTCCTGAGATTTGGGTTGGGTCAAGAAGCAGGGATGGAGGAAGGACATAGTAGGAAAGGTGGAGGGATGGGAGGTGTGTCCATATCTAAAAGGTAGCCTTGGGAGTGGGTGGCTATAGAGGAATGGAGACAAAAGCTATTAGAATGGAAGAACTCAAGGAATTGTCTCCAGACTGAGCAGGTCATTTGCAATTCAAGTTCAGTTTGCTGAAGGTTAGAATCTCTGCTTGTTTGTTCAGCTACCATTCTCTAGAGATTCGTGTGATTTGGGCAGAACTCACCCTTATTAGGGATAAGTATGTGACATAGACATGGCCAACTATAGTACTCCATCCTCCAGCCACAGCGATTGGTTCAGAGTTGCACATGTGACCCAAGCAGGACCGATCAGAATCTCCAGGTGAGTTTGATCTATGAAAGCTGAGGGAAGAAGGATCTCTGGGGGAAGACCATCTTCCCACTGAATAGGAAAAGTGGTATAAGCATAAAGCCAAGGAAATCAGGGAAATGGGGAGAAGGATGGATGGAGCCCCAATGATTGACTGTACACCTGGGTCCACCCATGCCTAAAGCTAAATGCATCTGAACGTTTCATTTAAGTGAGTCAAAATATTCTCCCTCATCCCTTTGCCAAAGCCAGAGTGAGTTGGGGTATCTGCCATAATGGAAAAAAAGCACAAATACAAGAAGAAAACAGGGCACTGGCTCTGAGGCCTTCAGGGGATGCAAATGAGGGTCTTGGGTGACAGTGGGTGAGGTGGGCAAGTATGAACGGGGATGGTATGTCAGGTGCCAGGAGCTTCAAAGAAAGAGGACTATAAGAAATGACATGGAATCCTGCCAGGTGGCTTGGTTGATTACAGCATTGTGCCAATACACCAAGGTTGTAGGTTCGCTCGTCAAGGCACATGCAAAAAGCAACCAGTGAGCGCATAAATAAGTGGAACAACAAATAATTGTTTCTCTTCCTCTCTCTTTCTCTCAAATAAATAAATGACATGGAAGTGACAGAAAAGGTCAAGTGGCAGAAGAATGTCAAGTTTAACTTGAGAAACGCCTGCAGGCAAGGAAGCAGCCTCCACCAATAGCAAGCAGGGTTATCAGGACCAGGGCCTACCCATGGACTGGGCCTGGCCCTAAACAGTGTTGAACCCAGTTTGCCTCAAATCTGACCACAGATTGACCCCTGACCCTGACTATGGGCTGGGCCCTCCTCTGGCCATATAGACTGACCCTTGATTCAGGCCCCATGCCAAGCCCTGATTCTGTTCTTTTTCTCTTTTCAGACTCAGTGCAAAGCCTCTGGAGTAAGCTGGCCTGCTCAGGGCAACCTCAGTGTCAACATAAAAATGTCCAAATCTGTAGAAATTTTTTATAGAAGTTTATTTGAGCCAGAGGTTATGCTAGGAAGCACTATCTCAAGAGACTGAGAAAAATGCTTCCAAGAAATGACACTTTGCAGTTTCTTTTACACATTTGGAATTAAGGAGGGAACAGTAAGGATGATCACCTGAAGGTGGGAAAAAGTAAGGTACAGGGCAGCTAACATGGTTACATGCTCCCTCGAGGAGGGTTAGCCTCTGAGGGGTCTGAAAAGGAGGATGACTCTGGCCTTTCACAGGTGTACCTGGTGCACAAGAACAATGGACAGGGCTTGCTTAAGGCAAAGATAAACCTTTCACTGAAGACGTTATAGGCCTGGGGCGTGACTACCCACCATGACCTAGCCAGCTAGGAATTTATGACCAGATCACCCTAGGAGGTGACTTTCTGTAGAACTCCTTTTTGGTCCACAATAATCCCCCCTATTTTGTGAGCTGCATCCATCTCTCGTGAGGGCCTGGCACATTATTCCAAGATCTCAAGCCTTTTTCAGAAATCCAGACCCACAGTTCCATCTGGAGAATCAGCCAGTGACCCCCCAAATCCTCCTCTCATTTCTGACATGTCTGCCCCCGGGGTGAAGCAGTAATGAGGAGGACCTATGGGTTCCCAAGGTTTTCTGTAAACCTGTCAGCTTCCATAAACTATCTACCAAGGATGTAAGGGGTGGGCTGGTACTTGCCTGTCCACTCCCTAGACCTGCACTAAAATGGGCTCCCCTATTGTCCAGTTTAGCTATTTCTCAGGTGCCCAGCTCCAAGCCAGGAAATCTGAATCAACAACAGCAGAACTCAGGACCAGACCTTGAGGACCTTTAGGAGTTGCAAAGCCTGAGCTGCCTTTTTACAAAATAAAACTACAATAGTTTTTGTTTGTTTTTTATCAGTAAGTCCTAGAGGACATTTTTTTGGTGGTTCTCACAGTTCTTTGTAGCCGGAATTTGCCTCAAGGGCAGCAAAGAAGGAAAAGTCGTAATTGGCAGTGCTGGTCCAGTCTTAGCCCATTCAGTAACCTGTAGGCAGCCTGACTAATGTTTTCTAATAAAAAATACCCAAATTTATCAAAACAACAAAAACATAATGCTATAAAAGTCTACCAATGATCTTTTTTGAGTCAGGCACTTAGCTGAGCCCTAAGTATCTTCTTTATCATATTTAAAAAAAATATTTATTTACTTTTTAAATAAAGATTTTATTTATTTATTTTTAGAGAGAGGGGAAGGGAGGGAGAAAGAGAGGGAGAGAAACATGACGTGTGAGAGATACATCGACTGGTTGCCAACTGGGGACCTGGCCTGCAACCCAGACATGTGCCCTGTTTGGAATCAAACCAGCATCCTTTCAGTTTGCAGGCTGGCACTCAATCCACTGAGCCACACTAGTCAGAGCTTCCTTATAACATTTTATCCTCAAAACCAATCTTATGCAGTAGAAATTATTATTAGCCCCTGCTTTACAGATGAGGAAACAGGAACAGATTGGTTAAGTAACTTGTCCAAAGTCATAGAGCTGAAAAGTTTTGTGACCTGGATTTAAACCAGGTTCCATAACTAGGTAGTCTGACTTCAGAGTTTAAAGATAATTATTGGATAAGCAGGTGCTAGGATGAATAGGTGGACATGTGAATGGCCACGTAAATGGATTAATACAGTGATGATGGATGGATGGGTGAGTGGAGGTAGTGAAGGAAGCAGAAATTTATCCTGGGGCTGGTGGGAAGCTGGCGATGGACTGGCTATAGTAGGTGGGCATGGATAGCTAGCCTCGTTGTCTCTCCAAAACTCCCTCTGCTTTCTTCCCTTTCTCATGTTCTTACTTGAATCACTGTCATATTCCTGAGCTGGGGGATCCTCTGAGCTTGAGTGAGTTCCCTCATCTATGAAAAGATAACCCAGCAGCTTTATCAAAAGGCTCTCTTGGTGGAATAATGGCTGGTTTTTATTTTCTCTGTGATTTCTGAAATTTTCCATAGCAGGTTTCTATGATTTGTGCTGACCTGTAGTGGCCCTTTGGCAATCACTCCTTACTACCCTCTCTTTCAAAGTAGATTTTTGCAGGCAAGACTGCAAAAATATCACAGAATGCAGGCCTGGCCAACCATACTGTTTTATCCCCTTCGTGACTGTGATCAGTTCAAGAAAAGCCCCATGGCCCAAGTATGTTTTATGGAAGCCCATTGGTTCATTTTGGTTTTTAGAACAGTCGTGAGAGAGAATCTTGCTTCCTTTTGAGGTGAGAAGAAATGGGACACATGTCTGGGGCTCGCAATATGAGTTAAGTTTTGGCATTTTCAGACAAGATTCCTAACACAGTATCTATTACTTTTGTATAAAAATAAATGTGTATTTTTAATAATGTTATTTAAAAAGACAAAAAGCAACTGTCAGATTCCTGAGTCCATGAAGTTAGTTACATCATAGAATTTGTCAGACACCTGCAGGTCTGGTCAGAGATATGTACAGACATGACTGGGAAGTTTCCTTCAAGAGGGTTTCTGAGGGAGGGTGAAAGAGGGGTTTAACAATCAGCTTTGTTTCACCTCCTCTTTCTGCTCCTTCTAGCTTCCAACTGGGCACAATGAGACACCTTCATTGTGCAGCCTGCAATTAAAGCTTGAATCTCAGGAATCTGGCTGATCCAGGTCCTTCTCCACCCTGGGCTGGTCCTGACTCAGGAGAGAAGCAGTTGGAACTGTTCCTCAGCTGGCTGGTTGAGCAGTGATGGCCGTGTGGGCCAGAGCTAGGCCTGGCTAGGGACCTTCCCAGGGCACCCATCCTGGGGGATGTCTCGCTGGCCATCTCTGAGGTGGCCTCAGTGAATGGGGGTAGGGACAGAGCCAATAAGATATTTGCCTCTCAGGGGCATTCCCTGGACCACCTAATTGCATTTAGGATGCTATTAACATCTACTCTACCCTTATCTTACCAACTACTCATCACTTTCTTTTCTGAGTTTTAAATTGTACAAAACCATGCTCTTTAGAGGAGTTCATAAACACATATGTGTGGTTTAAAAAGACAGGAAAGCAAACCCCCATGTTTGTGCCCCCACTTAAGATGAGAACTAAACCATTGCCAGCTAGTTCTTCACCAGCCCAGCCATGTGCCTCTGAGCACCCCTCCTCCCGCCCTCAGGGGTTTCCTGGCCTCCACCATCAGTGCAGCTTACTTGTTTTTTTAGTTTTATTTCTCATTTTTTTTTAGGTCAACTCACTCTTTTTATTCAAACAAATTTATTTATTTTTTGAGTTTTTTATTGTGGTAGAATTCATATAACATAAAGTTAGCCATTTTAAAGTGTTCAGTTCAGTGGCATTTAGTACATTCACCTCTATTTAGTGCCAACACATCTTCATTATCCCCATAGGACACCTCTTACCCATTAAGCCACTATTCCCCCTTCTTCCTGACCCATAGCAACTACTAATCTACTTTTTGTGTTTATTAGATTTACTTATTGGGAGTTTTCATAGCAATGAAATCATTCAATATGTGGCTTCTATCACATAGCATAATGGTTTTAAATAGTGATGGGAGGGTCAGAGCTGGGGGACAAGGAGACCCATGAAAAGGAGGGGAGCCCTGTGGGTGCTGCTTCATCTTATGTCCAGGCTCCTTCTTGTGCTCCAGCTGCTACTTAACCACAGAGGTCCCAGGGTCTCCATCCTGTCTCCTCCTCTTTGACCTGCTTGTCCTCCACAGTAACCTCATCCACCTCCCTGATGGCACCTGAATGGCTCTGTCCAGCCCAGAGCTCCCTCCTGAGTTTCAACCCAGGAAAGGTTAGCACATTTATCAGCTATCTCCCTTTGGGGTGTGGGCTTGCAGGGGACATGTTGAGTTTGAGGTGTCTCTATTATCAGGAACATGTTGTGTGGGCTGTGGGGACACTTGGCTCTGGGACTCAGGGACCTGGGAAGGGGGTCAGAGAACCAGCGAGGATCGAGGCTCAGAGAGTCTGAGAAGAACAAGGGTATGTCAAGAACAAACATAACTACAACCTAGAAAGGGAGCCATTGTTCCTTGCAGTCAGTAACTCCTGGCCATGGTGGCTGCTTATCCAAGGTGTCTGGGAATGAAGAGGTTCTCCCCACCTCCACCTCTGTCCTGGCACAAGAGGACCCTTTGGCCGGGCAAAATGGACCTGAAGCCAAACAGGACAGAAAGAGACTTCTTTGGGGGCAGGTGGACTTGGCCTCTCAGGAAAATTTCCATCCATTCTGCACAGTGGTTAAGCACACAAGTGGTGGGGCCAAGAGGAGAACTCTCTGGGCCTCAATTTCCTTATTTGCAAGAATACCTGCACCATGGCAATTCCACAAGTGGATGTATGTGATGTGTTTAGCAGACTTCCTGGCAATAGTAAATGCTCAATAAATATTAGCCATTATTATGATTGTTATTATTTTTATTAGTTCCATAAACTTTTCCTAAATGCCTTCACTGTACTTAGTCCTGTCCGGTCTGGGGACAAAAAGGTAAGACAAAATTCCTGCTCTCAAAGAGTTCACCATTTAGTGTGAGACAGACAAATGGATGAAAAATTGTATCGGGCATGAAAGTTCCATAATGGAGGGAACACCACCTTCTTGGGGCCCATAAAGGTATGAGTAGACTTTACAGAGGTGGTGACATTTGTACCTGGCCTGGGAGCATGAGTGAAGGAGGAGAGAGGGCAGCATTTAGCACTGCAGGGGCATAAGCCCTGAGGTCAGGTGCTATGCAGGAAGGAGATGGCTGGAGCCATGGGATCTGCATGCACATGTCCTGTAGCCGTTGGCTCCAGATGCTCATGGCTTCACCTTGGACAAAGTCAGCAGCAACCCATCCTTGCTGGAAACATTCCTACCTGTGACATGCTGATGCCAGGGATCTGTTGTGGGGAAGGAGGAGGAAGCTCCCTTTGGGAAGTGTCTAGGCAGGCATCCACTGCAAGTTCCCTGTCTGCACTGGCTGCAGTCACCCCAGCCTGGCATGGATGGCAGCCAGGATGGCGCCCTATGTAACCTGAAGCTTGCCTGCATCAGGCCTGGCTTCTGATACCGCTCCTCAGGGAGCTCCAGACAGGCTGGGGTCATGGTGACCTCTTCCCTTCTGGCTGCCATGCCTCCTTGCAGTACCCCATCCCTTGAGGTTCTGTGGAACCAGCACATTGGACAGAGATGACTGTTGCTGCCACAAGCCTGGGACCAGGTTGGACCAGGCAGGGTCCCACTGCCCCTGCTCTTTCACCAACATTCTTGCCTCCATTAGCAGCCAACCCTGTTTGGGAAGCAGTCCTGAAATGCAGGCCATGGGTGGAGGAGTTCCTTTTGCCCCATAACCAGGTGTCTGGTATTCCCCTCCTCTAACTGGAACTGACTCACACCTCACCCTTAAAAGGTGCAGAAACTGATTGGATGCAAAATGATAGAGTGATAACATGCCCAGGCTCTGGAGTCAGACTGCCTGGAGTCAGTCCCAGCTCTGCAACTTCCTACCTGTGTCACCTTGAGTAAATTAAGCTTTTTGTGCCTCAGATTCTACATCCATAAAATGAGATTTTCATACTTAATGTGCTAATCCAGGGCTGGTAGATTTTTTTTTTTGTAAAGGGCCAGAGAGTAAATATTTTAGACTTTGAGGGCCATCAGCTCTTTATTACAGCCACTTACCCTATGCTTTATAGCACAGATGCAGCTGCAGACACTATGTAAATGGAGAAGCATTGCTGTGTTCCAATAAAATTTTATTCATAGACACTGAAATTTGAATCTCGTAGAATTTACATGAGTCACAAATGTTCTTCTGATATTTTTTAATCATTGAGAAGTGGAGTGAAAAAAACCCATTCTTAGGTCACAAACCAAAACAGGATTTGGCCTGAGGGTCATAGTTTGCCATCCCGAACACTAAACTCTGTAAGAGCTTAGGACAGCACCCAGTACATGGTTCTTGTGCTGACATTGAACACCTACTCTGTGCTTACTACATTAGCTATTTTCATGTTGGAGGGTGTGACTATGGGACTGAGTGGGCTGTCTTGTGTGGTTAGCTTGTCAGTGGAAGAGTCTGTATTAGAGGAAGAGCAGTTTGTCAGAATATATCCTTTACGCCTTGGGCTACCACTGTAGAGGCGTGTCCAGCAAAGTCCTTTAACTAGCTCCTCTCTGCTTGGGAAAAGGGCCCAAAGCACTGGCTTAGCTGCCCAGAACATGGACCCACCTCCCCTCCCAGAATGAAAGCCTCCTGTCTCATCCCCAGGCCTCCCCTGCAGCACATTTTCTCTCCTACTCACTGTGAGGACCTCAGGCCAGGTCCCAGCCTGAGGGCACAGAGGAGACATTGCCCCTGTGTCAGTGACTAAAGACAGTTCATTCACAAACTGCTCCAGTGGGGTTGGAGTTTCCTCCTATTCTAGCACCAGCCAGCACTGCCAGGCCTTCAACCTAGGGTCCTGTCCTTGGGCCCCAGCCTGACTGGAGGCTTTGGAGCCTTTCCCAAGTTCTGGTCAAGAACTCTATCAGGCACCACTTCCTGGACCCCATCTCTCTCTGAGCACATGGGCTAAGGGTTTGCGCTGTGGGACCTGTCTCATCGGGATGGCTCTGAGTGTTGGTGGGCAGGGCCCAGCAGGTCTCCTGCACATGCTCAGGCCCCATCTTGTTGTTTAAAGCAGACTTATAGTCAATGTCTCTGAAAAGGCAGAGTGGGTGCAGAGGGTCACCTCTGTGTGCAGGAGATAGCGTCCAAGTTCTCAGCCCATGGTTGGTGGTCCTGGATAGATCTCTCTTCCTCATCCTGCCTCAGGACTCAGCTGGCACCTGGGTGTCTGTAAGTTGGTTGGAGAAGGCCCTCTCCAAGCGCAAGGTATTGTATCTGGGGGGTGGTGTGCCAGGCACTTGAGCCCCTGGGGCTGGAGGCAAGCACAATGCGGAGGTGAAAGTGGGCAGGTCATCGTCTATATCCAGGACTGGGTTGTCCTGGCCCCGAAGGCTTGGAGGGACCTCAGGGCAGGTGGGTGCCTGCCTATGGGCCCACCACCTCTTGGCTTTCTGCCACTGGTGGCGGGCAATGATAGAGAGAGAGTCAATGAAGAAGACCTCAATAATCTCAATGATGCAGACTACAGAGCAGCTCATCCACAGGCCCAACTGGCCACCAAAATTGGACAGAAGCATCTCGACCTGTAAGAAAGGCCAAACCACACCATCAAGACAAACTCACCCAAGTTGGCCTCATGTAGGGACCCCAGTTCCCAAGAGAAAACTGGCTAGCCCTGGCCCTGAATAGGTTTGAAGGAAGGAGTGGGCAGCCTTCCTGTCCCTCTTCCTCTGCCTGCATTGATCCAAGGCCTGGCTGGCCTATGGTGTCCCTACTAGCTCAGCTGGACCCCTGTGATCTGACTCTGCTCCCTGAGGCCTGGCAGATGGGCACCCTCACAGACCCAGGACAAATACCAGGAGGGAGCTACTCACACTGTTGGCGGGGCTTTCCATGATGGATCTCTGGTTCAGGTCTTTGTAGAATATCAAGAGCTTGGCCAAGTCTGTCCTGCAGAAATTCCAACAGGCAGGGCCAAGGTGAGCTGGGCACCTTTGCATTTTACCAGGTGACCAACTCTTCAGTACAGCTACCTCCTTCCTGACTAGCCTGCAGCATGACCCAGGCTTTGAGCTCCACAGGAATCTCAGACCCTGGTCCACAGGGCTCCTTCTGCATATTTATGCCTAGGGTACATCTTCAGAGCACATCTTCAGAGCACATCTCCAGCCTGGGCCTGGTTGTTTAGACCATTCATTAATCAAAAACCATTTCCCAACCTCCTGACTAAGTCAGTCCACCCAGGTAGACTCTCATAGCACCCTGTTCTTTGTGAAGCTTTGACATTTGTGATTATTTGATTGCAATCTCAGGAGATAGGCAGGTAATGTAAATGAGTGAGGTAGGCTGGGTATAAGGTAATAATGATAATAACCATTATAGCAGCTAATATTTTTCGGGCACTTCCTGTGTTGCTAAGCAGTATTCCAAGAACCTTGTGTGAATTAACTCATTTAATTCTCATAACCTTATGAAGTAGGCTGTTTTAATCATCCCCATTTTATAGATGTGGAAACTAAGACATGAATCGGTAGGCAACTGATGACACAGTCAAGATGACACAGTTTGCCCTGACTGCTGTAGCTCAGTCGGTTGGGCATCATCCCATAGAGAGAAGTGTTGCCAGTTGGATTCCCAGTCAGGGTACATGCCTGGGTTGTGGGTTCAGTACCTGGTCAGGGCCTGTGTGGGAGGAAACTGATCAATGTTTCTTTCTCACACTGATTTTCTCTCCCTCTCTTTCTCCCTTCCTTCCCTCTAAATAAATAAATAAATAAATAAATAAATAAGTTTTTAAAAAAGTAAAAACAACATAGCTCATAATTGGCAGAGTCGGTGTTCAAACCTATGGAGATCTGATTTCAAAGTTCATGTTCTTAACTGTTGTACTGGATTGCCTCCTGATAGGACTGTGGCAAGCTGGAAAGTTCAAAGTTCTTCTGCATTCCAGAAGAGCAGCTATTACTAAGCTCTTTGGTGCCATGCAAGAACGAAGGTTTGCTGTTGCCAGAACTTTTGACTTTTCAAGAAAAGCTGGAAGTAATGGGTTACTTTTATGGAGCTAGATCTAGCCTCAGGAGTCATCAATTTGCAATGTTTGGCCTAAGTCTATCTTTATCACTGGATTATAAGCATCTTGCGGGGGCAGGGGTTGTGTCTGTTCATCATCATTGTACGCAGCACTCACAAAGGTCCTGGCACAAAATATTTAGTACATGTTGGAGGCCAGACTGGCTCCTGCTGGGCTAGGCCTGGTGCTGGGAACTATTGAGATGGAATGACCCACAGCGATTTGAGTTCACATGCAAACCCTGCCACCTAACCTTTGTTTCCATCTACTGAGGTCCCTGAAAAGTCGCCTGGCTGATTTTTGCTAAAGTCTCCTTGTAAGTGAATTTCAATGTGGAAAATTCAAGTGAAATTAGATGTGCAGTATTTTTCCAATTAGGTCAAGATATATCAGGAAGTCATGAAATAAATTTACTGGGCCATGACCCGTGCCTTTCACCAAGTGAAATGGAATAGAGTATCAGATTGCAACCAAAGAGATATTCAAAATTTTTAGGAACTGATATGAGTACTAATTGTTCTGAACTGTGCTCTAAGCAATTGGAATGAGCATAAGCAATTGGTTTGGCTTTACTAGTAGGCATCATCCGAAAACCTGCCTGAATGCTGTTTCATGAGCCTTACATCTCGGTTACATATTCGATGGGCCACAATGGAAAAGTATTTTTATACTGTGCATCGTGGTCAAAGCATTTGAGAGCCCCAGGCTTAGAGCAGGGCCTGGCTCATGATAAAAGCTCAATAAATATCTGTTGGGTAAAGGAATGAGTGAATGAAAAGGAGAAGGTCTGGCAATGACAAAGCAAGTGAGGAGGCAAGTGAGGAGGCAGAGGCAGAGGAAACAGGGTGGAGGTCAACTTACTTATTGAGCTTTCTCTTTATTTGCTGGCCTTGGTCCCAGGTAAGGACTCGCAGCAGCCACTTCTGTGACAGAGAAAGAAAGTGCGGTCTGGGGAATACCCCCAAGCTGGGCTTCCCCTCCCTTTTGCCCCCTCCCACCATTACCCACAGTGCCAGAGGATACAACCGGGCATCAGGCTTCAGGCTGAGGAGCTCGAGGGGGAAGAGAGGGGAGAAGAACTGACCTCAGAAACCACAGACGGCCACTGTGCCAGGCTGGTGGTCAGTGTCCACTCCTTGAAGCTAAGGGAGGAGGGCACAGAGTGAGTATGGCTGGCCTAGGCCAGCCTAGCCCTGCTCATTTCATTCCCCCAGAGCACTCACCTGCAGGCTTCCCGGCACACGGACTGGCAGCCCAGCTGTTCCCGGACAAAAGCCTGGTGCAGTTCATAGTAGCAGTACACTGAGCAACAAGGCAGAAGGCAGTATAAGCATTAGGGCCATAGAGCCCTTCCTGGGGGTCCCCAGTGGTACCCCCATGGTCTCCTGGTAATTTTTCCTGCTACTCTCTACAAACCCTGCTTCCCGGAAACAAATGCTGCTTTGTGATGTTGCAGTGCTTAGGGACATGAGATGAGGGGGTTGGCAACCCTTGATTTGGGCTCTGTTACTCCCTAGCTGTGTGACTTTGGGCACATTGCTTAACCTTTCTGAGCCTCTATGAAAGAATACTATCAATAGTTCTTGTCTCCTGGAGTTGACAGAGGTGCTCAAGCTGTTAGCACAGGCTGGGCTGTAGCATTTGGTCCCTAATTTGAAAGTATCTTTCAAGCCAGGCTGGATGACAGCAGTAAAACTCTGGGTAACATCTCTCTACCAATACCTTCCTCAGAAAAAAGGCCATTGAGGCAGGGGTCTGGGGGCACCTGAGCACAGGCTGGTGCAGGGGTGGGGCTGACCCAGCTGATAGGCTGTGCAAGGTTAGGGTGGGTCTCACTCACTCCAGTTGGGGTGCTGCTGGTAGTTACAGTAATTGGCTGCTGGAGGTAGAGGCTGGCTGTACTGGGCACACCCACACATTTCCACCATCTTAGTCTGGAAGCATGAGTGGAGGCAGATCTGAAAAAGGAGACCAGTGATTCCCTTAACCCCCTTGCACACGGAGACCAAGGAGCCCCTGCCCACATGGGCCTCATCCAGAGGGCCAGCCTCCCTCTGGCCTTGGAAGACCACATAAATGTGCTCCTCAGGTCACAGTCAGTTGGGCCAGGGATGTCCCCTGACTCCAAAGAGACAAAACTAGAAAATGTATTGAGAATTTAGACTAACAGAGAAGTGAAGATCAGGCTCAGCTGAAGCTGGAGCTGGGATGGCTATTTCCCATCATGCGAGCACCAAGCCAAGAGATAAATGGAAAATAGGAGCAGATGCCAGGAAGCAGAGGGGAACACAGTCCCAGCTTTCCCATCCTCAGGTCCAAGCCCTGCATGCTGGGTCCTTGGAGGTCAGAAGCTACCACAACATCCACGAAATTTATAGCATAAAAGTTAGTGGCAGGGGCTCTGAAGGAAGGTTACTCAAGTTCAAATGCCACCTCCTAGCTGTGTGACCTCAGGCAAGTTACTTAACCTCTCTGGTGCTTTGGCTTCGTCATCTTTGAGCATGGAATGAATTGATATATGTAAAGTATGTGTACATGGTAGCCTCTCATTAGATAATATCCAGGAGTGTCTTTCAAATGAGCTGAAATTTTTTACTTTTATTTTTGGTTGTTTGGTTTTTTGGTCTTGAAACCAGTTTGATTATATTTCTCTTTCTCACAAGCAGACATTCTCTAACAGTCTCCTTTCACTTAGTGTCTCCACCACTTCTTAGCTCAGCTCTGATGTAAGCAAGAGGACTCAGTGCAGAGAGCTGTCTGGTTCTTTTATACTGCTGGGATAATTTTTGTTGACTCTATGGGTACCCCCATGGCAGTAAACTGCAGACTCTGAGAATGTGAGACAAAGCATAGGAGATGATCAGATTCAAGGTCTGAAAACTCAAATGCTGATAGGAGCTTATAATGTAGATCATGTACTAGGGGCTTGTGCAGACTGTGGGGAACCACAGAACACATGCCTTATCCACACCCACTATTTATTCTGCAGGAATAGAACCCCAATCTTGTTTTTGAGGGGAATCTGGGAATTTTGGTTTTCTTATGAAATTCCCTGACTTTTAAACATCGTCCAGGCCAGAAAAACCAGGTGTGCAGCCTGGAACAGGTCTTGGGGCTGCCAATTAGCAGCCTCTGATCCAATCCAACCTCTCCTGTGGTTGTTGCAGATGGCACAACTTGCCCAAGGCCACTAGCAAATGAGGGGCACAAGTGGGCCTGGAGGCCAAGTTCAAGACCCCTTGGCCATTGCCTCTCTCAGACTGTCGTCCCTTACTCGCCAAGACCCTTTATAGGAAGTGAGCCTGACTCAGCTGTACATTGTGTTCCATGCAAACCTCAATGAATCAATTAAGCTCTGGTTACAGACAGATTGAAAGGAGCTAGAACCAGCTGGCATTGTGTGTTCTTGAGGTGTTTGGATGAACCCCAAGGATTCTCACATAGTTCCTGGTCCCAGACGCACCCCAGCTTATATATAACTTTGTCTTCTGGGTTCAGCCCACAACCCAGGGCTGGGTGTCCCCTCCAGCTTATACCTGGAGGGAGTAGACAGCATTGTAGATATTCTTGATGGGCACATCACTGCCGTCCTCTGTGCACTGGCTGTAAGGCTCACCCAGCTTGAAGGACTCGGTCTGTAATCATAGCAGCACACATTCAGCCCTGCCTCCCACAGGATCCAGATTGGGGCAGGGGTGGACATTGCTAACAGCCCCTGGGAACTGAAAAGGTATTCACTTAACAACTGTTTATTGAGCACCTACTAGGCATTGTGGAATCAACAATGATCTAAACAGATAAGTTCCCTGTTCTTATGGAGCTTAATTCTAGTGGGGTAGGTGGATGGTCAAAAAATCAAGTAAATAAGATAATTTTGGATAGTGATCCATGAGGCTGGGTAGAGAGACTGGAGGGGTTTGAGTGATTAGGGAAGATGTCTCCAAGAAAGGGTCACTGGGCCTGACTAGTGTGCCTCAGTTGGTTGGGTGTCTTCAGCAAGGCAAAAGGTCGCTGGCTCAGTTCCTGGGTTGTGGGCTTGATCTGTTTGGGGGAGTGCAAGACGTGATCCATCAATGTTTCTCTTGCATATAGATATTTCTCTCCCTCTCTTTCTCCCTCTCTTCTCCTCTTTCTAAAAATAAATAAAAATCTAAAAAAAGGTGGGAACACATTTGCTCCATATGGAATGGAAGAAAGAGCTGGATGTGCCAAGAAATGGAGGAAGAGGATTAGGCAGAGGGAGCAACAAGGGATTGAGACTGCCAGGGTGGCTGGAACATGATACAATGGAGAGAAGTTGCTAGAGATGAAGGCAGAGAGGGAGGCCAAGGCCAAATCATTCTGTCTCCTGTGCCATGCTGAGAAACATGGATTGGTTTCAGAACAGTAGTGATCCACTGGGGAATCTTTTGGGAGGAGCAGGAGGGGTTAGAAAAATGAGCAGTGACTATATGCTGCATGGGACTTCATCCCAACTAAAGGAAACATTTCCTACCCCCTTGTCTTTTGGGTCCAGAAACTGACTTGGAAAAATTCACTTTCTCAAACAGAGCCAAGGAATGCCCAACAGAGTGGAATGATACCCTGATCAGAGGAGGTTAGAACATTGTTAGAGTTCCAAAGCTCTGTTAAATTATATTTTATTGTGGTTTACTAAATTTGGCTGTAGCTTAATATTTGTCACTGCAAATAAACAATCCAGACAAGCCAACTAAGGGAAAAAAAAAGAATAATGTCTCCCAAGAGGGAACAATAATGTACTATAAATTGTGACCTGCTTATAGCTAGGTTCCAGGGTGTGTGTGTGCATACAGGTTTTTTTTTCCCTAAGAGTGGGGAGTGGGGGTAAAGAGAAAATGGGTAACAGGTTTGTGGGAGGTAAGAAAATTCTTTTTTGTTTGAAGAGTGCCTGTATATAGAGAAAGATAATTGGAGAGGAAGAGGAACCCAGAATTTTGAGGCTAGAATCTCTTTCTGTTTGTATTGTAATTCATCTGCTAGCCCAACCCAGTAGTCTCCCTCAAGTAATAGCACATACCTCAGGAGCAACCTACAGTGTTCATTTTAAAACATTTTGACAGCAGAAGCAAACCAAGGGCAGAGTAGCCATCTGGCCTCCTCTCTTCCCCAGGGAACCTCCTCCAACAGATCAGATCCTGATCTCAGACAGACAGGCAAGCAGACATTCTCTTTGTCCTGTAGTCTCCCCTTCTCATTAACAATAAAGGGTGAGCGTCTTTCCGGGTCAGTACAGAACAAACACACTTACTTCATTTCTCTAATAGCTGGGGAGCAAACAGATTCAGGGCCTCTAGTACATGCCAGTACTGGGCTGGGCACTGGGAAAAGGGTGCCCAGCAATGAGGGCATCTCGATTCAGTGCCATCCTCCAAACTTCTCCAAGCACCTGCCTCCTTGGGCAGATGTCCTTGGAGCCTCCAAAGCCTATGGAGCTGTGTTAGCTGTCCTGAGAGTCTAGAGTGACAGTTATGAGCTCTACCCACCTGGGGGGCATTGAGGTGATAGGGTCTGTCTACTCAGGCAAGCCATGTGCAGCCAGCAAGGGTGGCTGGGGCTCCTTCTACTTGGAGAACCAACTCAGGGGCCACTTCTAGGAAACCGATTGCCGTGAGATGCTATCTTTCTTTATGCTTTTTGAGTGTTCGATATTCCTTTACTCTGTAATGATGTTTATTAAATTCAGAGTGCCTGGGTTATTCAGGTTGCTTCTGAAGCAACAAGGGCAAATGAACTTTTCAGAGTGGCATAGAGGTCTTTAGCTTTTCAAAGCCTCAGGTAGATGAACTTGGACTGAGAGCACTTTCCGTCTCACCTTCCTTCCCTCCCTTTCTCTTTCCCCCTTCCCCACACCCCACTGTCAGCTTTCTAGAACTACTGCCCTGTGGTTGGGGAGTAGGGGTACATTGTGGCTTGTGTCCTAGGGATAGACACAGAAATGAGACTGGGTGTGTATGTGTGAATGTGTGCAAGTTATGAGTACGTATAGGTGAGTATGCATGAATGTCTGTGCATACTTGTACATGTGTGTGAGCATGTGTGTATGTGTGGGAAACAGGACCCATCTTTATCATACTAGGTCCTATTGCTTCCTCCTGGGAATGCTGGGGGAGGGGGCAGCTACACAGGGGTCCTCAGCTCAGGTCTTTAAAGCTATGGGATGTGCCAGGGAAAAGCCAGGTGGCAGCACAATGCCCAAGATGGCATTATGGGTGGCTTGACCCTTTTTTCTTTTGTTCTGTTTTTATATTGCAATAAATTATAAAAGTTATTTGTGTATGATAAAGCTTACACTTTTAATCAATGGAGAGGAAAATAATTAATATATGAAGTGAGGACTCTTAACTATTTTTTTAGGAAGTAAATTATATCACCATTTCACCTCCTGAAGAAAAAAAGTCTAGTGGGTCCAAGTAGGAAATGAAATAATGAAATAACTGGAAGGAAATTCAGCTCAGTATTGATCTCAAGGAGGGAAAATACTTCATAACTGTGAATATTAATATAAATGTTTGAGTATGTAAACATTTGATGTTTCTGTATGTGAGAAGTAGCCTAGAGAAAACTAAAAGGAAAGCACAAACTTGGAGAGATATTTGCATTACAAATGGAAAATAATTAGTGCTCTTTCTACATATGAAAAAGATTGTGTCTCCCTCATAAAGGAGGGAGGATCCCAAAGGACAAGGAAAATCTTCCCCAGCCCCTCTTTTTTCTCCACATCCCTTTTCTTTACAAAAATGTACAATAATAGTCAATATTTAAGGAGCACATGCCAAGCAATAGTCTAAATACTTCACACAAATCAACTCACTGAATTCTCACCAGCCTATGAAGTGACATTTGTTTCCCATTTTACAGATAAAGTAACTGAGACACAGATTTAACAACCAAAGCACAAAGCTGGTGTCTGAACCTCAGCTCTCTGGCTCTGGACTCTCAGCTCTTAATCCATATTGCACATGTGCTTGTGAAAAGTATACACTGGGGTTTACAATGACAGTGAAATTTCCCCCCTCCAGGGCTCGCCCCACACCTTCAGGAGAGTTGTCCACCTTTGCCTGCTTCCTCATCTCCTATTCATGATTCAACCCATTGTACTTGAGTTTCTGTTCCACTCCTTCCACTGAAAATTTCTCTGGCAAAGGACACTGGTGACCTCTTGGTTGCCAAACCTAGAGAACAACACTCTTTGCCCTTTATCTTGCTTGACCTCTCAAATGCACTTGGCCCATTGGTTCACACCTTCTTTGAAACTTTGTTCCTATATTTATCTGATGCCAACTCTCTCAGTTTCTGATCCTACTTCTCTGCCTCTATTTCACCATTTTATTTCTGCTCACACCTTAAACAGTTGCATTCTGTCTCAGGTCCTGAGTTCAAGTATAGAATGACGCTACCTTACCCACCTTCCTTGGTCCCCACTGATTTTCTCCTGAGCTTTAGGTTCATAGTATCTATTTACTGGACATTTAAGAAATGGTCATCTTCTCCCCCAAAACTTACCTCTTCTCCTGTATTCCCTAATTCTGAGCCTGGCACCACCATCTACCCCACTGTCCAAGTCAGAACATAAGTATCAATCTAACTTTCCCTGACCCTTCCTGTTGACCTTGGTTGTCAAACTCTGTTGCTTCCATACTGTAATCTCTCTCAAATCCATTTAATTCGGGTCATCCTCACAGCCATTCCCTCAACTATGTATCATTTCCTTCTAGAATTACTGCAAATGTTCTGCCTCCAATATCCTGATTATAGTCAGCTAAGGTAATTTTTCAAAAATTTCAAAAATTTTTCAAATTTTTCACCTACAACTTAAAATCCCTTCTGTGACCACTTTGCAACGGCCATGCCCTTTGTCTGGACTATCCTTCTTTGTCAGTGTTTGTCTGACACTTGTCCTTCAAGAATCCATCATCTAGAAAGCCTTCACTATCAGCTTCTGTCTGGGCTTCCAGCCATCTATCCATCTAACAGTATTTACTGAGGATCTACTGTCTTCTAAGAACTGTGCTTGGGAAGAAGACAGAGAAGGTTTCTGTTCCCACAGAGCAAAGAACTGCATTGTAAGGGTGTGTTGTATATCTTTGAAGGTAGATGTTCTTCTGATGTATTCATCTCTGAATATCCAATGCTCTGGACAAACAGGCCCTCAATGAATGAAGGAAATTTTGTTAACTCACTGCTTAACCAACTACTGAGCCTACCAGCTTAACATGCCCATCAAACAAACAAATAAATGAAACATCAATAAGAAAGGAAGGAAGTCTAGTTTGTTTGGACTTATTCTTAGGGACTGCCTACTGACCTCCTAGTAATCTTTTTTTTTTTTGTTATTGTAAATGCTCATAAATCAGAACTAGAGCTGACTGACCCTGCTCTGTGGCTTTGATTTTGTATAGCTCAAATTAGGCATAGCAGAAAACCCACCCATGTCTTTGTTTACCCACGACTGGTAAAGAGAATATCTGCTTAACAATATGTTGGGTATTCTAAGATCAGAGCAGAAAACCAAAGAGAAGACTTCCTTGGTTCTTGGATTTTTCCAAGCTCTTGTAACTGCCCCCATCCCCCAAAGTCTGCAGATTCTGTGAGAGGCAGAAGGCAAGGAGAGGGTGAAAGGATAAGCTAAGTAAATGCTGCAAATTCAAGGCCCTTCTTCGGCATGCAAATAAAACTGCATGGGAAGGGTTGACTTGAGATGTTCAGTGTTCTGATCTGGGAGTTTGGTGGTTTGCTGGTGAACAGAAGAATCAACAAATGGTGCCACACAAAGTCTTTTCAAGCCACAGTTTGAGCAGGTTGGGGCAATCAGCATTCATGCAGCTAAGATGGTATACAATACTTCTCATGTTAGAATAAACTTCCCACATTGGAACACAGCCCCTAAACAACATGCTTCCCTAGAGCAGCTGGGTTCCCAGAACACCATCCTGATGGCATCTCTTGTCCAGGGTTTCCCTTTAATGGGACACCATGAGGCACTGATACCACAAATTTCCTCTGGAATACCACCATTTCAGTTCATCATCTCTGCTGCCTCAACTTCAATGTTACTTCCTCAGGAAAGCATTTCTGGAACTCCCCAACACCCTCCCCCCATTAAAACAAGCCCATGGTCATGTATCCACATGGCATGTTCCCATGCATCCTGCCTTTTTCCTTCTTAGCACTTATGATGATTATAATTAACCATCTGTGTAATTGTTTGTTGGTTATTGATTCTCTCTGATGGACCCTAAGTTCCAACAGGACAGGGACAGTGTCTTTGCACTGATGTGATTCCAATGTCTAGGACATAGGAGGGCTAAGAAAATGCTGGTTGAGTGGATAAATAATGGATGGATAAATTAGCCTCAATGTCCACCATATCACTTTCTAACTTAGTATGAAACTATCAGGTACAGATATGCAAAGGCTTTTGTGTCATTCTAGCTTTACTTTTGTTTTAGGAAATACACTTTCCTTCTCCTCTCATGTGGAATCACTCAAGTTTCTAAAACTGAGGTTCCTGGGTTGGCTATCTCAGAATAACCACTGGAGTTTGGTAAAGACCTGAGTCCTTAGGCTCATCTCTCAGAGATTCTGACTCAGTAGATTTGAGGCTGATGATCAACCAGGTTTGGAAATCACTGCTCTGGAGGACAGATTTGTGCGGGGTAAAAGCTAAGATGTTTAATTGGGACATTTGGTGGGTTATAAACAAAGATATAAACAGACAGTCCACAAGGAGAATTTTCCTCCTACAAAAAGGTAAAAACTAATGCCACTATGGACTGTCAATTAAAATTACAATAGATACCATTTTTTCTACACAGATTAGCAAAGATTAAAAGTTGGTTAATACCCATGTTGGTGAGAGTGTGGAAAAACAACTACTTTGATACATTGCTGGGGAGGGTGTAGATTGCTTCATAGGCACATACTCTTTGACAAACCTCCAGGAAGCAATCAGACAAAAACACATCATATCACATCACACTATTACTTTCAGTTATTACCGAAAAGGACCTAATATCTATCAAGAGGGAATTGCTTAATAACTTATCCACACAATGGAATATTTGGGTCTTTAAGAAGAATGAAGCAGACCTAACTCATCTGGCTCAATGGGTTGGGTTGTCCCACAAAGCAAAAGGTCACCAGTTTGATTCCCAGTCAGAGCACATGCCTGGGTTGTGGGTTCAGTCCCTGTTTGGGGCAAGTACAAGAGACAACCAATTAATGTTTCTCACATCAATGTTTCTTTCCCCCTCTTTCTCCCTCCCTTCTCCTATCTCTAAAAATAAATAATAAAATATTTTTTAAAAAATGAGGCTAGCCTATGTGTATTGATAAGGAACAATTGCCAAGCTATAGTCAAGTGAAAAATGGGGCATAGCAGTATTTTTATTTACATAAAAGGAGACATGCTTATACCTACACACACATACTATTAAATCTTTGCCAAGACAGAAGCAACAGTGAGAAGAAGGAGGGGACTGGAGGTCAGGGATGGAAGGAAGATACATCTGCATGGTGCATTCCTTGCTATGATTTGGGTTTTATACTTTGTGTATATACTCCCTTTAAATAAATTCTTAAGAGTCATTCTAGATTATCTGACCATTGTGCTATATACCTAAAACTAATATAAAATAATATTGAATGTAAACAGCAATAAAAAAGTAAAAAAAAAAAAAAAGAGTAATTCTATTAGAAAGACCAAGAAAGAGAGATAATCAGAGTGAGTGAGAGAGCAGGGTACACTAGCATAAAAGACCCAGGCTGTTCTACTCCCATTGGGCACAACTGACTCAGGGATTGGAGTCTACAGCCTAGATGTGCTTCTGTTGACAAGTATGAGTGTTCTAAGCACCTGATGAGGTCAGAGAAGGTCAAAGACTTCAGAGGAGTTCTTGGTAAATGAGGTGAAATTGATGGAAGTGTGATGGGCTAAATAGACCTTTGATTGTCCAGTGAATTTCCACTAGCTTTTAAATAGTGGCTTACATGCCTCATATGCCTCTACATGGCCCAGAAAGAAAGGTGTTAATCTGCTCTGTATATGTTATTGACAGTTATATAGTTAGTGTCTGATGCCTCACATCCAGCATGGGTTCTATAAATGCTGGTGTCTGTCTTTGGAACAAGGGAGATTCCTTCAATTTTTTCCCTAGATGGCATCCTGTTCTTGTTCACCCATACATAAGATACAAAGCCAGCCTTTAGTGTAACTACTGGAACAACCAGTAGGGTAACCATTGGAAAATATAAGATCATGCTGCCTTTTGAAACCAATACTCTTTTTCATAAGCTGCACCTCATTGGTTGTCCTTGAAAAAAATCTGTGCTTCTGTCAAGTCTACAGAAATCATAATATTGTCTTACCAGGTGCATCCCTATGGAGGTGGCCATAGCTGTCTCAATCTCTGTGCCCACGTCCTCAATGAAGGGGTATTCATCCTGTCGATGGACAATCACCTTAGCTCCGGTGGAGGACACCAAGAAGGGGTTATATTCCTCTTCATTTATGTACAAGATGACCTGCAGCCCTGGGAGGATAAGGTGGTTCATTGTGCTCAAAGGCTGGGAGAACATACCCTGGGACAGCCTTCCTCTCTCACTGCTTTGGGAGCATCACAACCAAGGCCCAGGCATTCCCACAAGTGAAAGGTAGACCAGGCTAGACTAGAAGCTCCACAAAGGGAGGAGTTGTGCCTGACTTACTCACAATAGGGGCTCAAAAACAGTGTCAGTCCCACAGTTTTGCTGAGAGTAAGGGAACTGCTACTCTGCCCAAGACATGCATCTCCACGTGGTCCTGTGAGGTGGGGAGCTCTGCTGAACACCCTCCAGTGCTGTGGCTGCTGGAACTCGCAGTGAAGATGTGAAGCACTGATGGTGTATCTGATCACTGGACTAACTTCTTGCCCCTCCTTTGAAAACAGAAGCCCAATCAGGTCACTTCCTTGCCTAAAACCCTCAGTGGCATCTCACTAGGTGAAATGCCATGGAATGAAATCTATTAGCCCTCATTAGCCCAACTGGCTGTCAAGGCTTTGATGTCACCGCTCCCCTACCTCTCCTTACTTGGCCCCACTCTCCCCTGCCTTCCAGAAGCTCCAAGCACCCTGTTCTTTTTGTTTTAAGAACACATCAGGGTCTTATACTTGTTAGTGCCTAGAATACTCTTCTGTGGACCTTAACATGGATCTTCTCATCCTTAAACAATCCACTTTTCTGTACTTCCTTATCTGAAATCAAACTCTCATCCTGACCCCAGCACCTCTCTCTTCAGCATTGCTGCTTTGTTTCCGTCATAGCACTCATCAGGATTTATAACTGAAAAATGTCTATGTGCTTGTTCACTCATTTGTTATCTGTCTCTCTTTACTAAAATGCAACTTTCCTGAAAACATGCATGGTATCTGTCTGATTCACTGCTACCTTCCTGGCACCTGGAAGAGGGCCTGGCATACAGTGATACTCAATCAATGTTTGGTAAATGAATGAGTGAATGAACAGGGCCTCTGGGGTGAAAGAAGAAAACTTTGAGAGTTATTCTGACTTTCTCAATTTGTAGATAAAGGAACTGAAGCCCAGAGCAAGAAAGTGATTTGTTCAATGTCACACAGCCCACAGGGAGCAGACCAGAGCTGTGCAAGTCTTCACTCCCAGGTCCCAGACTATTTCTTCCCACTGAGGTATGTGCCTTGAATTATGGTTTCCTGCAGACTTGGCAAGAACCCAGACTACACAGTAACAAAGGCTAGGGATCTTGTATATCAGTCATATTCAGTTTGCTCAGGACCTGTCAAGAATTCCTCTTTGTTGATAAGCCTGGCAAGTCTGCTGAGTTCCTGCCTTCCCTACAGACCTAGCTGTGGAGCAGCAGACATAGCAGCATGGGAGGCAGTAACGATACTATTGGTGGTGGTGACAGCATTGGCAGTGGTAGAGAGCTGCCAAGCAGTAATGACAGCAACAACTAGCATTTACTGCATCCCTTATGTGTGCTACAAACTGAACTGAGTCTCCTCTCCCCAAATTTATATGCTGAAACCCTAACCCCCAATATGACTGTATGTGGAGCTAGGGTCTTTAGGAAGGTAATTAAGGTTAAATGAAAGCATGAGGGTAGGCCCTAATCCCATAGCACTGTGTCCTTATAAGAAGAAGAAGAGACACCAGAGCAAGCTCTCTCTCTACATCTCACAGAGGAAAGACCATGTGAGGACACAGTGAGAAGGTGGCTGACTTGCAAGCTAGGAAGAGAGGTGTGATATTTTGTCATGGCTGTCCTAGCAGACTAACCCAGTGTATATCAGGTCTTATTCTAAGTGCCTGACACATTTTCAGTCTTTTCAATGACCTCCTATCAGAGCTATTATTATTGCCCCCACTCTGTAGATGAGTGCAGTAATGTGTACAGGGTCACATAGTGAGTAACAGAGCGGGGTTTTGGCTCCAGAATCTGTCATCTTAGCCAAGCTCAAGGTACAGTGTTTGCCTCCCTAATTTCTTATTCAGCATATCTGGGTTTAAATCCATCTGGAAGCTGCCAGCCCAGCATTACTCACTCCAGCTACAAGCTTAAACTACAGTGGATTCCCAGGAGAAGAAATCCCAGTCATGTTGCTACTGTTCTCTCAAAGGTAGAGAGGAGACATCAAAAAGGGGAAAGATACCAATAAAGAAGGAACCAACACAGATGCTGATTGAAACACTGCAAAACGGCACATTCTGTCCCCAGTTTCTGGCCAAGTGTAGAGATCCTGCATTTCTGTAAGACTCGAGCATCCCCAATTGTCTTGCTGCCCAGGACCTCCTCAGAGCAGATTTCCTTACCATATTCACTGCCCCCCATGGAGGTGCTGTGGATAGTCTCATTTTCTTTACTGTTGAATGTGTAGCAATTCCCATACATTGGATGGTGGAAAAGTGTGAAGTTCCTGTGGAGGAAGAATATGGCTCAGAAGGGGCTGTACTGGGACTGCACCCTGCCCACCCCCCCACTTGTGCTTTGGAGCAGAAGTCAGAATGGGCAGTACTAGCTGCACCAACTCTCTTTTGTGAATAATGGATGATAAAGAGGACTCACTTTCCCCAACTTTCCTCGTATGAATGCCAAACAAGGCCTCTCATCCAGGTTGACACATTGATGCAGAACTACTCTATGCTTTCTGTTCTCCCTCTTAATCCTCTCACCTCCTTCTCCATCTTGACTTGGTATTTCTTGTACCGTATGTCTGCCCCAAATTCCTCTACTCTTGAAGTTCTCAGCCAACACTTGACATTTTTCCATTCCAATCCCCAGTCCCAGGACATGATCCTCAGAGAAGGAATCACATCATAGACCTTTCTCCCGCCCTTCCTCCCTCCATGCTAGATCAGTGGTTCTCAATCATTGGCATGCATGATGGCAATATACCAGGTTTTATGTACACCATCTACTATGTGCTTATGAGTAATTTAATGGGATTAATGATATTTTGACTCTATACCATCTCTACCTCCCTCACTGGCTCTAGAGATTAGCTCCTCTGTAAACTGTTTTCCAAAGGGCAGAGCCCCTGGGAAGAACACCATTCCTTTGCAAGACCTACAGCTGAGCTGCAGATGCATGCAAGGGGTCCGGTGCTCAAAGCCACTGGTCCTTGGAGCTAAGAGAGCAGCCTTCCTCTTCTGACCTGGCATCACAGGACACCCCATCGAAGAAGCAGGTAACCAGAAGCTCCTCAGCAGAGTAGCTCATGTTGATTTTTTTCTCCAGAGGAACCTGTGCCATGATGTTCATGTAGTGCAGCTTATACCACTCCTGGATGGCATTGACTCCTGAGCTGAAGGTATAGACGGCACAGCTGGATGTGTCATTTGGACACTGTGAATAAGAGGAGACATGAGGCTGAAGCCATTAGCCCTATCACTGGCCTTCAAAAAGATTGTAAGGATGAAGAACTGAGATTCCAGATCAGATACTCAGGGGAACAGGAAGGGTCCCTGGGCAAGGATGGGCTTCTTCTCATGTCTGGGGGCTGAGGGACATTATCCTTAAGCCTTAAGGACCAAGAAGGAGGTCAGTGAAGAAGTAGTGACTCCCTATCAGGAAAAAAGCAAAATCAACTTCGTCAGGGTTCCCACACATCTGGGCTTCAGCTAATTATTGCTACTGAGTTTTTATAGGACCCACCCTCACCATTTCCTATTGGATCCACAGTCAAATACTCTGAATTGTAGCCCAGACTCTGACACCACTTTTCTGTGGGATCTTGGGTGAGGTACTGTATATACATTACTTCCCCAACAAAATGTTGATGAAAATTTCACCCTTTGCCACCTCATACAGTAGTTGGTAAGAACAGCATTTAAATTATATCATAATGAGGGAGTTCCGGCCAAGATGGAGGCATAGGTAGAAACCCTTTGCTTCCTTGCACAACCAAAAGAAGGATAACAACCAATCTAAAATCAATAAATAACCAGAAGTGCCAGAAAATCAAACTACATGGAACTCCAACAACCAAGGAATTAAAGAAATAGTCAACCAGAACAACCAGACCAATAAGAACCCATAGTGCACTGCAAGGGTAGGGCCGCTGAGAGAAACCATGTAAGGCAGCAGACCTTGCAGGTGGGGCTGGCTGAATGGGAAACTGAGACTCAGAGTTGACTGTGGACTATGGCGGTTGCCGCAGTGGGAGAAACCCCCAGTCTCACATGAGAGTTTTTTGGAAAGTGGGCTAGAACTGAGTAGGCAAGCTGCATTGTTCCCTCTCTGGCCCCTCCCCCACAGGCAGCTCCACTGCACAGCAAGAAAGGTTGCCCTGCCCTGGTGAACACCTAAGGCCCTGCCCCTTACAACTTAACAGGTGTGCCAAGATAAAGAAATATGGCCCAAATTAAAGAACACAGCAAAACCTCAGAAAGAGAGCTAAGTGATGAGGAGATAGTCAATCCATCTGATGCAGAATTTAAAGCCCTGGTAATCAAAATGCTCACAGAACTGATTGAGCTTGGTCAAAAAATGAAAAAAAAAAAAAAACAAAAACAAATGAAAGATACCCAAAATGAAATAAAGCAAAATATTCAGGGAGCCAAGTGACAGGAAGGAAATCAGGGCTCAAAGCAATGATTTGGGAAAAAGGAAGAAATAAACATCCAACCAGAACAGAATGAAGAAATAAGAATTAAAAAAAAAATGAAGAGAGACTTAGGAACATCTGGGACAACCTGAAACATTCCAATATCTGAATGATAGGGATGCCAGAAAGAGAGGGCAGCAGCAGGAAATTGAAAACTTACTTGAACAAATAATGAAGGAAAACTTCCCCAATATGGCAAAAGAAATAGACTTTCAGGAAGTCCAGGAAGCTCAGAGAATCCTAAAGAAGTTGGACCCAAGGAGGAACACACCAAGGCACATCATCATTAAGTTACCCAAGATTAAAGATAGAGAATCTTAAAAGCAGCAAGAGGAAAGGAGAGAATTACCTACAAAGGAGTGCCCACAAAGCTATCAGCTAATTTCTCAAAAGAGACCTTGCAGGCAAGAAGGGGCTGGAAAGAAGTAATTGAAGTTATGAGCATCAAGGACCTACATCCAAGATTACTCTATCCAGCAAAGCTATCATTTAGAATGGAAGGGCAGATAAAGTGCTTCTCAGATAAGGTCAAGTTAAAGGAGTTCATCATCACCAAGCCCTTATTATATGAAATGTTAAAGGGACTTATCTAAGAAAAAGAAGGTAAAAAATATGAACAGTAAAATGACAACAAACTCACAACTATCAACAAATGAATTTAAAAGAAAAGAAAAACAACTAAAACAAAAACTAAGCAAACAACTAGAACAGAAACAGAATCAGAGAAATGGACATCACATGGAGGGTTTTCAGTGGGGAGGGGGAAGGGAGGAATGGGGGAAAGGTACAGGGAAGCTGAAGCATAATTGTCAGGCATAAAATAGTTGGGGAGAGATCAAAAATGGCATAGGAAACAGAGGACTCAAAGAACTTATATGTACAACCCATGGACATGAATTAAGGTGGGGGAATGCTAGAGGGTTGGGGGTGCAGGGCAGAGGGGGTATAAAGGGGGAAAATTGGGAAAACTATAATAGCATAATCAGTAAAATATACTAAAAAAATAAATTATATCATAATGAGAGCTTTATGGGGAACTTGTGGTACATCCCAGATGCTCTCATCATGCAGGGCTTAAAAACTCCTATATGACAAACATCAAAGGTTTGATTTTGGTATTAACGAGAACCTTGTGTGTATCTTATGAAAGGACCCAGGAAGAATTTGAAAAGTCTCAGTGATTAAGAGACAGGGCCATTCTTTTCAGGATTTGGGACTGGAGTCATGAGGTCTCATAATCAGCATTCAAGGCTAGACTGTAGAGATGTAGTTCTTCTGCAGTGGTGGCTGGGGCATGGAGAAAAGGATGGTCATTGAGCTTGTCGAGGAAGGTAATGGAACTCATTTTTGGTGAATGGCTGCTTCTTCTGAACCCCTCAAACTGGACTAAGAAGGAGAGGTGAGAAGTTGGGTGAGAGCCCTTCATTAAGGCAAGCAATGCTGGGAACATTGGGTGTTTTTGCTGATTTATTTTCTTCCTTCTGGTGTCTGTTCCTCAATTTTGCTTTGATGGAATTTCATTTCCCTCTGTGGATACAGTCTGCTGAGGCTGTCCATCAAGGCCCTCACCCTCTGTGAGCCAACAGGTGACCCAGGCTTGGCCAATAAGCTGTCCCAAGATGAGATGTAAAGCCATCTTTATGGAAGAGTTAACAAGAAGACTAAAATTAATTGAAGCGTATTTAATCCAGCAGCAGTATCTGAAATGAAGTTCCATCATTTCTTGTTACCAAGTTCCTGGATTTTCCCTAACTTCTGTCCTTTGAGAGAGCTCCATGAGCTACTGATCACCTTCTAAGACATTTGCTTTCTGCTTATGATGGCTTGCATCCACTTCAGCTGCCTGTAGCCCATTCACCCTAACTGGGTGAGTTTTCTCCAGTGGGGCCAAGGGGCTAATGGCAAGGGAGAAACCTCCCTGGACCCACTATCTCCAACCTACCCAATGCCCCAAGCCATGAGCATGTGTACTTACCAGCTGGAATCCTACCACCTCCTTTGACTCTTGGACATGCATGACATCTGGTGCCTTATGAATGATGTTCCCACTGACTCTACGCTTTTGCCCTGTGAGGAAGTCTGTGGCCTTGGTGGTCTCACCCTCACTGAAGGCCATCAGTGGGATCAGGTTGAGGAATTTGGGCTGGGTGCCCTCCCACGCTGAACTCCAAGGCTCAGCCTCTCGGCGTTTCCTGTGAGACTCAATCTCTGAGAAACCATACAGGGTCTTCAAGGCTGCTCTGGTCTCCTGTTCCAAGTCAGCTAGAAGGGGCCTCACAGCACTGTACCTGCCAAGGTGGGAAACAGGAGTCAGGGAGAGAGGAAGCCCCTCTGACACAATGCTGGTACTTCTCCATTCTGTTTCCATCCACATGTGTCAGCCTTGTACCCACTGCTCCTGTCCCCTTGGCCAGGGACAACAAGCCTGTTACAATTTGCCCCATCCCATGTGACTGCTAGCTCAAGTGAACAGGGACAGTTCCTGTGTACTCTTGGGTGACTTCTTGTGGCCTTACCTCTGCCACCACTGTCTGCTTGCTTTCAGGATGTGTTGATGAGTTTGCCCCAACTAGCATTTCTGGAGTGGTGACTGCAGGTCCCTCCCATAATGCAGCCACTGCTAAATGGGAGTCTACCCACGGAGCAGGCTCCAACTCCACCCAGCACACTTGCCCTTGCCCTCTGATTCTCCTCGAGTCAGTGCTGGGAGGGAAGAGGTGTGACTTACCTTGACAACTCTAAGAACAGAAGAATGATATAGGAGTTGACCGACTGAAGCATAATGACACCATCTTTCACAATACTAAATGATCCTTGCCTTCCTTTTAACTCTCCCCTCTCTCTCTCTTCCTTGCTCTATGCACAGTGACAGAGCTAGTCTACTTGGGTTCTAGCTCCCCATCCTGATTCCATATGTATCATCTTGGACAAGGCATTTAGCTTTTCTGTGTCTCATTTCCCCATCTGTAAAGTGGAATTATTGGGAAGAGTCAATGAGTTTATGTCTACCTATTTAATTAAATGGTCACTATTATTAATTTTATTAGTGTTCATTGTATTAATATTTCACTCTTCCAGCACATCAGTTCCATTAGGACAAAGACTGTTTGGATTCTTCAGTTTTATGCCACAGATCCTAGCACAATGTGTAACAATTTGTAGATGATTAGAGAACAAATAATGGACAGAAGGGAGAGAGGGAGGTAGAAAAAAAGAAGAAAGGGACGGAGTAAGAAAAAAGAAAGACTTTGAGGTAGAGGATGAGTCTTAGATTTTTAGCTTTGCTGTTAACTCATTGATGACTCTGGTCTAACTAGTTCCCTTTGATAGTCTTCCTCCCTTGTTCTTCCCTTCTCTCTACCCTACACCTGCTCTGACAAACTCTGCCAGATTCTGATCTGCCTCACAGACAAGTTTTCAATAATTCTGAGAAGGATACCAGTAACCCATTTAAAACAAGTCCTGTGGCAGATGATAGGGCAGTATCAAGGGCTGATTCTGCCGAGAGTCCAATGATTTCAATTAGTGGGGCTGGGTTCACCCAGGTGAGGATTTGGGGAAGTAGAGATGTTTCTGGAAGTCACCTGGGTGCCACTTTTGAGTCATCCTTGAGCTTACATCTCAGAAGCACGAGAGTTTGAGCTTGAAGAATTCAGGAGAAATGGCTAAGCTAGGCTGTGTGCATGCATGTACACATGTGTACGTGTGTGTGTCCAGAGTGGGGGTTGGGGATGATAGCTCATCCGAGGTCTAGTCTCCAAGCAAAACTGATCCTTGCAGTCTCCCCTCTGCCTTCCCTGAGCCAGTCCATCCGCAGAAGACAGTGATAGACTGAAAACTTGGTACAGATTTAGAAGCTGAGAGAGGGAAATTTACTAATGTTGGCAATTAATTCAAATTTCTAAAAAGCATGTTGGCAAGCTAGAGTGTGTCACTTTCAAGGAGGGCCTTTGGCCCCACACCAGGCCCCTGCTCCTGCCTCTTACTTGTAAGGGTTGATGTTGCAGATGGTTACTGCAGGAAAATCCAGCTTCTGGAAGTGGATTTTGATGGAGACAGAGACGGTGTAGAAGGAGAGAATGAGGAGAGCACATTGCCAGAAAATCAGGGCCACAGCAGTCAACGTGAACAGGATCCAGAGCAGGCGCCGGAGGCGGCCACGGGACACCACGATGCGACGACAGCCGTGGGTGTTGGTGTTAAGACAGTACCACCTCATCAGCTCCTTAATGGTAGGCGCCTGAGGCCCTGTCACAGGCAGATTCTTCTTGATTTTGGCTTTGATCTTCTCTCCAGGAGCCATGTTGAGGATGACACTTGGAAGGGCAGGCAGGCTGGAGGGGCAGAGAACAGCATATGAGCTCACATACCCCAGGTCTGATGGCATGTCTCTACAGGCCCAGTGCCCATGTACCCTCAGAGGCCGCCTTGCTTTTTTCCTTTGTAGGCTGAATAGTCTGTGTTCTGAGGCCTTGGCCCCTTCTCCAGGATATTTGTTTTTTGGCCAAAAAACAGCTGCCAAAGAGCTGCCTCCTCCACTTGTGGCCCCCAGGTCTAGTGTGTGGAGGCTGGAGGTTTAACCTGTGAATCACAGGACAGTATTGAAGAACCTTTCACCAGCTGCTTCAGGCAGGAGCCCTCTGGTCCATTGGGCCAGCTCCTGCACCTTATATCATGTTTTACGGTGATTCTAGTATTACCCCCTGTGCCTTGTCACCTCCAGGAGAGCAGCAGTCCTAGCTCGTCCTGCCCCCTGGTGCCCAGCTTAGGGTCTGGCACAGTGCAAGCACCTTGCAAATTGATTCTGACAGGTAAAATCTGCCAAGAGAATTTCCCGACAGCCACCTTAGATCATGTTCAGTCCCTTCCCACCCTATTTTCCCAGCCCTTCGGCTGTTTTACTGAAAGTGGAGAGTTTCTTTTTCATTTCTGCTTCATTTCTTCTCTTTACAGTCAAGCTCTTAGCGTTTCTAGGGCACGTAATATAACAACAGCCTACACCTATTGGTCACTTAATATTTGCCAGGGGCTGTGCCATAGTTCCTTGATTCTAAGATAGAATACACTTTGATTTAATAAGAGCTTTGTTTGGGAGAAAGTGTTGGAAAGCAAATTACCACATTCATCAATGTGCATGATGCATCTCAACTATGGAAAATTTGCAACATGAAATGACATTCTTTTTAGAAATGAATTTATATATGTGTATGTATCTAGGGTCATCTCATGATTATAATACATATGGTCTCATAGATACACACATCTATATATATACACACACTTTCTATATATACATACATAATTTCTGTATATTTCATTTCAAGTTTTAACAACCCAACAAGGTAGATTCAGGGATACTATTATTATCTCTATGTTACATACAAGGAAAACGAGCTCAGAGAAGTGGAGTAACTTGCATAAGATCATACAGCTTGTTAAGTGAAGGAGCTGGATTAGAACAATGATATATGCCTGTGAGGGCCGAGATTGTGCTGGGTACTGTGCCCACCCCAGGCAGTGAATTAACAGCTCCTGGGACTAAAGTGGGAAGGAAAGAGAAGAGATTTTGAGCTATTTGATTTCCAAAAGCTGGGCAGATAATGTGATCACTTCCTACTGGTATGGAGGAGGAGGATATATGGAAATTCTGTCCCCTATGCCTGCATTGATGACAGAAGCAAATGAAGACATACTCTAGGATATACAGGGGGTCCCCATGCTACCCAAGGGCCTGCATCTTGGACAAGGACCTTAGTTTTCTCCATTAAGTTCTTCAGACAGGATTCTGGACTTTATTTATTGTTTCTGCCCCATAAACCCAAGGAATATTGTCCAAAAATGGGAGCTAGGGCAAAGTTGGGAGGCTTTCACACTTATGATGCTAGTGTCCTTCAGGTTTATGACGTAAAGGAATTAGAGTGCTGGGGGTGAAGGTGAGAGGTCCAGAGCAGCTGGACCACTCTGAAACCTCCACAGATGTACATGATCCTGATGACAGGAAGAAAACAATCTCTGATCCTCAAAATTATGCTATTAGTCTCTTGGCAAGAGGAATATAATTTATTTTGTCATTTAAAATATTGCCCATCTCCACCTCCTCTCTCATTATAATCCAAAGGCAAAAAAGTTAGTAAGAGTTCATTTTAAAAACCTAGTTACAGGCTCAATGTCCTGCCACATAAAATGTTTCTCTTCTATGAATGTTCAACAGAAACTGTGATTCCGAAAGCTGTCTCCAACACTCCTTCTTCTCACTGAAGACAACTCCTGGGGTCCCCTCATTAGCTCCCTCTCCAGAACTGACCTTGGGTCCAATGGATCACCTGCCAATATCAGTGAAACCACAGAGGAAAGAAGGAAACCCACCTTGCCCGTCAAAAAACAGATAGATGTTTGCACAGATAATATCTCAACCGCAAAGCAAAGCAAGTTTGTAGTTACTATTAAGTTGTACTACTTGATTAAATAGGATGCTTTTGTGGGAGAATTTGTACCTGACAAAGCACTTACTCTTCTAAGCACATTATAGGTATTAACACATTTAAGTTCTACAACAGTCTTCTGAGGTAGGTAACATGATTACCCCCATTATACAAATAAAACCGACACTGACAGGTTAAGTAGCTTGCCCAAGGTCACCCTAGAGAGTGGCTGAGCTGGGATTTGAACCCCAGAGTCCTCTAGTAATACTACTGCGATGACGATGACTACTACTACTACTACTACTACTATAGGAAGCAATAATAGCGTTGATCATTTATTGATCCCTTACTCTTCCCCCAAGCATCCTACTCAGCTCTTTTTACACATTACATTCTTGAATCCTCACTATAATTATGTAAGGTACTACTACTATCCCCATTTTACAGAAGAGGAAACTGAGGTGCAGAGAGGTTAGGTAACTTGTCCAGGGTCACACGAGTAGAAAGGATCCTTTAAAACTCCAGGGTCCTGGCTCAAGATGGTGACTCTCGCCCAACCCTTACCTCGACTATCCGCTATACCAGCGAGGGAATTCGACCCTCAGGGGACCCCAGCTCCTCCGGGGGTACTGTGCAACCCCTGACCAACCAGAGCAGAGTCCTTTGGCGTTGTCCTGAGGCCAATGGACAGCCCAGGTTGAAGCGGCCGGAGAGAATCCTAATAACCCGCGTCAAGTGTTTGCTTCTTTCTGAAACTGCAGTCACCCCAGAGAAAACACTCCAGAGGGTAAAAGGACCAAACGCGGTCAAGTCCGCAAGTCTAACCCGGGCTGGGAAAGGGTTTGCGCAGGTGCTGGGCAGAGAGGCAGGTGCAATGCCGGATACCGGACCCAGTTTCTGAGCAGCTCAGAAACCCCTCTCGCCACCCGTGTGCCTCTGGCTACGGTATGGTCAGACGCCAGGGAACTGAAACAGAAATGACCTGTGACCGTGCCCCAGCATCCCGGCTAGCTGGAGGCATCCCCGAACTGATGCGCTCACAGCTACCCAGTGCTCCGACGGTGTCCGGGAAACCGCGGGACCCCGTGGCCGCTCTGGCGCCTGAATACCCAGAGCTGTTGCGACCTGACCTTGCTGGACTTACCTAACTTGTTTCCGAAGGCTCAGGGGCTAGACGGTGCACAATCGCGTCGCGCTCGGTTCTGCTCTGGGCACAGCGCGAGCATCTCTGGGAGGCCGCGGCCACCGGCTCCTAAGAGGCTCGCCTGGCCCCGCCCCCAGGCCCACCCCCGGGCCTGCCCACACCTGCCCAGGTGTATTTCCCAGGCGGCCCAAGCTGTTCTGCTGCCCGGAGCCTGCCAAGGTACCGCAGCGTTTCCTGCCACCTTGCGGCCACTCTGTGCCCTTGCGCGTCCTGCGTGTGTCTTTCGATGGCAAAGCGCAGTGCCTGCTGCCGCTCTGAGGCCGCCCTGGGCCCTGCATTCCGCTGGGTCTGTGCGTCACCGTCTTCAAGTCTCTCGCAGCGCCTCCTGCCGCCCTGTTACTTTCCAGAGCCGGTCACTCTGATCCAGTTGACTGCCCGGCTGCCCTAGGACCAGGAGAAACCCCAAGCAGTCTTGACCAGAGCTTCCTCCTGACTGGAGCCAGGCTGCCCCAGTGCTACCTGAGTCCAGCTGCTGGCTGTAGGGGTTGTTCAACCAGATGGCTCGTACTTTGATCTCATCAGTTGCCTTTTTATAGGGACTCAGCAGATACCTACGAGAAATTATCTTAGAAAATTACAACTGGAAGGGACCATAGGGACACTTCTGTCTCAGTCCCTTTGAGTAGACAGAAAACAGTCCTGGAGAGAGGACGGAGTCTGTTCTGTCTCAGAACTTCTCAGACTAACCTGTGCATACTATCACCTGCTGATGACGTTAAAATGCAGATTCTAATTCAGTGGGTATGGGGCTTGGAAATTTGCATTTCTGATTTCCCAGGTGATGCATCTCTTGCTGGTCGGAGGACCACACTTTGAGTAACAAGAGCTACTTGCCCAAGTGAGTGGAAACCAGTTCAGACTTTTCAAGGGCAATTTAATAAAAGCCTGTAAAAAATCTTAACCATTTATTTTAACAATATATGCACATGGTAAATGGCTCAGATAATAAAGAGAAAGTGGTAACTTTTTAATTACTGCTTCAATTTTGCTAGTTCTTATCAGTCTATTCTGGTTTTCTGCTTCTTTCTCCTTCAGTTTTGGAAGACTGCATGTTTCTAGAAATTTATCCATTTCACCCAACTGCCCAATTTCTTGGCCTATAGTTGTTTATAATAATTTCTTACAATCCTTTGTATTTCTGTGATATCAGTTGTTACTTCTCTTTCATTTCTGATTTTCTTTGGGTTCTCTCTCTCTCTCTCTCTCTCTCTCTCTCTCTGATGAGTCTGATTAACATTTTGTCAATTTTATTTATCTGTTCAAAGAACCAGTTCCTGGATTCATTCATCCTTTGAAGTGTTTTTGGGTTTTTTTGGCAGGGTGGGGGGAGGGAGTCTCTATGCCATTTCGTTCTGCTCTGATCTTGATTATTTTCTTCTGCTTGCTCTGGGCTTTGTTTGTTGTTGTTCTTCTGGTTCTTATAGATGTAGGGTTTATTTGAGATTTTTCTATCTTCTTTAGGTAAGCCTATATCACTACTAACTTCCCTTTCAGGACTGCCTTTGCTGTGCCTCATAGGTTTTGGGTTGTTGTGTGGTCATTTTCATTTGTTTCCAGATACTTTTGATTTTTTCCTTGATCTCATAGTTAACCCATTGGTTATTTAATAACATATTTTTCAGCCTCCATCTATTTGTGTGTTTTTGAGTTTTTTTCATGAGGTTGTTTTCTAGTTTTAAGCCATTGTGATCCAAGAAGATACTTGATATGATTTCAATTTTCTTGAATTTGTTAAGGCTTGTTTTGTGTCCTAACATGTGGTCTATCTTTGAGAATGATCCATGAGCGTTTCAGAAGAATGCATATTTTGCCTCTCTGGGGTGAAATGTTCTATAAATAGCAGTTAAATCCATTTGAGAAAACGGAAGTCTTTCTATAATCTGGTTAACAGTTTGCTTATTATTTTATATATTTATATGTGCAATGGGATTATGAAATACACCCTGTTCTTTACGTTTGTTTTAGTGACAGTACAGTACACAGTTACATTATTTTTATTGTTATTCAAGTATAATTGTTTCCATTTTCACTCTATATTCTTATTGTAAGTAAATAAAGCCAACTCTTTTATTCCTTGATATATTATGAGTAGCTTTTTCCTAAGCATTACATTCACACAATTTATTTAATCAATCCATTGATATATTCTAACGTTGCCTCCAATTTTGCATTAATATGGAAGTATTTTTCCAATACTTCCTAATCCTATAATTTCTCCTATGTTGTCTTTCTATATATCAACTCCAATCAAGGTAGGCAGAATGGCTTAACCAACCTCCCAGTGGCACCAATTATGCAGCAATGCTGTAACAATTGATAACTGATACAACTTCACTCAAACAGAAGCCTTGAAAGACCCAAGAATTTCAGGACTATTGGGATCAATGACATACGCAACAGCAAGCCATGGACAGAAGAACTCAGAGCCTAGGAAATGCAACCAGCAAGGGCCACATGCTGAGAACACTAAAATCACTTACATTTAACATCAACTTCTCCTTTCTCAATGTTACTGGAATCCTGGGGCTGGAGTTAGTCTTGGTAAAGTCATGTGGTTTCAAATGACAGAATCAGACTCAAGTTAGTGTAAGCAAAACCAAGAAACATTAAGTGGACACAAGTGGAAGTCTTTTACAGAATCCAGAGAAACACAAACAAGGCCTCTGGAGAATGAGAACCAGGAAAGTTCTGGATCCCTTAGGGGAGGATTTTTGGGGCTTTCTTGAATTCTCAATGCCCCTCTTAGTCTCAGAGGGTCTTTAGATAGAATTTGATTTGCCAGTGGCCTGCCAGTGAGCTGGGTTCATTGGGTCAGTTGTCCTCATCCTTGGTCTAATTGGCTAGCACCAAGAGGATAGAAACACAGAATAAAGATGGCAGTAAGGTCCACCACTATGGATGAATGGGCAACTCTCAGAGAATGTGGCTACAAATGAAGAAAGAACCTTAAAAGGAAATGAATCAATAGCTCCCTTTTTTGTCAGTACTATGGCTTCTAGTACACTTAGGAAAAGGCAATATTAGATGAGATTTACACTGTCCCCTAAATACACAGACTTCATAAGTTTGCTTGCCAAGAGCAATGGTGTAGTGGTCATATGTTTTCTTTTTTCTACCAACATCAATTTCCTTTTATTCTGGAGACATCTATGAATTTCCTTTGGAGAACCATTCATCTCTCTTTCTCAGTCCTTGAACAGTGGTTCAAGTTGGGTTGATTCTGCCTCTGGCTCTAGGTCTAGCCAATCAGCATATCTTATCATTCAAGTCATAGGGCTTTGTTCAGGAGTGGGCATGGGCTCCAATTCTATCCAATGAGAGTTATGCACATCTAGAACATTTTCTGGAAGATTATGAAGGAGAACTTTTCTTTCTGTTTGGACTGCTAGAAGAAGGGACTGTTTTATTCAAAATCTGGAGGGGAGAGGAGTTATCACATGGGGTTTGAGAGTGAAGTCAACACCAAGAAAAGCAGAGCTGAGAGATGGAGAGAATTCCAGCTCTGACTATAAAATGCATGTCTTTACACTCAGTACTACCTATAGCTGAGTCTACCTCCTGGATTTTTTAGTCACACGAGTCAATAAATTTACTATAGTGCTTAAGTTGTGTTGAATTAAGTTTATTTTACAAACTAGAAACCAAAAGAGTCCCAACTAGTAGAGATGCCGGAGTCCAGCTCCTGCAGGTCCAGGGAATCCCTATGGAAGGGACGGCGTCGGCGAATAACGACAGGGGGCTTGGTGCTTTTAAGCTCACCAGCCGGGCATTTCTCTGCCTTGCTGAGGTGAGTGCTTTGTTTTATACTCTGGGTTAAGCATGTGTGGCAATGTGGGAGCAAAAAAAAATTGTTTTCCAGAGTACATTTACTTTAACATTGCTGTGTAGAAAGCATTACATAATATTTGGATATAATCAGCAATACATGTTACATAAAATACAATTGAACAGTTAGATACTTTGCAGTTTGCAAGCCTTATCTATATTGACGTCATCTCTCTGTCTGAGCCTCTTCCTTCTACTTATTTTGACACCTATCTTTTCAAGCTTAGGTGCAAGTTTTGTGGTTAACGAGTAAAGCCACGAGTTGACTAGAATATGGGCACATTTGAGTCTGGGCATCTTGCCAAGTGACTGAGGTACAGGGTCTGTGGTCATAGTGATTAATATCTGTCTCTCATCTCTAAACCTGCTTTGCTAGCTATAAACACCAAAAGCATTGAGATCCTGTTTGTT
>CM052540.1:80877886-80896716 GCA_028533065.1 Trachops cirrhosus | reverse complement strand
AGCCTCTTCTCATTTTTCTGAATTCTTGTTTCTTCATTCTTTTCTGATTGTATGTTTTTTCTTCCTTCTGGTCCACTCCATTGATGTGAGACCCAGCTTTCTTTCCATCACTATTGGTTCCCTGTGCATTTTTCTTCATTTCACTTATTGTAGCCTTCATTTGTTCATCTAATTTGTGACCAAAATCAACCAGTTCTGTGAGCATCCTGATCACCAGTGCTTTGAACTATGCATCGAATAGGTTGGCTATCTCTTGGTCACTTGAAAGTATTGACCTTGGGGCTTTGATTTGTTCTGTTTGAGCATTTATTTATTTATTTATTTATTTATTTATTTATTTATTTATTGGTCTGGTCAGGCCTGTCAAGTATGGAGGGGCAGAGCCTTAGGTGTTCACCAGGGCGGGGCAAGCCAGTAACTTGGTTTTGATGCTGTATATGGAGGCGAGGTCAGAGAGGGAACAATGGCGCTTGCTCCACTCTCTCTAGGACTTCAGTCCCCTCTGTCACTTCCCACAAGCAGATTGGACCCTTGGTGCTGGCTCCCAGGCAGGTGGGCTGGTATATGTTCTAGGACCCTGTGGGCCTCCCCAAGGAACTCCTGTGAGGCTGGGAGATTCTCCCGGCACCTCAACCCCCACAGGTCTTTTCAATAGGTGCTTTTAGGCTTTATTTCCTGTCACTGGGTCCCTGGGTTGTGCGGTCTGTGATGATGCCTGTTTTTGCCTGGTTTATCTGCGTGCAAATGTGTGACTGCGGATAGCCAGCTGCCTTGCACGCCTCACTGGGTCTGCACGTTGCCTCCTGTGCCCAGGGTCTGCCACCAGTCTGTCAGCTGCCCCTGCACATCTGGGGTCTGCCAACTGCCACCTGCACCCTGCGCACCTGTGTCTGCCAGCCACCTCTTTTTCCTGCCGGGACCCCTCAACCCCTCTCCATTGGCCTCCAACTCTGCCCCTCTTACCGGTCTGGATGAATGGGTGTCAGACTTCTGTACAGTTCATTTCTCTGTGTTCTGGTTGGTTTTTTGTTTCTAAATTTTTGTCCTTAGTTTTGGTTGTGTGAGGAGGCACAGTGTGTCTACCTACACCTCCATTTTGGCCGGAAGTCAAAATATTCTTTATTTTGATAAGTGAATTGTGATGATTTATTTTATATGTCAACTTGGCTGGGTGAAGGGTTGCTTAGATAGCAGGTAAAACACTATTTCTTGGTATGTCTTTGAGGGTATTTTTGGAAGAGATGAGCATCTTATTCAGCAGACTGGTAAAGAAGATATGCTTCACCAGTGTGAGTGGGCATCATCAAACCTGTTGAGGCCTTAAATAGAAAAAAAGGTGGAGAAAGGGTGAATTTAATTTTTTTTTCTGTAGTTGAGACATCCACCTTCTCCTGCCCTCAGACATGGGTGTCTCTGGTTCTCAGGCCTTCAGACTCTGACTGAGACTTACATCACCAGCTTTCCTGGTTCTCTAGCTTGCAGACCACAGAGACTGGGACTTCCCAGCCTCTGTAAGTGTGTGAACCAATTCCTATAATAAATCTCCACACATATACATATCTCGTGTTGGCTCTGTTTCTCTGGAGAACACTCATACATGAGGGTTTTTGTGCCCTCTTAAAATTTGTGTCTAAGGCAACTGCCTCACTAGTTCCACTTTATACTTGTCCCTGCCCTTGGGTTGCAACAGAGCTTCTGGATTGCTCATAAGATTCACTCACTTTGGTGCTACAGGCTGAGGTTGGTGAAAGTGGCTTGCCTGCCCCTCCTTCTCCAGGCTTCCAATGGTGGGATAAGCCTCAATTTCTCATATTGAAGCCTTTTCTACTTGAAATATGGAGTGGCTTCTGTTTTCCTGATAGAACCTTTTCTTATACAATCTCTGTGATCTCTTTTTTTATGGATTTATATTATTTTATTCTTTTACTTTTATCTTAGTAATGTTTTGGTATAGAGCAGAGGAAAATTTATGTGTTTAATCTGTACATTTTTAAAGAAATCCCCGTATCTTCACATTTCCGAAGTTTTAATTCATTTGGACAATCACACATGACCCATTACATCACATCCAAGTAATAACTAATAGCATCTTCTGCATTCTGCAAAATTTTAACTTCAGCACTCTTTAGCACAGCCACAAGGTCCTACATTGTCCGACTTCCGTCCATCTCCTCAACTTCATCCCTGGCCAATTTCTGCTTTGCTCACTTCACTGAGGCTACCTGACCTTCATGTTCTTCTGTGGACACAGCAAACTTGTTGCCAGCTCCAGACTTTGGCAATGCCTCTCCCTCTATATGGAATGTGTTCTCCAGATTTTCCATAGCTGGCCGTCCCCTTATTTCATTCAGTTTGCTGTGCAAATTGCTTTCTTCAAATCAACTATTGGTAGCTGAAGTAATATTATACACTGTTTATTTGCTTATTTTCTGTTGTTTCCATCTAGAAATACGGACACTTTGTATTCTCACTGTTGAGAATTCTCATCCCCAGAAACTTGAACAGATCCAGGCATGCAGAGCACTCCAGTATTTATTGAATTGTTTAACACTGGAATGAATCTCAAGTTTTCTTATTTTGGCAAAAAAAATGTTAGAGGTTTTATCTTTCTCTTTTTATTGAGTTCTAACATCATTCAGGTGTCTGCACCTCCCCTGGGTCTTTGGAAGACTTCTTGGGCAGGACCAAGGTCTCTCTGTTCCATTTTCCCTAACTCCTATCTGAGATGGTCTTATGGTTCCCAGGAGGACTCTGCCCTCTGCCCTTTGTCATGTGTGTAATAGTCACCAGACCACCCCTCCATTCTGGCTTGCCCAATCTCAGACACTTAGAAGCTGAGACTCTCAATGTGTGCCCTTCGAATCAGTTTCTGCTCACTGTGCCCAGCTGTAAACTATCACTATAAGAAGTCATTTCCTCAGGCACTCTGAAGCCATTCTTATGAAATTCGACTTAATGAGCACTCAATATTATTTTTTAAATCCACCCCTCTTTTTAATTTAATGCATTTTAAATACACTTTTTAAGGTTGAAAAATTTTAGATTTACAGAAAAGTTGTAAAGATAGTACAAGAGTTCCTGTATAATCTTTACCCAGATTCCCCCAATGTTAACATCTCACACAGCTGTGGTACATTTCTTAAAACTAAGAAACTAACATTGGTGTAATACTATTAATGTCCTGGTTTTATTTGTGTTTTTATCAACGTTTCTACTAATATCCTTCTGTGTTCCAGGATCCAATCTTGAACTCCACATTGTATTTAGTCATTTTGTCTTCTTAGTCTCCTCTGTTATGTGACAGTTTCTCAGTCTTTCTTTGATTTTTCTGACCATGTAGTTTTGAAGAGTACTGCCCAGTCACTTTGCAGAATGTTTTTATATTTGGGTTTAAATGATGTTTTTCTTCATGATTAGACTGGGGTTATGGATTTTGCAAAGAATACCACAGATGTAAATTGTCCTCTTCATCATATTGCATTAAGGTTTGATGTTAAATTTTATGTATTAACATGACAGGGTCACAGGGAGCCCAGATGTTTGGTCAAACATTATTCTGGGTGTTTTTTGAAGACCTAATTGGCTTAATTTAATAATTCTTGAATTGGGCAGCATCCCACATAGCAGGAAAAAAGGAGCTCTGAAAAGCTTTATATTTTATATTATACTTTATACTTTATTTTTTATTGATTGTTAGAGAGCAAGAAGAAAGGAGGGAGAGAGAGAGAAAAAAACACATCAATTTGTTGTTCCAGATATTTATGCATTCATTGGTTGATTCTTGTGTGTGCCCTGACTGCAGTTCGAATCTGCAACCTTGGTGGATCAGGACAACACTCTAACCCAGGGGTCCCCAAACCCTGGACCATGGACCAGTACCTGCCTGTGGCCTGTTAGGAACCTGGCTACAGAGCAGAAGGTCAGTGGTAGGCAAGTAAGCGAAGCTTCATCTGTGTTTACAGCTGCTCCCCATCCCTTGCATTACTGCCTGAGCTCCACCTCCTATCAGATCAGCAGAGACATTAGATTCTCAAAGGAGCGCAAACCCTACAGTGAACTGTGCACGTGAGAGATCTAGGCTGCACACTCCTTATGAGAATCTAATGCCTGATGACCTAAGGTGGAGCTGAGACGGTGATGCTAGCACTGGGGAGAGGCTGCAACTACAGATAATCATTAGCAGAGAGGTTTGACTGCACAGAGACCATAATAAATTAATTGCTTGCAGACTCATATCAAAACCCTATCAGTGAGTGGCAAGTAACAATTAAGATGATTAAGATGCATCCAATGACAGGCTATAAAGCTATCCTGTCCCCCACTCCCAGTTTGTGGAAAAATTGTCTTCCACAAAACTGGTTCCTGGTACCAAAAAGGTTAGGGACCACTGCTCTAACCAAATGAGCTCCCTGGCCAGGGCTTATGGTTTTTTTTTATTGAAAGATTTTTATTTACTTATTTTTAGAGAGAGGGGAAAAGGGGGAAAAAGAGAGGGGGAGAAACATCGATGTGTGAGAGAAACATGAAGCAGTTGCCTCTTGCATGCCCCCAGCTGGGGACCTGACCCACACACAACTCAGGTGTGTGCCCTGACTGGGAATCAAACCAACAACCTTTCAGTTTGCAGGCTGGTGCTCAGTCCACTGAGCCACACCAGCCAGAGCCAGGGCTTATGTTTTATATTTTAGAAACAAATTAATACTCTTGGAAAAGCATAAAATATTTTCATTGTTCTAATGCTTGAATGATAGTGGTGAAATTGTCTCATGAAACCAGAATGGATTTTCTATTGTTCAGAGGAGGTTGACTAGAATAAAGATGGGAAAGGTGCCTTTATCTACCTCTGTCTGACTGAAGGAATAATTGTGCCTATGGAACTCTGACTTTCTTCTCTGTTTCTGCCTTTGAGTTTTGCCTCAGCCATTTTCTTCTTTTTTTTCTTTACTTAAAATCATTTTTTAATTACAGTTGACATACAATATTATATTAGTTTCTTACCCATCTGACACCATACATAGTTATTAGAATATTACTGACTGCATTCCCTATGCTGTACTTTACATCCCTGTGACTATTCTGCAACTGCCAATTTGTACTTATTAATCCCTTCACCTTTTCCACCCATCCCCCTAACACCCTTCTATCTGGTAACTGTTAAAACATTCTCTGTAACTATGAATTTGTTTCTATTCTGCCTGTTCATTTTTTTATATTCAATTGTTGATAGATATGTATTTCTCTATCAATAATTAGATAGATAAGACTTTTATTGTTCTTATTTCTCTCCTTCTCTTCCTCCTCCCTCCTCTCCTCCTCTTCCTCCTCCTCTTCCTTCTTCTTCTTTTCCCATGGTGCATGATTTACTTCTTTAGGACTCTGAAGTATGCTGAGTCCTCCCCTTGAGTGTGTAACTTGTGAAGGTGATTGGGTGGTGTTCAACATGGTCTGAAGCTGTCCATCAGGTTTGTTGGCTCTGGAACCCCCCAGGAGGTGAAGGCCAAGATCAGCCGCTGCCTGTGTTCTGCCCAGGGCCACCCAGTGTGAACTACAGAGTGATCTGTAGATGGCTGCTACTTGTGCTGGGCTTGGAGATGCCCTGGACAGGACAAGCTGTGAGCCAAAGACACTGGGCCTGGGACCCTTAGAAAGGGGTATGGGGCACCACAAAGCCAATGCTACTTGTTTGAGAGATTTATAGGAAAGTCTGAAGCATGAACCAAGAGAGGTATTTTGTACTGAAAAGCCACAGGAAGTGGCTTGGGTGGGCCTGAAAGTTGGGTGGGACAGGGCCTCAGGGAATCACCAGAGCAGGGCAAACATTGATAGCCAGGTTGATGAAGTCTCAGATACGGTGTTCACCAAGTGGAAGGTATACTGCCTCTTCTCATCCGGCTTCAGCAGTCTCACGATACCACTTCTGCTGAATTATATTATTCGAGGCAGTCCTAAAACTAACCAAGTTTGAAAAGAGAGGGGCGTAGATTTGACCTCTTGATGGGGAGTGAGTGGCAAGATTCTCAAAGAGCATGTGGAATGTGAACCACAAACCACCCCAATATAATGTTCCCACTGAAGGCTCTGGGCTGGAGGCCTGCTCCTCTGTGCTTAAAGAGAAAGAAAGATACAGACAGATGGTGGAAAAGTTTACAAAACATACTAGACTTTTTGAAAGGAAATTAACAAAAAGGATATATTCTTCTTACCCTGTATTTCTGAATTTTAGGAGCTACCTTGAACTTGAGCTTCCTGAAGATATCAAGGCTTTTCATATTGTTGTCATTACACATCATTTTCTCTTCCCAAGTTTCCCTCATTCCCTTCTTGGCCTAGAAAATTCATTTTCACTCTTCCAGATCCAGTTCCATACTCCAAGAACAGCATATTGTTTATTCTGGCCCTTATTTATGTGTTGTCATTTCTCTGAAACCTGTTTGGCTTTCCAAGTTCACTTACCATAGTTTGAATTCCTTAAGCACAAGAACCACATCATTTATAATTACAATTTCCGCCCCTTTTATCTCTGCACATTGTAACACCCACCTCCACACTATATTTCCTACTTGACCAGCTCCTATTCATCCTTAAAAACCCAGACTGGCTAACACTTTCAAAGTGGAGTGCTTGCTGTCTTCTGATGAGTTATTAACTTCAGGCTCTCACAGGATCTCTCTATGACTTTGCCCAAGCATTAAGGCATAATTCATTACATGCTATGCCAGCCTCTAAGGACAAGGACTAAATTAAATCATCTTTGACTTAGATCAGTTCTCCAGACCCAGATCCTGAGACGAGAATTCACGTGTAAATGATTTATTAAGGAAGAGCTCTTAGAAGAAACTCTTAAGGGGTGAGGAAAGCAGTCCCTTCCTTTCACAGGAAAGGAAGTTGTGCAAAGATGGAATTTGGGGCAAGGTCCTGGAAAGAGTGCCTTTAGCCTAGTCCTGCAGAGAGCTCTGGAATATAAGTTAGGTCTTAGAATTTGCCATGGCTGGAAGCAGAGAAGCTGGGTTTCATACTTCTGTGGCCAACAGTCACTGTTCATAAGGCACCCCCTCCCAGGAGACATAAACCCCAGGCACTTCCAGCTGTCTCTTTGTGCAGATGAGGTGGTGTCAGTGTCCAAAGAGAGTCACCAGAAGTCAGTCACAGGCTCTGGGTGGGGTACTAACAGTGTGATCCAATATTCTTGAGTTTAATGAAAGTCCTTGAAAAGAAGAAATGAGTGGTGGAAAGAGGACACCATTGCCATTCACCAACAATACAAGAGTTACAAATTAAGGAATATATTTAATTTATTTCCATGGCCCTGGGCTCAAAAAGAAAATGGAATATTAAGATAATTTTTGGTAATATTTTGCTAGTGAACTGAAAAACATGGATGATTTTCTAGCAAAATAAAAGTACTAAAATTAATTCAAGAAGAGAAAGGAAATTTAAACACACCAATATTAATGGATGAAAGTTATAAAACACTTCAAAGAATGGCCTATTCTACTGGGTCCAGAAAGTACATTGTGTGAATTCTTAGATCCTTTGAAAACACATTTAAATTGTTCCAGAGTCTAAAGACAACAGGGACACTTTGGGTTATTTTTATTTTTAATTTTTTTCTTTTTTTAAAATATATTTTATTGATTATGCTATGACAGTTGTCCCATGTTCCCCCCTTTATTCCCCTCCACCCAGCGCACCCCATCCCACCTGCATTCCTCTGCTTTAGTTTATGTCCATGGGTCATATATATAAGTTCTTTGGCTTCTACATTTCCTATACTATTCTTAACCTCCCCCTGTCTATCTTCTACCTACCATCTATGCTACTTTTTCTCTGTACCTTTTCCCCCTCTCTCCCCCTCCCACTCCCCTGCTGATATCCCTCCAGGTGATCTCCATTTCTGTGATTCTCTTCCTGTTCTGGTTGTTTGCTTAGTTTGTATTTGCTTTTGTTTTAGGTGTGGTTGTTAATTGTGAGTTTGCTGTCATTTTACTGTACATGTTTTTTATCTTCTTTTTCTTAGATAAGTCCCTTTAACATTTCATATAATAAAGGCTTGGTGATGATGAACTCCTTTAACTTGACCTTATCTGAGAAGCACTTTATCTGCCCTTCCATTCTAAATAATAGCTTTGCTGGGTAGAGTAATCTTGGATGTAGTTGCTTGCCTTTCACGACTTCAAACACTTCTTTCCAGCCCCTTCTTGCCTGCAAGGTTTCTTTTGAGAAATCAGCTGACAGTCTGATGGGAACTCCTTTGTAGGTAACTGTCTCCTTTTCTCTTGCTGCTTCTAGGATTCTCTCCTTATCTTTAATCTTGGGTAATGTAATTATAATGTGCTTTGGTGTGTGCTTCCTTGGGTCCAACTTCTTTGGGACTCTCTGAGCTCCCTGGACTTCCTGGAAGTCTATTTCCTTTGCCAGATTATGGAGGTTCTCATTCATTATGTTTTCAAATAAGTTTTGAATTTCTTGCTCTTCCTCTTCTCCTTCTGGCACCCCCATGATTTGGATGTTGGAATGTTTAAAGATGTCCTGGAGGTTCCTAAGCCTCTCATTTTTCTGAATTCTTGTTTCTTCACTCTGTTCTGATTGAATATTTCTTTCTTCCTTCTGGTCTGCACTGTTGACTTGAGTCCTGGTTTCCTTTTTGTCACTGTTGGTTCCCTGTACATTTTCCTTTATTTCACTTAGTGTAGCTTTCATTTTTTCATGCAATTTGCGATCATATTCAACCAATTCTATGAGCTTCCTGATTACCAGTGTTTTGAACTGTGCATCTGGTAGGTTGGCTATCTCTTCATCACATAGTTGTACTTTTTCTGGAACTTTGACCTGTTCTTTCATTTGGGCCATTCTTTTCTCTCAGCACCCATTACATAGTAAGGGGCTGAGCCTTAGGTATTCACCAGAGTGGGGCAACCCACATAGTTGTGTTGTAACACTGTCAGTGGGGGAGGGGCCTGAGAGGGAACAATGGCAATTGCTCCTCTCTCTGCCAGTTTTCAGTCACTTCTCCCACTACCTACAATTAAATTGGGTCCTTCTGGTGCTGATTCCCAGATGGGTGGGTTTGTGTATGTTCTTGGGCCCTGTGTGTCTCTCTAATAAACTCTCCTGTGAGGCTGAAAGTTTCTCCCTGCTGCCTCAACCCCCACAGGAGTTTTCAATCAGATGTTTGAAGCTTCATTTCCCTACACTGGAACCCTGGGTTGTGTAGTCTGTCTCACTCCCCAGTTGTTCCTCCAGTTTATCTGTACTTGAATGTGGGACCACCCAGTCTGCAATCCGCTGCCTTGCTGGGTCCACCAGCTGCAGCCTTGCCTGCCCCAGTCCTCCAGCCTCTGCCTTGCAGTGAGTCCTCTCTGCACTGCCCATCTCCACTCTTCCTACCAGTCTGTATGAATATTTCTTCTTTAACTTCTTGGTTGTTGGACTTCCATACAGTTTTATTTTCTGTCAGTTCTCATTGTTTTTTTGTTTTTAAATTTGTTGTCGTCCTTCTTTTGGTTGTGTGAGGAGGTACAGTGTGTCTACCTATGGCTTTACCTTGGCTGGAAGTTCCCTAGAGATTTTTGAAAAGCTGGCAAAATTGAAAACTCACAAAAACAGTGAGTGCACACACAGACTGCAACCTGGATTTCTTATCAAAATAGGTATAAATTTTGATATGATATGTTAGCAAGTAGATAAAGCAATACATTTAATGCTGTCAATATGACACATACCACATGAATAGGTTGTAATGGATATTTGTCATATTTTGACTCCCCAGAATTAAATATTGTCTTTTTTTTAAGGTAATCTCAAGATAGATGGGAGGCACTCTGTCCTGACTATGGAAACTATAGGAGATATGGTCTTTTCCTTTCTTCCCAGCAGCTAGTGACTAGACCAAGGATATAGCCCAACCGAATAAATGCTTCCACTTTGGGCTTAGAATTTGGAAGGTGTGGTAGCAAGAGTTTAGGACAGCTAGAAATTATTCAGGATCATTCATGGTGGCTATAGCAGAACCAAGAGTCCAACAGTGTGGCTGCCACTGTCCAATGGTGTTGCCAGTCTTGGTGACAGCAGCAAATGCCCAGTTTCACTGATGCTGCCAACAATGACCTCTTATGCACCCTTTTCTGGAGGTCTATGCCCCAATCCTAAAGTTTTTCTGAGAGTTCTGTGAGCTGCTTGATATCCATAGTTCCAATAAATTTATTTCCTGTTTCAGCTAGTTAAAAGGAGTTCATGCTTTTAACTACAAAGAACCTATAATGGGCATACAAGTCAAAGAAAAAAGAGTATATGCTCATTTCTGTTGATGCCCATTTGATACAATTCAAGATCCATTTCTGATAATAACTCTTTCTGAAGCAGGAATAAATGGATGCCACTTTAATGTAATAAATAATATATACATCAAAGCAAAAGCAGGCATGATACTTAATGGTGAAGCCCTGGAAGCATTGCTATTAATGTCAGGAACAAAGCAAGCTTTCCCACTGTCATTACTATTACTTCACTGGGTTCTGGAAGGACAATTAGATGAGAGACGGTGGGGGTGGAAAGAGAGAGAGAGAGAGAGGGAGAGAGAGAGGAAAAAGAAGGAGAAAGAGGAGGAGGAGGAGGAGGAGGAGAAATATTATAAAGGAAGAGGCCAGGTTATTATCTTATGCATTGATATGAATTCCTGAAGGAACCCAAGAGAACCTAATGGAAATTAGGAGAAAGAACCAAAGTACATCAGGTGGCAGGTTACAAAATAATTTTTTCCTACAGATAAACAACAGAAAATATAATGGCATAAAAATATCCTATTCATAGCAGCAACCAATAAGAATCAGTTTATTAATGTTACATAGACCTATAGAAGGAAACTATAGTACTCTGAAGGATGTAAAAAAACTTGCACAATTTTAAAAAGACACACTTTATTTTCAGGGAAGATAAACATGATGATGTTAATTTCCCCTAAATCTATATAAATTAATCCCTCAAAGGAGAAGATTCTTCTGAGAGAATTACCAGATAGTTAATAAAATACCTACCAAACATTTCAATATATGCAAATCTGTATTACTGTGGAGTATAGACACACAGCAATGAGATAGAACAGAATTTTTTAGAACCCTAAATATAAGTAGAGTTGAATGTATGATTCAAAAAGTGGCATTTTAAAGCAGAGGGAAAAGGTTAGAATATTTTTAAAAATTCATACTGAGACAACTGGCTAGCCCCGTAGGGTTGGGAAAAGCCAAGATCCCTATCTTGTTTCTTACACAAAAGTAAGTTCCAGATGGAGCCAACATAAAAGTAAGAAAAATAAAAAAGAAGAAATCATAACAGCATTAAATGAAAACATACATGAGTATCCTTACTTTGGAGTGGGGGAAGGTTGATCACCTAATCATGTAAAAACAAAACCAGAAACCAAAATCAAAAAAATTTATGAATAAATGGTATAAACTGAGTATAAACTTTATACTCAGATCCATCTGAGTATAAAATAATTAACATTCTCTATTTGATATGAAAACACTGTAAATATGGTAAAAGGTAAATAATCAAATGGAATGGTATAGACCAAGGAATAACAATTTATATACCAAGAACTTTTACTAGCCAATATTTATAAAAGGAATGTGCCAAAAGAAAAATGGACAAATGACATATGCAAGTAAGTCACACCAGTGAAAAATACAAATTGCTAATAAAGAGATTATTAGTCATTTTCTTGATTGCCAACAACAGAAACTGACACTGATGAGTTTCAGCAATAAAGGGATTTATAGGAAGCCTGTCTGGTTAGTTCACTGAATAAACAGAGCTGGAGAAATAAGAGTGGGCAGTAACCCAGGGAGGCAGACACCAGTAAGAACTTGCCGCTAGAGTGGCCAACTGGATACTTGTTGCCACATTCCTGGCACTGCCACCACTGTAACCTCACTGCTATAGTGCCAAGTATAGAACTGCTAGATTCACTAATTCACTGCATTATTTCCCACAAACCTTGTATCAATACTTCCAGAGCCAAGATCCAGGTGGGAACATTTGAGTGGTCTTTCCTAGGTTATCTTCCTTGGCTCCAGCTTTCAGAGGTGGGAAGGGGAATACCTGCTCTCCACACCCTGCCCAGTTTTCATAATGGAGGCTTGGGTTGTTTTGCCTAATTTGGTATCCCTTTCAGACAGGAAGTCTGTTTAGATGTTGAATAGTTGAAACCCAACCCATGATGTTTAACTTCACTCATACGAATAGAAGCACATTAATATGCCATTTTGTATTCATCAAATTTGCCGATGTGAAAAAGAGTGAAAAACTCAGCTCCATCTTGGGTTTGGGAAATGTATGTTTCCCATTATTTATTGTTGGCAGGATCAAACCTTTCTGGACGTCAGCTTGACAACTGCTGTCACAGTGTGAAATGTGCATACCCTTTAATCCAAGGTGTCAGCTCAAACATAGTTGCTGGGATGATATATTAACTGCACTGCTATTTCTAACTTGTGCTTCCCTAGCTCGGGGATAAGAGATAAGTAAAGAGAGGGATGGTGGGAGATTTCCTGCAGACTATTTGGGTGGGTCTTAAAGATGGACATCTGAGAGTTTCAACCAAGGACTCTTTTCCAAGCTTGTTTTGGCCAAGCTGGGATAGGACAACTTTGGGGCCCCATGGGATGAATAAACCTGAGGTGGCAGATTGAGAAGGGGGTTCACATGTCCCACTAAGGAAATGAGATGTTGTTTAGATACTTTGCTGCCATATAATCAATATGCTATATGAAGGCTACCTTACTAGGCATCCAGTAATGAATAAGAGGAGCCTTTGCCACTGTGTTGAAGCCTATACTTTAGGGCAGGTGACAGATTGTAAGCTGATTCCAGTATAGTAATGTTAGTGTTATGACTGAGAGGGGCCCAAGAGAGCTGGCGGAGGAGATGTGTTACAGCGCAGGCGATACCTAAGATGAGACCTTAAGGTTGAGGAGAGGTTAGCTAAGCTAAGCTAAGTGAAGAGCCTCAGGATAGGTGTTGGGGACAGCGGAAACACCTATGCTAACAGCTTGAGCAAAGCCCCTTTTTTTCTAGATCAAATTGCCTGAGGGTTTGGAGGGAAGAACAAGACATATCATAATGCTGGGTTGTAAGTGGGTACTAGAAGGGCAACTCTGACATGAGGAAAATCAGACAGAATCATTTTACTAGACTCTGGTAACAGAGGAAAACGCCCTCCAGATTTTTGCTAAACTATACTAATTACATTTTGGATTTCTGCTACATGCTGGAGGGAAAAGGTGGACATGGACACTAGGTAGTACTGGGCTAGGGGAAGGGGTAGTGTTAAAAGGTTGTGATTAACCGTAGCTTGCCTCTGTCTGGTCATTATAAATTAAAGGAGTCAGATAGGCCCAACTCTAATTTCTTTGAAGCACATGACAACAGTGGGATTCCAAGTGGCTTGCTTGGACTGGAGAGGAGGGCCCAGGCAATGGGGTCATATTCAGGCCACGGCTTCAGTATGAAGAAAAGGAGCAGGGTGGTAAACTTCCCCTGGGCTTTGACTCCCAGTTTGATAAATTTAAAAAGAGAACATTTGTTAGCACCTACTGTTAGTATACATATGCCAAGCATATATGCCAGGAAAGGAAGGATGTTCTGAGAAGGAGCAGCAAGACAGTCACATGGTCAAAGCCCGTTTTAGGAGGCTGAGGATTGCTCACAGCAGTTCAGAGAAAACCCCATCTCAACCAATTCCAGATCTGTCTGGGGCTTGAATTCTCCAGCCCTAATTAAAATTGCTCAGCATCTGAGTTTGGGTTCTCCTTAACAGTCTGAGACAAAGATAAACAGCAGGTGTTAAAGAGGGGACGGGGGCTATCACAGTTAATAGTTGTGGCTGAAATTACAGATCGTCTCCCAGCATTAGACATGGGGAATGAAAAGCTTTTGGTATGGTCAGTTTCCTTTTAAAGCAGTTTATTCATTCAACCAAACATTCATTAGAACCATGGTCAGTACTAGGCATCTAAGGTCAGCAAAACAGACCTAGTGTCTGCTGGTTTGCAAATTTTGAGCAAGTGTGATGGGTGCCATGAACATCTGAGTCCAAAATTGAGATGTGCTTAAAAAAACCAAACTGTGTAGGCAAGCTAACCTTGGGGGCTAATTTCCAAGTGGGCTTGACACCTAGGGCAACCCCAAGACCCTTCCCACCTCTGAAAAACAAGCAAACAAACTTTGTTAACACAATGGCTGGATATTGTGATAAAATATCAAACTGCTTGAAATGCCACCAAAAGCTGTTCCTTTTACCTGATGTCCAGATGAGTGAGTTCGACATGCAGTGAGGAATGGATATTTTGATTAGATGGTGAGAATGGAGGTGATTGGAAGACCAGTGCCAAACACCCTGTGGGTGTTACTGTAAGGAGCAAGGAAAACTTAGACCATGAGAAAATAGGAACCTAGCTGAAGGGCAAAAGGAACTGGTTAGATCCCAGGGCACAGGAGGTTACTAAATAGACATTTTGCTCTCCTGCCTCGTGTAAGAACAAAGGATCGTAAAACAGATGTAATTTAACACATTTGGTTTGAAATTTTACAACCGGTGAGCCAATGCCTAACCCTGTGCCTGTGCATGAGATTTGTAAGCAAATAGTTAACTGCCACGTCTGCTTCTGTATAACGCTTGCTTGCACACCCCTAGATAAGGACGTAGCTGAAAGCCCTCAGGGGGAGTCTCATTTGCAGCTCTTATGGGCACTGTGTCTCTGGACACATTTGGGAGAGTCTGCACCCTGCGCAGGTTAAAAAGAAACCTTGGCCAATAAAGTAACATCTTTGAAAACCCAAAAAGTCTCCGGCATTCGTTCTCGCGGTTGCTGAATATAACATTACCATACGAGTCTTGGTTACCATAGGATGGGAGGCCAGAAGAAAAAGCCAATTATTTTGAAATATGCTGTAAGGTGGGATTTATGTTTTAAAAGGGGGAAGAGAGAGACTGTCCCTGATTCCTCCCCTCTGTAGTAATCAGGACTCAGACTAAGTGTTAGCAAAAAGGAGAATCTGCACAGAAGAGGTCACAAACCAGTAGATTTGGGGCTGCAAGCAGTTCAAAAAATGTAGTTTTTCTTCCTGCTCTAGTTTTTCATTTTTAATTGAACTAACATTTAAAAATAGGATTTACACCTTTTTTAAAAAATCAGATGATCTGAGCTCTCATTTCTACGACGGAACAATTGGGTGGAGCTAAGTGGCAGCCAGGGGCTTTAGAAAGATGTTCACTTTCAGTTTGCCATAGTCCCCACCACTCCTGATATTCTCCCCAACCCTGAGAGCCCAATCACTTGAAGTATTAATAGGTCAATATGATGACTGAAACACCAGGATTCTTCACTCACTGATAGGGTTTATTTTGGTCCTTGCCATAATTGTGGGTCTGTGACCTTTCGTTTAGAGATCAAGTCTAGGGGCTTTGAAACAAACTTGGCTTTGAATGGATGAGCTGAATCAATTTGAAAGGCCCTGAATTGAAGATTAAAAGTGATTACATGCTTAGCATGATGCTTGAAACTTAGCAGCTATTATAAGCATCCTCTAGGAGTGTAAGCTGCAGAAAGGCAGGCAGAAATGGTGTCGGCCTCCTGCTTTGTCGCATTTCCAGTGCCCAGCACAGTGCCTGGCACATAGTAACTATTTGCTTAATGAATGAATGATGGTTGACTTCAGCACGATTTTAAAGGCTGGTCTGAAAAGTAAGGTAATTCTGATGATACGGTTTCACTGCGACCCCAAAGTGTCGCCTAAAAGAGCTCGGGTCCGTGATGGCGTTTAGGGGTTCCTAACAAGAAGCGCGGAGCTGGTTTGCACAGGACAGGTCAGGGTCCTGTCCATCACCTCTTCCAGGGTCTGATTAGGAGCGATACCCCCATTCCTGCCGTATCCCAGCCCTCCGCCATCAGATCAGCGTAGACGGAACTGGGGCCCTAGGGTCCCACTAACCGGGGTCTGCCCAGCGGTTCTCTACGCGCCCAGACCGCGCCCACACTAGACATGGCCTCTCAGGCTTCACGCTGTAGGACCGCTCCGGGAGCCGCTAGTTAACACCACGGCTGGGGGGGGAAGCGACTTCGTTCCCACAGTCAACATGGCGGCCTAGGAGGCATCGCGCCGGGCGGGCGGGGACCAGAAGCGAGTCACGTGAGCTGCTCAGCTGGGCAGACCGCGCGCGCGCCCGCCGACTCGCTCGCGGGCTCGCTCGGCGGCGCTCTGAGGTGTACGGGGCGTCGAGCGCCGGACTCGGTGGGATGCAGTGGCAGCCGTGGCGGGGCCGCGGGCCGGGAGGGAGGGAGCGGGGATGAGTGTGGGCGGCCGCCGCCATGTCCAAGGTAACGGGGCCCGGGCCAGTGGCGGCGGCGGCGGGCGGGAAGGAGAAGCGCTCCTTCAGCAAGCGGCTGTTCCGGAGCGGCCGCCCGGGCGGCGGCGGCGGCGGCGCCGGGGGCCCGGGAGCGCCCGGGCCGGCCGCGCCCTCGTCGCCGTCGTCGGCGCGCTCGGTGGGCAGCTTCATGAGTCGTGTCCTCAAGACGCTGTCCACGCTCTCGCACCTGAGCTCCGAGGGCGGCAGCCCTGACCGCGGGGGCCTCCGCGGCTGCTTCCCGTCCGGGCCGCCCGCGCCTCCGCCCTGCCCGCCGCCCGCCGAGCCCGCGCCCGCGCCGGCCCTCACGTCGTCAGCCTCTGAGCCGGTCCCCGGGGTGGCGGGACTCCGGAACCACGGGAACACGTGCTTCATGAACGCCACGCTGCAGTGCCTCAGCAACACAGAGCTCTTCGCCGAGTATCTGGCGCTCGGCCAGTACCGCGCTGGGCGGCCGGACCCTGAGCCGGAGTCACCCGCCGGCCGCACCTCTGGAGAGGTCACGGAGCAGCTGGCGCACCTGGTGCGCGCCCTCTGGACGCTGGAGTATACACCGCAACACAGCCGCGACTTCAAGGTGGGCGCCCCCCACCTCTTCCCGAGAGGGCCCTTGCACCCGAGTCCCCCGGGGCGCCTCCTGCCTACGTCCTACTCCCTCCGTTCCACCACGGTGCTGCTTGTTAGGTGTGGGTGGGCCCGGAGGCTGGGACAGGCACCACCGATTGCAAGGGAGATCTGTCGATTGACTGATCGACTGACTCATTCATTCATTTTGTTTTTATTGAGAGCTTACCACGTGCCAGGCGCTGTGATGGGACGCGACAGTGAACAGGACCGGCTGCCTTCGTGGAATTTGCATTCTTAGTGGGGGGACTGCTGAGCTGGGTTCAGTTCTTGGTTTTGTCACTTGGTAATAGTATGACCGCGGGAAAGTTACACAATCGCTCTTTGCCACAGTTTCCTCTGGTACCGACCTCATAAAGTGGTTGTGAGCTGCAAACAAGTCTATTTGTTCGATCGAACGCTTTGGTACTACTCATTTTAACCCTTTTGACTTAGAGATTGTCAGTATTAGAAGGTTCAACCTCATACGGAAAAAGCTTCAGTTGTGCACAGCACCATGTGTTTTGCTGCTCTGATTATTTTTATTGTTAAAGACTTTTATAAGTTAATGGTTAATGTCAGTGGTTTGGAGAAAGTAAAACCTGATGATGCCATTGGTGTGCTGCTAGACCACTTCAAATGGGGAGGGGGTAATTAGGGTGACAACTTGGAGGAGGTGACATGGGAACTGAGACTGGAGTAACTAGAGAACCTGCCTTGGAGGAAGGAGGTCAGGGAGGTTCTTCCAAGGTGTAAGGAGGCTGTGCACTTGGGAAACAGTTTTGGAACACAGAGACTGCCTGTAAAGGGCTGCGGAGTAAATATTTTGGGCTTTGCTGGTTAAGATGCAAAATTCAGGGTATTACTTAAGTACCTATATAAACAAGAAAAAACACATGTCCACAAATTTTTTATTGACTAAAGTGATACAATGATAGTTGAGTATACTACTTTGTAATACAAGTGTACTAATGAGAAGAACTGGATTCTTCTTTTGGAAAGGATAATAACATTTAGTTTAATTGCAGTTCAAAATTAGTATTACCTATCATCAGATTTATTACAAATATTCATTTCTACAAACCATTCTTAGCCCATGGGCCATACAAATACAGACAGGAGGCTAGATATGGCCCTTGGGTCTTTGTAGTGAGTGGGTTGGAGCTGAGGGCTGAGCCCTATGATGTGGGACCATTTAGGCTGCACTGTGGAAATGGGCTCTTAGTCTCAGCAAGAGGGGAAGATGGTTTGAGATTGAATGAAGATTACTTTTAGATGGAAATAGATAATATAAATAGAATTAAATTAAGTAGAATGAAACTACACAGTGAGAAAGTTAATTCCTTTTTCCTTCTTTTTCTGTCCTGATCATGCTCAAGAGAAAGTCTCAGCTTGGTGGTAGCCTGACTTTAACACCATTTGCTCACTCCTCACCTTTTTTTTTTTTTAAACAAAGAACAAATCTCAAGATTTCAGGCTTTAGTAGGCAACAGTAGCTGGAATTGAATAAGGTTATGTTTTCACTGGCCTTCTTTTTACATTTGTATTTATGGCAAGTGGTACTTTTCATCGGTGCTGTGAAGTTTCTTTAAAAAATCCATTTAAGTAAAAGTAAATGACTTGATTAAAATATAAAATGGTAATCCATCTGAGGAGTCAGCACTTGGTTGAGGACTTAACTTCTTTTTAAAATTTTTAAATATATTTTATTGATTATGCTATTACAGTTGTCCCATTACCCCCCTTCATTCCCCTCCACCCTGAACACCCTCTCACACCCACATTCCCCCCCTTTAGTTCATGTCCATGTGTCATAAGTTCTTTA
>CM052540.1:80846414-80877386 GCA_028533065.1 Trachops cirrhosus | reverse complement strand
CTCCTTTAACTTGACCTTATCTGGGAAGCACTTTATCTGCCTTTCCATTCTAAATGAAAGCTTTGCTGGAAAGAGCAATCTGGGATGTAGGTCCTTGTCTTTCATGACTTGGAATACTTCTTTCCAGCCCCTTCTTGCCTGCAAGGTCTCTTTTGAGAAATCAGCTGACAGTCTGATGGGAACTCCTTTGTAGGTTACTGTCCCCTTATCTCTTGCTGCTTCTAGGATTCTCTCCTTCATTTTTACCTTGGCTAATGTAATTATGATGTGCCTTGGTGTGTTCCTCCTTGTGTCCAACTTCTTTGGGACTCTCTGAGCTTCCTGGACTTCCTGGAAGTCTATTTCCTTTGCCAGACTGGGGAAGTTCTCCTTCATTATTTGTTTAAATAACTTTTCCACTCGTTGCTCTTTCTCTTCCCCTTCTGGTACTCCTGTAATTTGGATGTTGGAACATTTAAAGGTGTCCTAAAGGTTCCTAAGCCTCTTCTCAATTCTTGTTTCTTCTTTCTTTTCTGTCTGGTTGTTTCTTTCTTCCTTCTGGTCCACTCCGTTGATGTGAGACCCAGCTTTCTTCCCATCACTATTGGTTTCCTGTGCATTTTCCCTCATTTCACTTAGTGTAGCTTTCATTTTTTCATCTAATTTGTGACCAAATTCAACCAGTTCTGTGAACATCCTGATCACCAGTGCTTTGAACTGTGCATCTGATAGGTTGGCTATCTCTTGGTTGCTTAGTTGTATTTGTTCTGGAGCTTTGATCTGTTCTTCCATTTGGGCCATTTTTTTTTTGTCCTGTGGTGCCTGTTACCTATGAGGGGCGGAGCCTTAGGTGTTCACCAGGGCAGGGCAACCCAGTTGCTGCTGTGACACTGTATGTGGGGGTGGGGTCCGAGGGGCAACAGTGGCGCTTGCTCTGCTCTCTGTCGGATTTCAGTCCCTTCCGCCGCTTCCCCCAAGCAAACTGGGCCCTTCTAGTGCTGATTCCCATGTGGTTGGGCTTGTGTACCTTCTAGGGGTCTGTGGGTCTCTTCAACGAACTCTCCTGTGAGGCTGGGAGTTTCTCCCTGTGCCTCAACCCCCACAGGTGTCCCCACTTGGTATCTTGAGGATTTATTTCCCAGCACTGGGACCCTTGGTTGTGCAGTCTGTCTCGCTCCCCAGCCTTGCCTGGTTTATCCGGGCGCGAATGTGGGACTGCTCGGTCAGCCAGCCGCCTTGCGTAGTGCCTTGCTTCACAATCGCTGCCTCGCTGGGTATGCCCATTGCCACCCCACGCCCGGGGTCTGCCAGCCGTCGCCTGTGAGCCTGGGGTCCTCCGGTTTCTGTCTTGCGCACCTGATCCCACCGTTTTTTGTGCCACGACCCCTCTCTGCCCGGCCACCCAACTCTGCCCTGCCTACTGGTCTGGATGAATGTGTCTATTTTAACTCCTTGGTTGTTGGACTTCATACAGTTCAATTTTCTGTTGGTTCTGGTTGTTATTTTGTTTTTAAATTATTGTTGTTCTTATTTTGGTTGTGCGAGGAGGCACAGTGTGTCTACCCATGCCTCCATCTTGGCCAGAAGTCCAGGACTTAACTGCTTGCTGAGGAATAGCACAGCCAGGGTGCATCCCTCACCTTTTAATACTTTAATTTATATTGTTCTTTCCTGTTTTTCTCGAAGAGAATAAATGGTTGTTGTTTGATCTTGGAAACTTGAATAGAAATACTTAACTGGTATATGGACTGGGAAAAAAATGAGGTTCTTGTCAGAGGACCTCAAAGACAGAGATCTCAAAAAAATAAAGTTGGAGAGGATGGCAACCAATCAGTGACTGTCTTTTTCTTTTTTACTTATAGTTGCCTGTAAGTAGCCACAGCAATTAAAAACTTTCCAAGGTCAGAGCCCGGTGTTTTAAGTTTCATTTTCTCCTCTCTTCCAAATGTGAAAATCAATTTCTACAGCATTTTGTTATGAGAACATTTCCATTGCTTTTTAAGAGATTGTTTTCATCCTTCTATCCATTAAAAAGTAGTGAATAGAAATGGGTCAATAATTCTAGAAATGCAGAGACTGATTTATAGGCATGCTTTGGTAAAGTTGAACATTCTTAGGGGCACTATTTTCTAAAAACTTTAATCTTCTGAACCTTTAGTAGATTTCACTTCGCATTCATTCATCCACTTCCCATTTATTGAAGGTTTACCCAACCAGTTAGGAATGTGTTCAGTACAAGAAGGAGGAAGCTGTAGTGATGGTGCCTTAAAATGTAGGTGGCTTTCAGGTGACAGTGTCTTGATGGGCCCAGTAAGCACCCAAACCATTTCTGGTTTCCATCTTGTCCTTAATGTTTGTTACCTCATGGCATTCTACCCAGTCAGGACAGGAAGTCATTAGGGAAATAAAAGTTTTCCCAGAAGTCCCCCTCAGTACGCTTCTCATTGACTCTATCCAAGTCACTTGCACCCCTGGCTGCACGGGAGGACGTTTGGGCTTTCCTGTCTTTCTAGAAGAGATGAGTACAGGATCTTGCCTCAGGCAGCCTACCAAGCACTTGCCTACCATATGCCAGGCACTTTCATTTGGGGAAGACACTGTTCCTGCTGGTAGAACCTGGTGAATTCCCCCAGACACTGTATCCATACTTTAATGCACTTATGATTCACCTGGGTCTCTGTTACAAAGCAAATTTGGATCTGATAAGAGCTGGGTAGGGTCTGATATGCTGCATTTCTAACCAGCTTACAGGTGATGCTGTTGGCTAGTTGCACCATGGAGAGTGAGAGGATGCAGAAAGTCTGGGAGAAGTGTGTTGTAAACAGATTGTAAAGGGCTTTGTAGGGTACGCTAGTTAGTGTGCTATCCTCTGGAAGTTGAGAATCCAGTGCTGACTTTTAAGCAGGGGAGTGATAGGATCAGATTTCTTTTTTTTCTTTCCTTTCCTCCCACCCCCATTTTGTTAAGTTTGGTGGATTACCAAAGAAGAGGTACTTTATTTTTTCCAAAGTATTTTACTACAGCCAAATTTGATGGCTGTGATTTTGAGCATGAAGAAAGTTGAACACCAAACGAGGTGGCTATGCAGCGTACTTGTCACCATGCCCTGCTGGCCTTTTTGTGGTAGACACCAATATCTGATGCACATCCTCTTCTCTTGAGCTCACATTCAGCTTCAGTTCAGGGCTCCAGGCAGCCACTGCCAGTTGATTGATTGGATTTGGCAGAGGAATTAAAACCAGTTGCCACCATGAGATAGTTTGTCTTGGGGTCTTAAAAAGCACTTAGTATGTCTTTTAATGAGCTTTTAGTGTCTTCAAACTTCCTCACGTTACTAATGATTTTCTTTGTAAGTTTTTCAATTAGAATTCTTTCTTGCTTTCTAACCATATTGATTGGAGCTTTAGAAGCTTGCCAGGTAATTGGATTTTTGATTTTGGAAGAGGTAGGTGCTGGTTAAGACTGGATTTTCATTTTCCAGAATGAAATGGGTTTACAGGCCCAACCTGGGTCTGCCTTAAGAAACTTCTCTAGCTTCCACTTAGCTCCCTTTCTCTTTTTACATAGACATTGATTTCCTGCTCTTAAAGCTGTGGTTCTCAGCCAGGGTGCTTTTGCCTGCTCCCACCCCCTCACTCCTGGGAACATTTGGTGATGTCCAGAAACATACTTTGGTTGTCCCAGCTTTAGTAGGGTGCTGGCATGAATGCTGTAGGTTCTATCCCAGTGCCCCTTTGCAGTAAGAGGAAAATGGATGGACATCTTTCAAGTAAAAAAGACAAGTTTTATAGCAGAGTTCTCAAACCATGCTCCCAAAGAACAACTAGAACATAGTGATCTGATAAAAGAACTGTGGGAATTCCATCCAAATTTGCAGTAAAACAAAAAGTAATTGATGAAAAGAATTTTCTCTCTCATGGTGGTTTCCTTGAACTTTGGTGCCTGATGGTACTTACTTATTAGTGAGAGTTCTCAGGTTACAGAATGAATATTGACAGACAAGTTAGCAATCAGGGGCTGACACCGGTGCAGTGTTATACCTTGGTTTTTCATGGACTTATGCTGCAGGCCTTTGATAGACACTTTCCTGTTTTGCCTGAAGCTGTTTAGTACATTGATATTTCACAGTGATTCCCAAGAAGTACTCTGAATTCAGAGTGTCCCTTGAATTCATTTGAAAAATAGAAAAAAAGGAAATTATGACAGTATAAAATAGAAAGTGTCTCTTCCTGGTCAGTTCCCTTGTCTGTCAAATGCTGTCACTTTAGTCTTAATGAAGCTCCAGGTCTCTGAAGGAGAAAGAGGTGATAGAATCATCACATTTTCAACTTGGAAAAAGACTTGGGTGGATGTGAACAGTCCCTGGCTTTTTTGGATGAGGGAACTGAGGTTTAGTTCACCCCTTGGGTAGAGGCCAAGGGAGCAGAACCAGAGTTTTGACTTCCACTTTGTCATCCTGGGTTGCTGATGCTCACATTGAGTCTTGTGTCTGTGGTTGCCTTATTAGTACAACCGCTAAAAGGACAGGTCTCAACATAAAATTTTAATGGGCAGGTGGACATGCTGAAACGTGTAGCATTTTTCTCTTTAAGGTCGTGGTGCTTAATTGTAGTGAATGTGGGTCAGCCACAACTGTTTCATGTATGTGCTGTGGCTGCTTCTACCTAGGCACTCTGGAAGTCTTCCTGTAAAATCATTCTTTCTGACCAGTTAAATGTGTATATGGACAGGTATATGAGTATAGGATAGGCTCATATTCCACAGGTAGCTCTGTATATGCACTCTGTATCTAGTGACTTGCTTTCCTGTGTTCCCTCCCTTGGTACATTTGGGAGGAGAGGAGGAAAGATGAAGCTGGGAAGGGATGGGCAGGTGAGCACAGGCTGGGTCATACAGAGCCTTGCAGGGGTAGGTAAGGGGTTTAGAGGCAGTTCTAAAGAAAGTGGAGAGCAGCTGCAGGACTTAGAGTTCTGTTCTGATCTCGTTAAAATGTGGAGTGATCACTCAGAGAACTGGACAGTGAATAGAACAGAAGCAGGCAGACCAGATAGGAAGCTTCTGTGATAGATTAGGTAAAAGTGGGGGTGGATAGAGATGGAGAAGTGGATGGATTTGAGATATACCTGCATGTGGACTCCATAGGGCTTGCTAGTGGATTAATTTTGGGGATGGAGGGACACTGAGGCAGAGAGGTACATGCAGAATAATTCTTAGGTGTTTGTCTTGAACAACTGAGTGGTTATTGGTGCTCACTTGAGGAGCAGCAGTTTTGGGGGATCAGGAGTTCATTTTCAGATGTGTTAAATAGGATATTCATGAAATGTGTAGTAGGCAGCTGGGTAATGGAGTCTGGAGTTCAGAAGATTGAGACTGGCTGGAGAGAAAGATTTGGCAGTCATCAGTCTCTAGATGGTGTTTAAAGCCTTGGGATATGGCTTAGAATGGGATTTGATGATAAATAGTTCTTGGATAGTAAAGGAGACGAGGGATGTCATCTCAGGTTGGTGGGGGAAACATTCTGAGCAAAGGCATAGAGATGGCACATGGACACGGAAGTTAAGTAACTGGGCTGTCTGCTGTGGAGGCTTGATTTGGAGTAGTTGTTCCGGCCTTGGCACTACTGACAAATCTGGTATTATTGACGGGCTAATTCTTTGTTGTAAGGGGCTGTCCTGGCATTGTAATGTTTAGCAGTGTCCCTGTCCCCTATGGACTAGATGCTGGTAGTACTCCCTTCTCCACATCCCACTCATGGCAATTAAAAATGTCTCTTCCAAATGTCTCCTGTGGGGCAAAATCACCCCTCATTCAGAACCATTGATTTGGAGCGAAATGTCCAGGAGACATTTTTCTGAGGAGATGAGAGGAGGCATATTATGGGTGGCCTTGAGAACTGTCTGTTACAACAATTTAGCCTTGAGGCATCTATCTGTAGTGATTCAGTTGAGTCTTTTGAACTTTTGTAGTCATTGATGGGATGAAAAAGATATTAGAAAAATGGGCCTGATAGTGAGCAAAAAATCAGTCAGTTGGAGGAGAAAGTAAATGCAGGTACAGGGCAATCACGGGTATAATGTGAGGAAAAGCAAGAGGAAAAGGTGAATCCAGAAGACATTTGGAGGACATTATGACATTATTAATGAGAATCCCAGAGATGCATTGGTAAGGAAACACTGAGGTATCAAACCTGGGTGATGGGGAAAATAATGGGAATCTTGGGTAGAAATGGAATGGTTGGAAGGGGCATGGTTTGTGGAACACAGAAGATCCTGCATTTAATCTGAGCATGTGGGGTTGGTGCTGTGGGATATCTAAGGTCTTAATAGACTGTTGGATATGTGGTATGTGTTAGGACTAGCCATGTAGACTGGAATTCAGCTGCATAGAGGTGATAAAGGTCAGACGCCCAAGGCCAGGCCCTTGGGGGAAACTAAAAATAAGATAGGAGAGGGAGTGGATCTGTTGAAGGAGCAGTCTGAGAGATTGGGGAAAACCAGGAAGGCAGAGTCCTGAAACCTGATTTATGTTATAGTTTGACTACCTGCTCTTAGCCCTGAATACAGGATAGAGCAGCAGAAACATCAAATTCGGGTTATTTTGTAGACATGATAATGGATTTATTAAGTGCACAGATTTATTGAGCACATTTATTGATTCCTGTGTAGGTCTTGTATTGGAAAGCTCTGGGGATATGAAGATGGGTGAGATCATTCATGCCCTTAAGGAATTCATGGTCTAGAAGGGAAGACTGTTGGGAAAAGAAGTAGTTGCATAGGGTAGGGTGCTGTGATAGATTGTGTAAAAAGCACTGTGCAAACCCTGGGGGACGAGCACTTGAGGAAAGAATGGTAGAGTTGTGAGAGAACTGAAGAGGTGATACCTGGATGGTGTCTTGAAGGATTTGGGAGGTTGTTTCTGCTTTTTGACTATTGGGAAGAATGATGATATGAACATAGGTATGCAAGTATCTGAATCTATTTTGGATGTTGTGCTACTTCTGTGTTTGACTTTTTGAGAAACTGTCATTGTTTTCCACAGTGGCTGTACCATTTTATATCTCTATCAGCAATGCATTGAAAAGGCTCCAATTTTTCCACATCCTTCCCAATGATTGTTACCTTCTCTTTGTTTGATAGTAGCCATTCTAGTGTGTGTGAAGTGAAACCTCATTGTGATTTTGATTTGAAGGAGAAGATGAAAGTAAATGAAGTTTTGAAACAGGGTTTCTTGTGATGGTGCTCTTCAAGACTAGAAGCACATAAAGGACAACAGTTCTGGAGGTGGGTGGGTAAGTTCAGTTTTAGACAGATCACATAGTATTTGAACATAAGAGCCCTAGGAAAAATTTTTTAGTTACATTTGTTGAATGTCTGTCATGTATCAGGAACTGTGCAAAGTGTACCATTTAAGTTTTTGGTGGCTGATGTGGAAAGGAGCTGATGTGGTCTAAACACAGAAGTAATCTCTTCAGATACAGAGATGTAATACAGATTGTTGTCCAGACTTTGTTGTTTTACATCTTCCTTTATGTGGCTTAAACTTTTAGTTTGATTCTGCCACTTTTGTTATTGGTGTGTGGTTTGATGGATTTTTTCTGTCCCTATCTATTCACTTGTAACAATGAGGGGCCACAAAATGGGGCACTGTTCTCTGTTTGTGTTGTCCTCCACAGCTGTTTCCTATAGTAAAGACTCTGGAAAACAATGACCTCATGGTTTCCACAAGTAAATGTTTTATATACAGTAGTGGAAAGAAATCATTCAAAACTGAGTAATTTCAAATTGTGTCCTCTGTAGCTTTTTCCTTCAAAAATATTCTTGTTTGCTCTACTAATTAATTGTTCATTGGCTGTTCCTCAAATGACCTTTTATGTTTAACAAATGACATCTTTGCAGTTGCAGTGTAGCACATTGGTTATCTTGTCTTTCATTTGACGGCGATCTTTCTGTATTTGGAAATCATTGTTTTATGCCCTGGACTGTGGTAGCTCCAAGAGGAACTGGCCAGTCACCGAACATCTGTTGCTTCTTCCCCTCAGTTGTTGAGCTTGGAAGGCAGCAGTGTGCCCACAAACCAATAGTTCATGCTTTAGGAAATTGCACAGGAGTGGTCAGGAACCTTTGGAAACTCATTACCAGCTCAGTAAATTCTTTTGAGTTTTTACTCTTGGTTTTGTAGTCTTTAAGAGCAAGGCTGAGCTATTTGATTCTCAGGAGAGATTTAAGAAGCAGTAATAGTCATAATCATGAAAATACCATTTGTTTGTGTGGAGCCAGATCACTTAAAATGTACATTTCATATGCAGTTTTTCATTTAGTCTTCACAACAGCCCTGTGAAAGAGGCATTGTTATTCCACATTTAAAACTAAGATGTTGGGATTCAGTTCTAGTATCAGGACCAGAACCCCAACCTTGCTTGGTTTTTATGAAGATTAAATGAAAAGCTAGAAGTAAGGGTTTAATGTAAAAACCCATCCATAATAAGTATTCAAGAAATGGTAGGTGGTGATAATGAAGCTGCTCATCCTAAGTCTGTGGCCACCAAGTATCCTTCCCCATTTCCAAACTCAGTTTCTTCCAGTTGATAGGTTTTATTGTTGCCAGATAATTTTACAGTTTACCTGTAATTACATTGTTTGCCTTCTCAAAAAAATGCCTTTACTTTGTCTTTTGTATACAAAGTGGTGTAAATTTCCTAGCTTGGCATTTCAGTTTTTCCAGAAAAATGAAAAAAGTCATACATAAAACCAGCCCTATTAAAAAAACTTTTAGGTTTAATTAGACATAAAATTATTGTTCATTTGCTTTAAATGTTTCTAAATACTTATTTTCAATTTCTGTACTTACCTCGTCATGGACTGGTGACAGAAAGTTCACAGATGGGAGCCTTGTCTGTGGATCGTGCTTCGAAGAGCTCTGTTGTGGAACTTCCCGTAGTCTGATTTCACCTGTTGCATTACTATAATTTCAGTCAAACTGTTCTCCTGTCCCTGCATTTCCTGTAAACTTGTAGGTAGATAGAAAGGTTTAATAAGGTTTAGGGTTGAGGGATGTGTGTGTGTGTGTTTGTTTTAACTCCTTTTTTTTGGTAAAACTAATTTGTGGGTAGTGTTACAAACCTCCATCAGAAAGCCTATACTGTCTGGTTGTGTCTCCTGGAATGTTAATAATAATGATTATTACTACATCATTAAGGGTCAAAATGGTGATATAACTTTTAACATTCCTTTTTCACTTAGCACCTAGAATGCTTCTATAGAGACTTTTGCCCTCAACTAGTATTCGGTTTACTCAAAGTAAATGTGGAGAAGAAAGGTAAGATAAATGCTTGATTTTCCCCCGCTTCTTTTCTTTCTTTCTTTCTTTTTTTTTTTTTAAGATTTTATTTATTTTTAGGCAGAGGGAGTGAAACATCAATGTGTGGTTGCCTTTCGAGTGCCCCATACCCGGGAACCTGGCCTGCAACCCAGGCATGTGCCCTAACTGGGAATCAAACCAGTGATCCTTTGGTTTACAGGCTGGTGCTCAATCCACTGAGCCACACCAGCCAGGGCTCCCCACTTTATTTTCTATTTTTTAAAAACAGTTACTTGGTTTCCGCGTGTGATTGGTGAGTTTTTTGTTGTAACCATGTAAACTCATGGGTTTAAATGCATGTTTGATGTTTTTCAGTCTTTACAGTGATTAAGCTTTTTGTTGCTCAAATCGTCCCATTTTAGACCAGTGTAACAAGTTGGCTCCCAAGTAAATTTGACATAATGATAGTAGTCTGTGATGTCAAACCAGAGAAAAAGTTTCAGACTCATCTTACATGTCTCCTGCCCCAGATCTGGGACCAGTCTTTCTTTAAAGAGCCCTGGTTCCTTTTGGTGGCAAATGGTACTGAGAGGCTGCATGCTGAGCACTAGGGGTGCATATAGTTCCTATTTTTTCTAAGTAGATAGAACTGGGAAATGTGTAATTTCTTTTAAGGATACACTAAATCATGAATTCATATTGATAATTCTAATTCAGGACTTCAGATTTTTTATTTAACCTCATTGATCTTACATCTGTTTTTCCTTTCTCCCATGCTGAAAATCCTATTAAAACCAGTGTAAATTCTCATTTGTGTTATCCCACAATGCACTCATAAGTCTCAGAGTAATAATTCCAATACTACCACCAATAGTATGAGTCTTTGAAAAGATTTAAGATTTATTTGTGGTATGTATGTATGTATTTATTTATTGCCTAATTATTATGTCTTAAAGTCACTTGCATTAATTCTAAGTGTGGCTTTGTCACTGACTGGATATATAGGTAAATTTATTTATTTTTTGCCTTTGATTTTAAGGAATTGCTTTTTAAAATTTAATTCTGTTGCATAATTATGTTAAAAAAATAAATATGCAGCCTGGAGTTAAATTTACAAAACAAGATCTGTTCATAGAAGTCTAGTTTCTGTCTCTGATCCCATACCCTCTTCTCTTTCTTCCTAAATTTTATGATTCTTTCATTGGTTTTAATATAAATAAATATGTGTGTATATATATGTGGTTGTATACTTTGTGAATATTCATATTTCCCTCCTATTTAGATAAATGCTAGCACACTATATGTAATTTTTTCCATCTTTTTTCATATAGCTAACATGAGTGCTTATCATATTCCCTGCACAGTAGATTATTGTATTTACTCCTGATAACGGTGTAAGGTAGACACATTATTTTTGTTTTGCAGATGAAGACACAGATGTTTCTGTAGAACTTTAATTCTGTAGCTCTCGTTATTTCCCATAGTAACTGGGCTTTACTTTGAGCAATGACAGGGGCAGAGAAAGGATGTTTTTAAACTGTAGAGGAGTTTCAATCTTTTTTTGAGGTCCATAGCTCTCTACAGTCGGAGAAGACTAATAGTAAGATCCCCTTTCCTGAGCAGAGGTGCTCCAAGTAAATACAAAGATATATCTATATTTCATTTTTAAAAGATTTTATTGAGCTTCCAACCAAGACGGAGGCATAGGTAGACACACTGTGCCTCCTCGCACAACCAAGATAGGGACAACAACAATATAGAAACAAAATAACAACCAGAACTGACAGAAAACTGAAGTGTATGGAAGTCAGACAACCAAGGAGTTAAAATAAAGATTTTGTATATTTATTTTTAGAGAGGTCAAGGGAGAGAGAGAGGGAGAAAAACATCAATGTACAGTTGCCTCTCACACTCCCCCTACTGGGGACCAGGCCTGCAACCCAGGCATGTGCCCTGACTGGTAATCAAACCGGTAACCTGGTTCTCAGGCCAGCACTCAATCCACTGAGCCACACTAGCCAGGGCTAATTACAAAGATATATTAACATAATGTTTTTAATTTTTTCCTAACATCACAGCCCCTTTCCCAGTGAGTGACAGCTTGGTGACTCTTACTTATTTTAGAGCCTTGATTCCGTGGACATTATCATGAAAAGACAATGCCTTTAAAAGCAGCAGAGCATGGGAAGTAGCTACTAGTTGATGATGTCAGGACTTTAATAGTGACAGGAAGGGAAGGAAGAGGGGAGTAGCCTGTTTCCCTGCTGTCAGGAGAGAAAGAACACTGGTAGCTTTTAATGTTATACACAATGGGAAGAAGGGTTAGTTAGGTTGGAGACCTATTGTTCTTCCCCTAGAGGCTCTACTGTGATGGTATGCAGTGTTAGGCTTTTGTAACTGTTCCCCATCCCTTCCTGGTGATACTACTGATACTCTCTCAAGCTTTAGACTGTTAGCATCTGAGGAGGGTGAGAGCAGCCAGCATCCAGGTCTACCCCTTTCCTTTTGAAAATTTGTGAACCCATGAATTTGGAATTTAGTCAGAATCCTGGTGCAGCTAAGATCTTGAGTTGGTTACTGAGTCTTGGTTTCCTTTTCCCCCTTTTCATTGCTGCATAACATCAGCCTCACAGATTGTGGTGTTCAACAACCATTGGTTCCTTTACACCTGAGTGAAGGGAGCATTTTAGCAGGAAAATCCAATGAGCCAGCCCACCCACCAACCCTCCCACCCAGGCTGTAAGAGCAAGCCTGGAACACAGGAGAGGGTGGACCCCTGGAACACAGGCCACTGTAGTTACATGGGGAAGAGAAATGTGTTCCACCTTAAAATTTTCTTTGGGTCTGGTCTTGCAACTCTGTTTTGCAGCTCACTTTTGATGCATGTGTGCTCTTGGTTTTGACTCCTTGAATTGTAGATTATTTTCGAAGGGGTGGTATTTAAATTTCCAGTGTTAACTGTGCCAGATGACTCCCTGGGGACTTCTCAGTATGATATATTCTGTGCCATTGTGCAGTCATTGTGTGATATTTTTGAATTATGATAACCCATTCATCTCGTCTTTGGGGAAATATAAGTTACTTCCCAGGTAATTATTTATTTGAACATCAAGTCTTTAAAATTTGAGCTTCTTTTGGATTGATGGCTGGATAGCATATTTTACGTACTCACTTTCCCAGGAGAGGATCCTAGACACACTACTACTGTTTTCTTGGTGATTTAGAGTATCTTGAGCATCAGTATGCTGTTGGTCTGTAACTTAGTGGGTTCTTTGGGGGCAAGTGGGGCTATATAGGACTTGATGAATAGTTCTGGATTGCTGTATTTTTTAATTCATGTTTCTGCTCTTTATAATGTTCCCTCTTGTTCCCCACCATTTTCCTTCATGGTCCTTCCTTCATTTTTCTCATGTTTCATCCAGGGAGCCTGTATCTTCTACTTCCTCATTCCTATGTTTTGCAGTTTCTAATTGTTTTTTAGTTAAGTAACCAAGTAAATAGAATCAACTGTAAGTAAGGCTAAGTAAACTGAGTTAGGGCCTGAGACTCTGGCTAAGTTAAGAAACTTTAGTGTTTTTCCTTTTTGAAGTCAACTAATTTTTGAAAGCTTTTGAAGGAAGTATGGATACACACAGAAAAATGCATAGTCAGTGTGAGCTTGATAAATTGTCCAAAAGTGACAGTGCATCAGGAAATGGGACATTGCTAGCCTCCAGAAGCTTCCTCTTTTGCTCCCTCCCAAATTCCACCTGCCCCTTCCCCCAAAAGGTAACCACTCTTCTGGCTTCTAACACCATTGATTCATTTCGCCTATTTGTAAATTTTATTATGAGTAAAATAATAGAGTGTACATTATTTTTAAAAGCAGCTTTATTGAGGTATAACTTACATACCATATAATGCTCACATTTAAAGTGTACAATTCAATGGTTTTGTAGTGTATTTAGAGTTAGCAACCATCAGTTTTAGAGCATTTTTATTATCCCCAAAGAAACCCATACCCATTTGCAGTCAGTCCTCATTCCTCCCAAACCTCCCAGCCCCAAGGTGTCCTTTAGTCTACTTTCTGTCTCTGTAGATTGGCCTGTTTCAACATTTCATATAAATAGAATCATGCAACATGTGGCCTTTTGCATCTGGTGGCTTCTACTTAGCATCATGTTTTCAAGGCTGAAAAAATTTCATTATATGACTATACCACAGTTTGTTTATCCATTCACGTGTTGATGAACATTGGGGTTGTTTTCACTTTTAGGCTGTTATGAATACTGCTGTAAACCTTCATGGACAGATTTTTTGTGTGGCCATGTGTTTTCATTTCTCTTGAGTATATGTGCCTAGGAGTAGAATTGCTGGGTCATATGGTAACTCCATGTTTAACTTTCAGAGCAACTGCCCAAGCATTTTTTAATAGTGCCTGCATCACTTTACATTCCCATGAACAGTGGATAAGGGTTTCCTAGTGTCTCCACATTCATGCCAACACTTTTGACTGTCTATCTTTATTATAGCCGCCCTAGTGGGTGTGAAGGTGGTATCTCACTGTGGTTTTGATTTGTATTAAATATATATAGTTTTGTGTCTGATTTCTTTTGCTAAAGTTCATTATAACATCTATTTTGATAAGAATACTATCTAAATTATTGTAGAAAACTTGGAAAATATGTAAAAGTTGAAAGGGAAATGGAAAATGTATAAAAGTTGTTTGGCATATTACTTTCTTGCCTTTTTCCCCTTCTCTGTGTGTTTTAACATAATTGGGATCAAACTGTATGTAAAGTTTTATGTGATTTCATTTCATATGGTATCATGAGTAATTTTTGTCACAAAAACTTTTCAGATCATTGTATAATGGCACAATAACTTGTTTTTGATGGTTTCTGGTTGCAATGAATTTATTTTTTACATAAGTCTTTTATTTTTTATGAGCAGAAAATGGTTACTACTCTTAACACATGAGTTATTAAAATCAGTAAGAAAACTATAATTACTTTTGACTATTTTTTGGGATATATAGAAGTGAAATTCCTGAGTCAGTGGTTATTTATTTAAAAGGTTCCTCAGTCTAATGTTCTGCTAACAGAGCTATTTTGGCCAGGCAATATTTTGAAGGTTCTTAAGTCATAATTGTTACCTTATTTTACAGAAGGATTTTGCTATGGATAGTATGTAAGAATGTCTATCGTACCCTCTGTTGCAGAATAGAAATCTTTAAGCTGATAAGTGGAAAATTGCATTTTCTTGTTGATAGTGAGGTAGGACAGCTTTAATCTGTTCTTTACAGTGGAAGCACATCTATACAATGGTAACAGTTCAGTAATTTCACAGAATTCTCTTTGTTTGCTCTCTACATATTCACACACTCTTCCATTTAGCCTTTTACAGGCAGATGACCAAGTCCTAAACCAGCTAGGATTGGTCAAGTTTGGGGCAGGCCAGACCAGGTCAAGGCAGGAAGGTTCTAATCATATTTTACGAGGAAAAGCCTGAAGCTGTGATGAGCTGGAGGCTTGCACCTGTTTTTATGCGAGCTGATTCTTGTGAGGGTAGGAAAAACCAGAGGAGGCCAGGGTTGATTTGGAGACTACCCAGTGTGTGACTTAGGAGTCAGCCTGGCTTAACTTTCAGGCATGCATGATGCTGGGTATGGAGAAGAGTGATATGACAGGCCTGGGATTTGTAGGCATCTCTAGCCAGTTAAACTTTATTGGGAGTGCTGTGGGTTTATGGTGCTATGAACTCATAATTTATATATGCTTTAAAGGAAAATTATTTCCAGAATATTTTGGATCCTTTTATATAAATTAGCTGTTTGACCAAAACCATTTTAGATTTGTTTATCATCAAATACCAATATATTCAAAATCGCATGCATATGCAGCACACTGATTATAGAAGAAATATTTTCATGTTTGGCCTTGGATAGTTTAAGGCCTGAACTCATGCCTCCATCATGCCTTGTCTTCCTCACTCTATTCTGCCTCCGAGGATGTGTAGATCACTTCACTTTACCTCAAAGAGGAGTGCCACTCAGTCAAGAATTTGGCAGGGCCATGTGCTGAGTTCCTAAGCCAAGCCCATGTTCCCCCTCTCCTTCCCTCTGCTTGATCAGGAAGCTGACTCTGATTCTTTTCTTTTCCTAGGGCTAAGCTTTCTCTTGCCATCTAGCAAGCCAGGGTGGCCTGAAAAAGTCCCTGATGGGTGTCTAAAGGCATAAACTCTCCTTTTTTCCTTTGTCTTTCCCTCATTTTTCTTTGATGCTGGCTGCTGTCACATTTTTCCTCCAGGGATAAGACCCAAAGTTTGTTTTTGGCTTTGGGTTTAGTATTAAAATTTGGTGTAAGGCTCCCTAGGTGTCTAGCACAGAAGAAAAAATTCTCAGTGTAGCACCGCTAACTTCACTGAGATTTGGGACAAATGCTTCAGCTAGAAATAAGGTATATTTCTTTTTCCAGCCCCATCTTCTGTGCATAAGATTTGGGTTCCCTGGACAAAATACCAGGGTGTGCTCTCTTAAGATCATTCTTAACTACCACCTAGTTATTGTTATCAACTAATTCATTTTAGAAGATGTGGAAAACACAGAAACATGTAAAGAAGAAAGATAAATCACCTAAAACTTCCCACTCTAAGATAATGGCAGCTGATATTTTGGTGTATATTTAGAAGGATAAAAGACAAAAAGGTCTTATTTAAAGTGTATTTTAAAAGTTTCAAATCATGTTCGTATGTAGTTTTGTATCTTCTTTTCACTTAATTGTATTATGTATTCATTTCTCCATGTTTTCTAAATTAATTCTCACATATCTCTTATATTCCATAGTAGGAATATATAATAATTGCTTAGATATTTAAATGGATTTTCCAGTTTTTCTGGCTTTACTTTTAACTGTTGAAGATCATTACATTTAATGTGTGACAACCTTTTAGTTACATCAGGACTAGGCGTTTGCTTTTTGGATTGGGTTGATTGTTAGCCAAAAAATTTCCACTTCCTCCTAAAAAAAAAAACATGATTTTACTGTATTGGGAAGAATCTTGGATTGTGTTGGAAATAATGAATCCCAAAAGAAGGCACTCTTGGATTACTTGAGTTACTGGATTGGCTATGTAATCACATTGTGGTGGTGACTCAATCTGACTTTAAGTTTGGAGTCAGCTAGGCTGAGCTCTCAGGGAGTGTGCTGAGAAGGGTGGGCAGAACAGACTTCATCCCCACCAGCAGAGTGGTGTGAGTGCCAGAAGGTGAGGAACACTTCCCTTGACATTAGCTGATGAGAGACAGAAGGAGTTCTCCAAAGCCTTGTCTCTCTCTAGTCTGCTCTCTGTCACGGCTGGGGACACTTGTACTGGGGACACTTGTACGAGATAGCATTCTTTGAGATAGCATTCTTCACAAGCTGCAACTTGATCTTCTGGCATGGTCGGAATTCCTCCTTATTCTTCAGATAACATCTCAATTAGATAAACTGCACTTTTGTTTCTGGATTATATTTCAGTCATAGGAAAAATGCAAATTACAACAAAACAAACACTGATTAACAAGGATTTATCTAAAAGCAAATAAACTCCCAGAATCTTTAGGCCTTGTGCAAATGTAGTTCAGTCTCCTACATGTTTTGTGTCTGCATCAAGAATTAACACTCAGAATGAAGAACCTCAAGTCCTGTGTGATCCTGAGTTGTATAAAGGAGGGAAATAATTTGTTGAAGAGGGATTATTGACAAAATGGTTGTAGGCTGTTTCAGTAAGATGAGGTTGAAGAATTAGGGTAAATTTGGACAAATCACTTCTCTGAGCCTAGTTTTTCATCTGTAAATAGTAATGATGATACAGCATAGGGAATTTTTGAGGGCTTGGTTTTATAGGCAATAACAACTATAAACAATTAGTGTGATGCCTGATATATCACTGGCACTCAAATATTAACTTTTATTGTTACTCTTTGTGTCAAGTATTATGTTTGCCAGGTACAGGGTGGTGGATAATATTGAATAAAATATTCCCGATCACTGTCTAGTGGAGGTGGATATGAGATAATACTTGCTGATGATATAAATAAAATATACATTGTAATAAGTGATGGTAATCCAGTGAGGACAAAAGAGCTTCCCACAAGTTTTAGTGCTCTTGGAAGTGAAACTTGAGAACTTTTCCAGTGTGACCATGTTTTTTTCTCAGACTTGGCTTCATGTTAGAATTAGAATTTTTAAAGAGAAGAATCACATTTGAGAAAAGATTAGCAAGGATCAGATCCCACGTAGACCTGGCTGTGCTGCCAGGACATGGTTTTTATTTAAAAAATTTTTTTTCCAGGTAATTTTAATGTGTAGCCAAGGGTCAGGAGACAAAGCCTCAGATATTTTTTCCTTTTCTTTCTCTTTGGTATTTTCCAGGATTATATATAGTACCACAGGGTAATTTGAAAGTTACTTAACAGCAGCTGTATAGAATTTTAGAATTTATATAATGCTTTTATGATATCTTTGAAGCCCCACAATAATCTTTTTAGAAGATATTATCATCACCATATTGCAGAAAAGATAGCCTAGGCTCAGAGAAATACAAAGTAAAAGGTGATGGAAAGAAGACTTGAACTCAGTTGTTCAGAATTCAGTCTTTCTGTTTCTGTTGCATTTCTAGTGGAAACTTCCGATCACTTTTGCATACTTGGAGGCCTTCCCTTGTTGCTCTGTTTTCTGCCTTAAAGCTTTATGATCTGTTGGGAAATCTTTGCTCATTGTTCATCTTGCTGAAACACTTGTCATATATTCCTTTTTATATTTCATCCTTTTATCCTGGCTCTAATGCTCTTGATCATACTTCCACCCTTAGTTATGATTTCTTGAAATGCAGTAACCCTTTCTTAACCCTTTTATGACAGCGTTTTCTTTTAGACAAAATATATGCCCTTTCCTAGTCTATATTTCAAGCAATAAATTTCTGCCCCCAAGTCTTTGTGTCTAAAGTTAGTTTTACAACATTGCATATAGCCCTTGCTATGTATGTATGCTTAGTTCTTGAGTCTTGCTAATGAGAACTTGGATATAAGGAGTATCTCTGATTTACCCTGTGTTAGGCCCTTGTGTCTGTAAGGGTCAGGTAGCTCTATACCAAAAATAACTCATTTTTCCCTGTGGTTTCTTGACTCCCACTAGTTTTCTTTTTCCTGTAACACATAGGATGGTTATTAGATTATCCTATGATTTGTTTTGTCAGGGGCTGAAGAAAAATCAATAGTCCCCTGGGTTTCTGCAGCAGGAAGATGTCACCATTGTGAAGGGCCAGAAAGAGGAGCCTTTGCATTTGTCTATGTTCAGTGAGGTCTCCTGTAAATTTTCCTTCAGTTTGTGAGGTAGTGATTTAGGGCAAGGTTGATCCAGAGCAGTTTTTGCCCTAGTTGTACAGGGTTGTGGAAGTCTCTGTGGCCTGTTTAATTGGGTCCAGCAAAAATCTCGTTGAGCAGTTTGAGCTGCTCACTAAGAGCCTGGAACATAGTGATTGGTGGATAAATGCTGGATGAGTTAAAATAACAGTGTCAGGAACCATAAATGAAGTTGAATGCAAACCTGATAAAGAACTTAATATTCTACCCTGTCTCCACCCTGAAATCTGATGGACACTGTCCATAAAATATTTACTTTGACCCATAATGAAGCATTTGATTTCAGCTAATTTGTTTCTTAAAATGCAGATGCTGAGAACTCCTCCACTGGAAGTTAATGAGAGAGGGTCCTGAACGGAAGCTTGTGCTTCTGGCAACTTGTGTACCCAGCTGTATGCCGCGGTATTTGTGTTTCCCTTGCTGTACTTAAGACTTCCTCTCAGCACTTGTCCTATGCTTCCTCCACAGAACAAACAATACCAAACAAACTGACAAAAACAATTTCCCTGCCTTCCGGTCTGTAACTTCTCTGAACCCATTACTATCCTTTCCTCCTCTTCTGTCTCTCCCACCTCCTTTTTAAAGCAATTGGTTCCTGTACTTCTTCTGAATCCCTCCTCCTCCCTTTACTCAGAATCACATTTCTTCAGGTATCTCCTTTCTGTTATCTTCTTCCCTCACCATGTAAGTCCCTCTCCTGCGTAAGTCCGCCTCTGGGTAGTCATAGAATCTTTTATCCTTCCTTTTATAACTGAGTTTCTTGGATGTGAAGAGTGGTCTATTTGTAAGCATTCAGTGTCTTTACCTTTTCTTCTCTGTCACCTTCTCTGATCTGTTACTGAAATTGCACTGGCAGTTGCCCTCTTCATTTACTATTCCAGAGGCCCTTCTCATACCTGTCTGACTGACGTTTCTGCAGAGGTGACATTGTTGCTTCTATCACCTTGGAGGTTCCATCTCCTGCTTGTGTTTCTACTCTCTCCTGGCTGCTTCCTTTTACCTTCTTGGGCTTCTTTGCTGTTACTTGTCCTTTCACTGCTAGCGTTAAGACTCTGTCTTGGCTGCCTCCTTTCCTTATTAGATGTCCCCTGAGTTACTACTTCCTCTTGCTCACATGATAGGTATATGCTGTTCTGATTGAATTTCCCAGCCATATGTCTTTACTGAGCACCAGACTTGACTTAACCTCACTTGGGATCCTGTAGGTACCTCACACTCAACATGTTCAACACTCTGCAGTCTTCTGTTCCTTACTTCATTACCCACCTATGTCAGACACTAAAAAACCTGCTGTCATCTCTGAGTGTTACCAGTCACTTGTTTCTCTTCCATCCTTAGTCAGCCATGTCATCAGCAGTGTTGCTGGTGCTGATGTGTTTTCTTGATCCATTTTTCTGTACTAGGAAATCTTCCCTTTTGTAACTCATACACTTCCATTGTCCATACCAATGGCTCTGGTTTTGATTCTCCTAAATGAGAATGTAAGGCCATAAACCAAACCATTTTAAGATTAAGGAAGATATCAAGTATAAACTTTACAGGGAGATTGAGGAAGGTGAAGGCTGAGAAAGAAGAGACTGGATTTGGGATTTGGGTGGCATCTGACCTCTGGAGAAAGTTCTGTTGTATGGTGAAGACTTTCACTTATAGCTACCTGTCCTTTTGTGTGTCTGTTTCTGAGATGGATCCAGGGAGCATCCTTGTTTCTCATTAGGGTCCTTCCTCTCCCTTGCTCACTTCATTCAGTTAATAAGTTTTGCTAGTGACACCTCAGTTCTCTCTTATTTTTGTCCCTTTGATTTTTTCTCCCTAAATTTGAATCTTAGTAAACATCTTCATGTTTCATTGACATCTAATTGCCTGAACATCAAGTTGTGATTGTTCTTTTTCATCATGGAAATAAAAATCTTTCCCTTCTTTTCATCTCTGTTATCATTATTTTAATTGGAAAATTACAGTGGACAATTTTTATTTCTTTGGCTGACTTTATTCTTCAACTTTTAACAATATTGATCATTTTCTGCATAACTCTCTTCACTGGACTCTAGGGACTTCATTCTTCAGATTTTCTCGCCACATTTTTGATGGCCTTTTCTTAGTCCCTTGAAGTTTTATACTGAGCACCTGTTTTTGCATTGCTGTTTGCAAAGTCCTCTAACACCTTTGAGAGCTTTCATTCCTCTTTGGGTTATGAACAGGTTATTGTAAAGCCAGGGCTTACAACTAATTAATGCTGATTTATTTACCTATCTAGAGTATTGTGTCAAAGAATGCACTGCAGTACCGTGGAAATGCCCAGCATGATGCCCAAGAGTTTCTGTTGTGGCTTTTGGACCGAGTTCACGAAGACCTCAATCATACTGTGAAGCAAAGTAGCCAGCCTCCTGTGAAGGTGAGAGTACCCCACCTAGCAGTCAAGGAGCAGGGAGCCCAGGGCTCATTCTCCCAAAACTCTGAGGAGCTGTGCAGTTTGCACTTAGTTAACGTAGTGATACTAAGTAAGCTCTAGGTGAGTAAAAGGTTCATGGATACTTAGAGGATTTCTCCACATTTACTACTGTGTTGGCAGTGTGAGATACCAGAGGCGCTGTCTCCCAGGAGCTTACAGTCTAATGAGAGGGGACACATTTGCCTGTATGACTATCTTTAGACTAAAATTAAGTGGTTCCATCTCACAAGACTGTTTTTAAAGCAAAAATTTGCTTTCTGTTCCAGTGAGACCCATAGCCTGTAGATCACTGGAATGAATACATAGTCAAAAAGTAAGTGCATGGATGTCTCATTGTTAGGATTGCATTTGAGTGTAGGAACTGAACAACCCAGAATATTCTTACTGAGAAAGAGTGATTTACTCTCATTTTTGTGCATATAGCCTTACTACAGTGGGTAAAATGATTTTTGTAACGGGAATAATTAAGATAAAGAGTTGCCTTTCTTTTGCAGCTTTTAAAGTTTTTGGTAGTTCTGCTCTGTACCTCAAATTTTAAATTTCTAGTTTTGGTAAGTTGTTAAATTTTTGATTCAAGGTCCTTTTGTGCCTGAACACTCTGTACTATCATATGGCTCTATGCTTGTGACTGACTCTCTCTACCACCAGATTGAGATGAACTAAGGTCAGGAACTGTGTCTTATTTTTGTACCCTAAAGCCTTCCACAGTGCTCTCTGCACATAGTAGCAGGTGCTCAGTAACTAATTGTTAGGTGGAAGCACATGAAAAAGTTAAGTGAAATATGAAGTAGAGTGATTAGGCACCAAAATCAGCAGCCTGTAGGCACTAGAAAATTTAGGCATGGTAGGGACCAGTGGTTGGGATTATTTCCTGGAAGAGGTTAGAGTGGGACTTTGAGAGTTGGAGGGAGATTGGAGTGTCCTGGAGAAAAACTGCCTGGGTAGGGTGGAGAGATGGGGATGTGTGAGAGAACCTGTGAGGAGATGAGTTCTGTGACCCATGACCTGGCCACTGTGTTCTGGTTCCTTTAGCAGGTACCTTTCACTGAAACATCTCGACCTGAAACATAGCTTGTATAAGAAGTCAAGGACACATGTGACACTTTCAGGGTCATCTTTAATCAACGGTTGGTACTTCTAGTCTGTAAAATTGTGCTTTCTTCTTTTAAGCCACCGTCAGAGACTGACATGATGCCTGAGGGACCATCTTTTCCTGTCTGTAGCACTTTTGTACAGGAACTTTTTCAAGCCCAGTACCGGTATGAGCAAATTAAATTTCCCCTTATGTTGTCTGTTTACATGGTTATAAGTGATCTTAATATGCATTTCCTACATTTTTGTTTTTGAAGATCTTCTTTGACATGTCCTCATTGTCAGAAGCAGAGCAACACTTTTGACCCTTTCCTCTGCATTTCTTTGCCAATTCCTCTACCCCACACAAGGTAAGAACAGATTTAATAAAGTTAAGGTGGTACATTCCTATGTGTTCCTTTTTTCTGTGTAGGCTCCTAATAGGTCTCATTAACTTACTTAGACAAATAATGAGGTTAGTGATAAATTGAATACAGGCATTGTTAAAACCTTAGAGAAATTTGTGAATGCCTGAGTTTGTAGGGTGCATGGGACAGGTATGGCAGGGAGGAGAAATGTTGTTGAGTGCCTTCTAGATTCTGTAGAGTCCTCACATTGTACTTTAATTAATTGTATTATTTGAACATTTTCTCAAAATTTCCAGGAGTTACACTGTTTTAAGGAAAATACAAAGTAGATGTGTTATATTTTTGGTTTTTGAAGCTAAACTTTTCTAGAGGTCTCTTGATTATTGTTTGACAGTTTTACATAGGTCCCAATGAGGTTTTGTATTTGGCTTCCAAATAATGTTGTAGGTTAGCTTCAGTTTTACATTGATTTCCAGTCAGTTTTGTTTTGCTTCTATATTTAAGTTGAAATAAGGAACTAATGAGAAGATCTGACTTTGGTCTGTACAGGCCTCTCTATGTCACTGTAGTATATCAAGGGAAGTGTTCTCACTGCATGAGGATTGGCGTAGCTGTGCCTCTGTCTGGGACTGTCGCCAGACTTCGGGAAGCAGTGTCTATGGAAACAAAGATCCCCACTGATCAGGTAATATGTCTACTAATGCCAATTTTGCTAGAAACCACAAAAGTGGCTTTCTGTTCCTCCTGGAATTTTTGAACAGTTCTCTGCCAGATATGGTTAGATGGAATGTCAAATCAGTTGCTTCTGTGTTGAGGAAAAGGGATATTAAGACCCAGGGGAGAATAAGGTACACAAAACATTTGTGTTTCATTTAATTGTGTGTACATTTTTAAAAGGAAAGCTTTGACTTTACCCTAAAAGTTTTCTTTTTTTTTCTTTTAGCTTTGTTTGTAAAGTACAATTACTGAATCCCCTTCAGTTATACTTATGGAGGCTTATGTAGGAGGAGCATCCCTATGGTATTTGAAAGTTGGAGAAGCTTACAGAACCTGAGCCGTGGCTCTTGAAACACCTTCCCATCATGGTGATGAGCACAGGCATCTGGCTAGTTCTTGCACATAGATACTCAGTTCTGTTTGTTTTCTGATGAAAGCTGGATCTGTCTCTTACTTTGTTTAGATAAGAGAAAGGAAGTTGTGTGTCCACCCCCAAAAAGTTGTGTTTACCCAAACAACTTTCTTGTTTGGGTAAATTTTTGATATTTAAATTGGCCTAAAATACATTTGGCCTGTTTGTGACTTGACATTTTTCCATACTTTTTTTTTACTCAATTCACTGTTACAATTTTATTTGGAAAGACATTCCGTACTTAGGATTTACTAAGGAAAGATGATTTAGTGGCTGAGTACTTTCTCCTTAGATTGCTTCTGGAAGCTGTCCTACTTACATAGTGAAGGTGTTATGTACTTTGGCTGCAGATGTCCTCATTTAGGAAGTTACCATAGTAAAACAAATACCACCAGCAGTGTTGCCCTTAGAAGCAAATGTCATACATTTTCATAGGCCCAATACTGGCACATTCATAAAATGTGCATGTTCTTCCTTATTCTTAAGAGCTCATTAATTCACTTTTTTCCTTCAGGATGAGGGCAAAGACAGAGGAAGGGACGCCTTGGTATGTGTCCAAGGCAAATCTGGTTGTCTCTTTAAAGCTTTCGGTACTGCCTGCCTCTTTCCCCATGCAGTTTAAATGAGTGATATAACTATGAGTTTGTTTTGACCTCAGCTTGCTGGAGAAAGTGGATTATATCTGCATGCTCACCTGCAGAAAAACAATGTGGGCATTAAAATTATTAGGTAGAAAGTGTGCCAGGAATATTTTCCTTGGAGTATTTGTGGTCTGTGCCACCCAGCCCCCTTTCACCTCATAGACTCATAGTATGTTTGTGTTAGTAAAGGGAACCTTAGAGGCCCAGTCCAAGCCCCTCCTTTGAAGGAGGCCCAAAGAGACCATGTGACTTCTTCAGGGTCACAGGACTGGTTTGTGGCAGGCTGGGACTGGAGCCTCCTTATGCCCAATCCAGTGCTTCTTTGCTAAACAGTGCCGCTGAGCATGTAATGAAGTTTGTAAGTGTCTCTATTGTTTTTAACCCATCTTTTGCTTTTATGTTTTACTGTGCAATGTTTAACCATTTCAGGAACAAAAATTAGCAAGTATCTCATTAAATACCTTAGAACTAGGGGTTACTAACTTAGTACTATGCTGTAAATTCATTCTTTTTCCCGTGCATATATTTCATTTACTATTTTATAAAAGTGAACTTGTTTTTTACGTTGCTTCTTTTTACTTAGGAGATTTTTCCATGTTAGTGCAACTATTAGTAGTTCATTCTTTGTTATAGCTTTATAATTACAGTAGGGCTATATTATATTTAACTAGCTTCTATTGTTGGACCTATTATTGGACATTTGAGTTGATTGCAGTTTTTTCCTAATACAAATATTGATGGTTATTTGATATTTTTTAACCTGGAAAAAAGAAAATTTATGATGTAGGAGAAAGTCTCAGAGTCAGATGTGGACTCTCTCCTCACCATGAGCCTGAATAGTTAGTTGTATAACCTCAGGCAGCTCATTTGACCTTCTCTTTAGTTTGTTCCCCTGTGCGTCAAGGGGATAAACTCTGAGATCTCCTAGCTCTCTTCTTCACTAGAACTTAGAGGAACTCTGGGTTTAGTGCCATAACATTCTAAGAACAGAGTATGTTCTACAATTACAATGTATGTTGTGCTTCCAAGATTCTGTGTTAAAGGCAGATAATGTGGGCCTGTGGCATGTGTTAGAGTCCTCACAGGATCAGGTCCTGATGTTCTGGGGAAGTTCATGCAAAATTAGGAGAGCCATTCATATTGACTTACTGCTTATCCAACTATTTACATTTTTACCATTTTTAGATTGTGTTAACAGAAATGTACTATGATGGGTTCCATCGTTCCTTTTGTGACACAGACGACCTGGAAACAGTCCATGAAAGCGATTGCATTTTTGCCTTTGAGACTCCAGAAATATTCAGGCCTGAAGGAATTCTCAGTCAGAGAGGTAAATGAGCATCTGTTTCTGTAATGCCACATAATAGATTTGTGGATCAATAACTCTCTACCCCTTTAGATGTCTAATACATGATGGTATAAATTTTTTAATTGTGGTAAAAATACACATAATACATTTTTAATAATGGTATAAATTTTATGGTAACATTTTTCTGGAAGAAGGCAATTCTTACTGGTTTAAGCACAGGTATTTCCTTAATTTCTAATGTTTCTGGAACTACGTGTGTCCTCCCTTTAGTGACCTCTTTGGCATTTTATGACAATACTTGATTGATTGATTTAAAAATTTTCTTTTTTGGTATTTTGCTTACCAGCTCTGATACTCAGTTTCTAAACTCTAAAATCTTTAATGTAGAAACATTTTCTCGATACGTACTTTTAAGAAATTTGCCACAAACATGTTGCATGCTTTTAACTTTCCCTAGTTTGCTTGAGAATTTATTTCCCCATCTCCTATCTCATGAGCTCCCCTTTTGTCTCCCCAAGAAGCCCCTCACCCTGTCCCCTCTCACATCCTCTCCCTATCCCTGGCCTAGTCTTAAGCAATCACTTTCTGTCTACAGATTTCCCTCATCTAGACATGAATGGAGCCATATATCATGTGACTTTCGTGATGGGCTTTTTTTTTTTTTTTTTTTTTTAGATTATTCAGTACAGTTTCAATCTTTTACTCCCATCCCAGCCCACCCACCCATCCCTCCCAACCTCCCTTCCATTTCCAAGCCCCCGCAAGACTATACTTTCAGGGATCATTTCTATAGTTCGTGATGGGCTTCTTTCCCTTAGCATGTTTCAAGGCTTATCTGGAGTGTGTATCAGTCCTTCATTATTTTTTATGGCTGAATATTATTCCATTATATGTATATACCACATTTTGTTTATCCATTTATCCATTGATAGACATTTGGGTGGTTTCCACCTTTTTCCCATTATGAAGTAGTGCTGCTGTGGCCATTCATGTGCAATTATTTGTTTGAATAACCTGTTTTCATTTCTATGGAGTATATACCTAGGAAGGGAAATGCTGACTCATTTGGAAATTCTGTTTAACTTTCTGAGGAACTGCCACGCTTTTCTGCAGTAGTTGCATTATTTTTCATTTCTACTAATAATATGTGAAGGTTATAATTTTTCCTCATTCTTGCCAACATTTTTTATTTTCTATCTCTTTATTATGGCCATCTAGTAGATGTGAAGTGGTACCTCATTGTGGTTTTTATATAATGATGTATGATGCTGATCATCTTTTCATGTGGTGGTTGGCCATTTATGGATCCTCTTTTGAGAAATGTCTATTCAAGTCATTTCTCTATTTTAATTTTATTTTTTAAGTATATTTTATTGATTATGCTATTACAGTTGTCCCATTTTTTTCTCCTGTTTATCCCTTTCCGCCTGGTACCCCCATTCCCTTCAGCATTCCCCGCCCCCTTAGTTCATGTCCATGGGTCATACATATAAGTTCTTCGGCTTCATTTCCCATACTATTCTTAACCTCCACCTGCCTATTTTGTGCCTACCATTTATGCTTCTTAATCTGTGTACCTTTTTCCCCATTCTCCCCCTATCCTCTCTCCACTGATAACCCTCCGTGTGATCTCCATTTCTCTGGTTCTGTTCCTCTTCCAGTTGTTTGCTTTGTTTTTGTTTTTTTCTTTAGGTTCAGTTGTTGATAGTTGTCAGTTTGTTGTCATTTTACTGTTCATAGTTTTGATCTTCTTTTTCTCAGATATGTCCTTTTAACATTTCATATAATAAGGGCTTGGTGATGATGAACTCCTTTAACCTGACCTTATCTGAGAAGTGGTTTATCTGCCCTTCCATTCTAAATGAGGGGTTTGCTGGATAGAGCAATCTGGGATGTAGGTCCTTGCCTTTCATGACTTGGAATACTTCTTTCCAGCCCCTTCTTGCTTTCAAGGTTTCTTTTGAGAAATCACCTGACACTCTTATGGGCACTCCTTTGTAGTTAGCTATCTGTTTTTCTCTTACTGCTTTTAAGATTTTCTCCTTATCTTTAATCTTGAGTAACTTAATTATGACTTGTCTTGGTGTGTTCCTTTTTGGGTCCAACTTTTTTGGTACTCTGTGAGCTTCCTGGACTTGCATGTGTATTTGCTTTGCCAGGTTAGGGAAGTTTTCCTTCATTATTTTTTCAAATAAGTTTTCAATTTCTTGCTCTTCTGCTTTTCCTTCTGGAATCCCTATGATTTGGATGTTGGAATGTTTAAAGTTGTCTCAGAGATTCCTAAGCATCTCCTTATTTTTTTGAATTCTTGTTTCTTTATTCTGTTCTGGTTGGATATTTATTTCTTCCTTCTGGTCCAAACCGTTGATTTAAATCCAGTTTCCTTCCCTTCACTGTTGGTTCCCTGTATATTTTCCTTTATTTCACTTTGTATAGCTTTCATTTCGCTATTGAACTCAACCATTTCTGTGAGCATTTTGATTACCAGTGTTTTAAACTCTGCATCTGATAGGTTGTCTATCTGCTCATTGCTTAGTTCTTTTTCTGGAGTTTTGATTTCTTCTTTCATTTGGGCTATATTTCTTTGTCTCAGTGTACCTGTTATGTTTTAAGGAGCAGAGCCTTAGGTATTTGCCAGGGTAGGGCAACCCACTTTGCTGCATTGTGGCACTGTATGTGGGGGAGGGGTCAGAGAGGTAACAGTGCTAGTTCTCGGCTCTCACCTTTGCTTTCAGTTACTTCCCCCACTTCCCACAAGCAAATCGTGCCCTTTCAGGTGCTGCCCTGGTGCTGATTTCTGGGTGTGTGGGCTTGTGTATGTTCTAGGACCCTATGACTCCTTCCAATGGACTCTCCTGTGAGACTGGCAGTTTCTCTCACTGCTGTAACCCCTACAGGATTTTACAGCCAGAGGATGTGAGGGTTTCTTTTCCTGTGTTGGAACCCTGGGTTGTGTGGTATGTCTCATTCCCCAGTTGTTCCTCCTGGTTTATCCACATGCAAATGTGGGACTGCCCGGTCTGCCAGCTGCTGCCTTGCCACATGTTCTCTCCACCCTACCTGCCTGTCTCTGCCCGTCCTACCAGTCTGGATGAGTGCTTCTTCTTTAACTCCTTGGTTGTTGGACTTCCATACAGTTCAATTTTCTGGCAGTTCTGGTTGTTTTTTGTTTTAAAATTGGTTGTTAGCCTTCTTTTGGTTGTCTGAGGAAGTAAAGCATATCTACCTATGCCTCCATCGTGGCTGGAACCCTTTCTCTACTTTTAAATTGGGTTATTTGTCTTTCTGTTGTTGAGTTGTAAGAGTTCTTTATATATCCTGGCTATACCCTTACCAGATAAGTGATTACAAATATTTTCTCCCATTTTGTGGGTTATATTTTTTGCTTTGTTTATAGTATCTTTTCTTTTCTTTAATTTTTAATTTTTAAATTACAGTTGATGTACAATATTATATTAGTTTGACCATGATTAGAATTAAAGCACTATGTATAAAACACTATGAGTAGACATTTATATAACTTACAAAGTGATCACTTTGATAAATCTAGTACCCATCTGGTACCATATATAGTTATTACAGTAATATTGACTTTTCCTCTATGCTATAATTTACTTCCCCTTGACTATTCTGTATCTACCAATCTTTCCACCTTTTCCACCTGTCCCCCACCAACCCCTTTCTCATTTGGCAACTGTCAAAATGTTCTCTGCATCTATGAGTCTTTTCCTGTTTAGCTTGTTTTTGTTTTTTAAATTTCACAGGAAAATGAAATCATCTGGCATTTGTCTTTCTCTGTTTGACTGGTTTCACTCAGCACAATACCCTCTGAGTCCATCAATGTTTGTTGCAGATGACAAGATTTCATTCTTTTTTTATGTGTCATATTCCATTGTATATATCTACCACCTCTTATTTATCCATTCATCTCTTTATGGATCTTAGGCTGCTTCCATATCTTATCTAGTATAAATAATGCTGCAATAAGCTTATGGATGTGTATGTCTTTTTGACTTGTTTTGGGTTTCTTTGGATAGCTACCTAGAAGTGTAGTTGCTGGATCCTTCTTTGTCTCTTGTTATAGCCTTTGTTTTAAAGTCTATTTTGTCTGGTATAAGTATGGTTAGCCCCGCTTTTTGTTTTATTTCCATTTTTATGAACTGTATTTTTCCATTCCTTTACTTTCAGTTTGTGTGTGTCTTTTCAACCTGAAGTGAGTCTCTTGTAGATAGCATATGTAAGGGTCTTGTTTTGTGTCATTCAGTCAACGTATATCTTTTGATTGGAGCACTTAAGCCATTTGCATTTAAAGTAATTGGTTTTTTAAAAGATTTTATTTATTTTTAGAGACAGGGGAATGGAGGGAGAAGAGAGAGAGAAACATCAATATGTGAGAGAAACATGAATGGACTGCCTCTCACACACCCCCAACTGGGGACCTGGCCCACAACCCAGGCATATGCCCTGACTGGAAATTGAACCAGTGACCTTTTAGTTCGCAAACTGACACTCAATTCACTGAGCCACACCAGCCATATACACTTAAAGTAATTGTTGATAGATATGTATTTATTGCCATTTTATTATTCATATTTTTGATTCATTTTTTTTCCTTTTTAAGGAAGACCCTTTAACATTTCTTTTAATACTGGTTTGGTTGTGTTAAGCTTCTTTAGCTTTTTCTTGTCTGGGAAGCCCTTTATCTGTCCTCTGTTTCTAAATGATAGCTTTGCTATGTAGAGTAATCTTGGTTGTAGGTCCTTGCTTTCCATCACTGAATACTTCTCGCAAGTCCCTTCTGGCCTGCAAAGTTTCTGTTGAGAAATCAGCTGACAGTCTTATGGAGCTCCCTTGTAGGTAACTAATTGCTTTTCTCTTGCTGCTTTTAAGAATCTCTCTGTCTTTAACCTTGTGAATTTTCATTATGATGTGTCTTGGTGTGTGCCTTTTTAGGTTCATCTTGTTTGGGACTCTCCGTACTTCCTGGACTTGTATGACTATTGCTTTCACTGCGTTAGGGAAAATTTTGTGTCATTATTTTTTCAAGTATATTTTCTCTCTCTCTCTTTTTTTTAAATTTTTTATTTTAGTTTATTCAGTACAGTTTCTATCCTTTATTCCCATTCCAGCCCACCCACCCATTCTTCCCCTCCTCCCTCCCCTTTCCAACACCCCTAGTTTTGTCCATGTGTCCTCTATATTTGTTCCTGTAAACCCTTCCCTTCTCCCCTGAAATTCCCTCCCCTCTCCCCTCTGGTCACTGACAACCTGTCCTCTATTTCAGTGTCTTTTGTTATATTTTACTTGTTTCTTTGTTTTGTTGTTTAGGTTCCTGTTAAAGGTG